>JARFIW010001263.1:1244066-1848369 GCA_036346225.1 Platerodrilus igneus
ACCTACTCCTAACCACATTCATCAAAATAAATAATTGCGAACGCAATTCAACCATTTTTTATGACATTTAAAACATTCTAAGCTCAAAATAAATACAAATTCGGCATATTTGAAGAAAAATAACCGTAAAGCAAAATTTCTTTCAAAACGCATTTGCGTAAAAAAATAATCAATGAGTAAATTATACCAGTTTGCAATAAACATACTTTTTAAAACAAGCATATTTGATAACGCAAGAAGTCAATAAGTGCATGTAAAAAGGGTATAGATATTGAAGCAAAAGCGTACGTGCGGTTTGAAATGTAAATAAGTTGCCATATTTCATAAAACCCAACATAGGTAAACAAAATATGGATATTAAAATTACAACAACGTGCAGTTTCAAGCATATATGATACAACATTTGTTAACAAATTCCAATACAAAGCTTTGAGGTACGTGCAAATTTAAATGTAGAGTATGAAATATTGAATAAAACCCAACAGGTTGCAGATAGCACACATAATACGATGTCTTTGCCATGGTCCAATAACAGATAGCGAGCGGTCAACCAATAAGAGCACGTGGAACAAATTTATCTATAAAACCAACCAGAGCAGATAAATGGGAGCATTTCATAATCGACGTGCCAACTGTAATAGTTGAGTCAAAATTATTACGTAAATGAAAGTTAGTGTAAGTGAAAAGTAGTGGAAAATGAAACAACAGAAATTAAAATTTACAACTGAAGTACATAGTAAAGGTGCGCATTGAAATACTTGACAATTATTAGGGTTATTTAAACTATTGAAAAAGGGTGTATGTAAAACCTACTAAATTTCATTATGAATTTAAATTGAATTGTTAAGGGTACATGGGTTTATTAGTTTTGTAGTAATTTTATGCAAGGTAAAAGGCATACATTAATAAACTGGGTTATTATGAGCTCACCATACTCCAGTGTGCAATAAATATAGGGTATTATTTGGGGCACATCTACTCATATTTTATTAAATGTGTTTGCAAATAATAATTTAAAACAAGGACTTTGAAACATGTCACTTATTGAGTTGTAATTAGTGTACCAAACTGTTTATACCTGTGAATAATCTGTTTGTAAATAGCGATAAATAAAGATTGTGATTGTTGTATTATTTAGTGATTTTATTGAATGGTGTGCGAGTGGAAAGGAAGAATGATTGTAAATTTAGGTATCCGAGAAGAGGCACAGCTGAGCTAGCCAGGGAAGCTGCTGAAGATTGTTGCAGCAGAATAAATGGGTAAGAATATTTTTATAATTTTTGTATTTTTTTTTGAAAATCAGTGTTGACACTGGTGATGTCAAATCCATAAGTCCCCGATCACAGCAATCTTATGACGGCCCAACGTTGGGGCTTGAATGGTTTTTAGGGAGATCCAGAGACTGTCCCCACGATCCACAGCAATATATATATATATATATATATATATATATATTGCTATGATACCGCCGCACGTCGATGTGATTAACGTTCAGTTTCCTGCTAAACGCCACCGCTCTGTCTCTAAATAACCTCAACTTTAAATTTTATATATACCTCTTTTTATATGCTTCAACTAGCTCAGTCCCATCCACACAGAATGCACGACATTACGATAACAAAGAAAGTTTAACCCCCTTTGTACTCTAGCTCTTTTCTACTTGAATGATATAAACAAAACAAACCAAAACTTGTATAATGACCAAGAATATATACACTTTACAGTTTAATAACTTTGATAATTTGATTTGCTATTCATAAATTAACCCCTGAATCAAAATAATATCAATCTGATTATGCCCAAATTATAGCTCTCTTAAAACCAGCAAAATAACACTGTATACTACTGGAAGTACATTTTGAATGTTCAAACGACCTTTCTCTCTATGTAAATTTTAAAAGATTTTGATGACCCTTCACAAATTAAATACTTTAATATAAGCAAAATGTAAATATTAAAATTGAAATAAAGCCTTATTCTAATAGAGAATATTCTTATTTCTGACCTGCGTTTTCCTTGCTTGTTTCCAATTCTTAGAACTGCCTCTGCATGTGATTGACCAGCACCCCTGGATGGTTTCCACTCAAACTCTCTTGTTTACTGCATAGTACAGCTCGCCCAGTCTAACCCTTAGTTTGATTAATTTCTCCCTTCAATGCTCCTATGCTTATGTAGACCACTGCTTAATTGTATATCTTTGCTAGAGCAATTATTTAAATCCGTTTCTTAGAGCAGTTATTTAATTTACTTAGATTCGTTCACCAGAGTGGCTACTTAGAGTAGTTACTTAGAGTGGTTACTTAGAGTAGTTACTTAGAGTAGTTACTTAGATTCGTTCACCAGAGTGATTACTTAGAGCCCTAAATTATTAAATATTGACTGATTGTTTACCACGTCAGTGTTCTATATAAAGGCTCCTCCCTTCACCTGTACCATTGGTTTTCCGAGCGTATTTTGTTAATTGAGGCATTGTACTTTGCCTTATCTTGCAGCCTTCGGATTTTCTGTAAAGTTACCATCAAAACTCCTGTCGAAGTGATGCATTTCCTAATGTAGGCATCTAATTTGCATAGTGTATTCCTCTGAATATCCAACTTTGAACTTTCTTCAAGTCAGGTCCGCTTGTTTATATTTGCATTTATTTAAATTTTATCATTTAACCAAATGTCTGTTTTGTTGTTTAGTACTCCAAAATCTGTTGGATTTTATATGACTTTATGATGTATAGATCACGTAGTCAAATTTCTATGACATATTTGAATGCGTTTATTTATTTTATGCATTAATGTTTTGAATGGGATTCTTTTATAGCTAGTATGCCAGATTATTTCCTTTCACTAACTGCGTATTTAATTCAATAAAACTCGTTGCGTTTAAAATGTTATTCCTGCATATTTATTTACAATTTTATGCTTGTATATTTGATTTAAAATGCATTACATGATGTACAAGTTATTTATCTTACTAAATATGATTTGATTTTTGAAGAATGAGCTTCCTTTCATAAATTAAAGTTAGCTGTGATTTATATACAGTGTGCTCGATATTAGATTTTTGCATAATTGTCGAGTTACTTCCATTTTATGATTAATTTGTTTGGTTTTCTAAACTTCACTGATATTTACATGTAGCGAATGACCCTTATGACTAAATATACCCGTCAATTGCCCTATTATCATAGCATATATATATATATATATATATATTATAACAAATAAATAGGGGGGCTAGGGATGTTAGGAGTTGGCAAATATTGATGCTTCAGTGATAATAGTCGTACTGTTTCGTTACTCTAAACGACAGTTTACATAAATACTTGTGTTCAACAATACTACAGGTGTAATGTCCGTATGTGCTGTTGTATTGCGGCTGTAAGTTTGAGCATGTAGGATATTGGAATAAACTTAAACATACGGTGGCTAAGTAATTTTGTTGTGGCTTGGGTTATAAACACCGCACCGAGCAATCTTGTTAGTCGTTCTTCCTAAAACATTCTACTGTATTTAAATGGAGAGCATATTCATTGCTGTTAGGAGCACATAAGTCATATTTTGGTGTGTTGGATATGTCCATGTATGAATATAGTGGATGTGGAATTGGAGTGATTGTTTGATTAGGTAAATGTTTAAATTTAAGAGCCTATTTTATATATAATATAAACTATAGTCTGTTTAAAACTGTAAGTGAATTTAAGTAACTAGAGACTTTAGAAAAAGATTGGGATTCAGAGTAATTATTTGTCTATTTATTAAGATGTGTAAGGATATATAGGACATGTATGTAAAAATATGGTATTGAATCAAGTAAGCTAAGGGTAGCCATGGAAACATCTAGGAGAGGGTGATTTTAAAAAAAAATAAATAAGATGACAGATGATATTTTTGTAAAATTTAATGGAATTTAAGTTTTTAGTTCTGAGACTATAAAATTTTGTGATAATGTTAATATATGGGTATGTTATATTGGAAACCAAATACGAGATTGTAAAGAAAAGTTTATAATTAACCAAAAATATATTTGTTGGCAAGAAGGATAGAGTTTCATTTGACCAGGAGTAATTTTCCCAGAAAGTAAAATTAACCACAGGAAGAAAATAAGACCCAAGAGAAAACGAAGCTTAGAGATATAGAAAAGATAGAAGAAGATAAAACCCACAAACAAACACCATCCACACAAGACTAGGAGAACCAGAGGCAGCACAAAACTTTTAAGGAAAGTAAAACCAATTTATTAATATTTGCCAGTAGTATTAGTACTCGTAGTTACGTAGGTGAAGAGGGAGTTTGATTATTACGTTACATTGTAAAGGGAACCACTGCATTTTTGAATAACTGTGATCGGGATACAGGCTTTGGACAAGAAAAGTAAGAAATCTTCTTGATGTAATAAATAATAATAAGTAAAAATTTTGGTCTTTATTTATAATAGGGATAACAATACAAAACAGTAACACTTATTTGAAGTTACAGGTACGGTTACGAAAGCCCTGCAGCAGCACATGATAAGAAAGACACGTAGGTGAATCGTGTATGGTGTCAAATTCACAATACCCAGATAAACACGCATTTGAGTAAGACCTAATTTATAAGTACTCTAAAAATTTGTTTTAAAACCATAATTTATTCAAATAATTGTATATGAAACGGACAGATATTTCACGTTTTGAACAGTAACCATTTTTAAACTATATAGGATCCATAATGGTAATTAAGGACAACCAAATAAAGAAAATTTTTATATACGCACTACAGAAACTGTTACGATTGAACTCTCCCTGAGGTGTTTCATTGCTAGGGATAGGCAGCCGGTGCAAAGTATAGAACTGCAATTGTGTAGAGTCTTTGAATCTTGCTCGAAGTACTATTATATAAAATATAGCAAATCCAAAGTGAGGCTCGAAGAAGAAATATATAATATATGACGACCAATGTGGGGCGTGAAGAAAAGTAGCGCACACAATATATAGAAAGTTCTTTGTTAGTGCAATTTATTAATAAAATAAAGACTTGTGTTTTATTTAGTTTTAAGTAGAGGTATAGGTGGGACCTGTAGTTTGTGTATATTTTGGATATAAAGTAGAAGCAGGTAAAAGTAAGATGAGTCAATCGGACAAATTTTGTACGAGATCTAGAAAAAAATATGAATTAGAAAAGGATCAAATGACAATCCAGGAAGCTAGGGAGATAGAAACTGCAGAGGTCCATATTGGGGAAGATGAAGGGATCAGGTTCGACCGGAGGTGCTATTGATGGAACCGATAGTACAGGGGAGTAATAAGGAAATACATAAGCGGGAAAACGACATGGACATGATATTGATGCTTTTAAGAGAAGGTCAGAAGTACCAGAAGGAAGTAGGAGAGCAAATGAAGCAATTAGGCGAGAAGATTGATAAGATACAGCATAAACAAAACGATTTTGGATGGAAAATCGAAGCGAAGGTCGATGATATTGTCAAAGCATACAGGAAAATTTAAAAGATTTTCGAAAAGAGATAAATCAAGAAGTCAGCAATAAAATGGAGATATGTGGAGAACTGATAAGAAACGAAGTATCCGGGGTTAGAAAAGAAATAGCAAATGTCGATGAAACACATTATCATAACCATGAAAAGACCATGAACATAATCAGGGAGATTAAGAAGGATGAGACGAGTTTTCAGACGGATTTGTTAGAAAGTATGGAGAAGATGAAAGAAGTTGACACCAAAGAAGTAGATGCAAAACTGACAAGGATGAATACATCGGTAAACGAGAATTTTGGAAATGTAGGAAACACTTTCAGCAAGATGCAGGAAAAATTGGAAATACTGGAACAAGGAAGAATGAATACATGTACAGGGGATGTAATGTCAGAATGGGTAGGGATATACTCCCCAAGTCCGAAGGAAAGAAGTGGGAACAACCCATGGTATTTTAAATAAGATGGATGAAGCTGTTAAAATGGAGCCTGAACAAGTAAAAATTCAAATGATAAATTTAGCGTTAGTAGGGAGCGCAGAAAAATGGCACTGCCTCATAAAGAAAAACTATCAAACGTATGAAGAATTTAGGAACCTCTTTATGGAACAGTATTAGGGAAGTGTACAACAGATGGCCGTTAGAATGGGCTTGATTACTGGAAAATATAGCAGTCAGAACGGAACGAGGGAAGAGTACGTTATTGAAAAATTCAATCTAGCTCAACATCTTACTCCAAAGATGTCAGAGCAAGATATAATACAACTTTTGGCAAGACACTTAGAAAACGAAGTGACAAGGACAGTGGTCGTTCAAAACACAAAAACGTTAAAAGAATTTTTGGAAACTGTAAAGAATTATGATATGGCAATAGGGTTAGAAGAAAATACAAATAAATTAGGGAAAAATAATGCAAATGGGGAAAAGAGGATTCCGTACAACATAAACAGATCGGGAGGTAGGTACCAACAGTCGAGTCAGGTAAATAGATTTGAGAGGGGCAGTTATGGGCCAACTTGGAGAAACCAACGAAACCAGGATCAAACAGTTAGATATGATAACCAGGATCGGAATCAAGGATCATGGAATCGAAATGTAGATAGAGAGAGATATGGGGGAGAACACTGGAAGGGTGGATATCAGGAACACGGATGTAAACACACACACAGAAAGGAAAACATGGACGGGGATAGAAACAATTATGACAACAGAGAACAAAATGTTCGGATGCAAAGAAGAAGAAGATAAAACCCACAAACAAACACCATCCACACAAGACTAGGAGAACCAGAGGCAGCACAAAACTTTTTAGGAAAGTAAAACCAATTTATTAATATTTGCCAGTAGTATTAGTACTCGTAGTTACGTAGGTGAAGAGGGAGTTTGATTATTACGTTACATTGTAAAGGGAACCACTGCATTTTTGAATAACTGTGATCGGGATACAGGCTTTGGACAAGAAAAGTAAGAAATCTTCTTGATGTAATAAATAATAATAAGTAAAGATTTTGGTTTTTATTTATAATAGGGATAACAATACAAAACAGTAACACTTATTTGAAGTTACAGGTACGGATACGAAAGCCCTGCAGCAGCACATGATATGAAAAACACGTGGGTGAATCGTGTATGGTGTCAAACTCACAATACCCAGATAAACAGGCATTTGAGAAAGACCTAATTTATAAGTACTCTAAAAATTTGTTTTGAAACCATAATTTTATTACGTTCATTTTGGTAAATAATTAATTAGCGCATATACAATAATTTTTATCTTAAATTCTTTTGGCATTCAACACAAAAATTAATTCCGTTAATTAAAAATAACCATTTCGTGTATTAAAATTTGTATTGTAATTAATAATAAATATCCTATCTATGTCAGTTGATAAATCTTGGTGCTTCATTCGAAAAATAAATATCCTTTCTAAGAATTTCGTCCCGTGGAATTTACGCCTTAATTAGATAGGCGACTTTCCAAGTATTTTAATAATTAAATGCTGGTGTGTTTTCCCTTTTTAAAGAATTTGCCGAATTTATTTTAATAAAATTAGGGGTTTCCTGGTTTATTTCCTTGCTTTGGTGCTTTAACATATGTAACACTTCATTTGCTGTTCGAATAGCCACAAGAAAGCACGGTCTATTTGGCTTCGCTCGTTTTCTTGATGCGAGTTTCCGGCACGCATTATTTAGCGTGCTTCCTGCGGGGGACACGTTAATCCTTTGAACTGCGCTTTTTTTGGGGGACTGCGAAGTCCAATGCGCTCCGCTTGGCCGTAAGCTTGCCTGTTCGCTGACGCAGACCAGCGACAGCCTCCACCGCAATGTCAGTAACTCCAAGGTGAGTCCTTTCTTTTTCTTTGTATGCGATTCTGACTTGAACCAGAACGTTCTAAAATGGCATTTCCAAATTTGATTTTTTATATATGAAAATTATTAAACCACTTTGTGTTGCGGCCTTACTATTTGTTGCTAAATTACTAAAACTATACATTGTTTGTAAAAATAGGTTAAGTGAATATTTACAATATTCTAGAGCTGTGGTTTTTAGGGTTGCTTTTGGTTCTTTCATTTTTTTTACTAATTACTGTAAGGGGGTAATTACCTAAAAACTACAGCTCGCCCCTTTTCATAAATAATTTTTTTTTACTGTGTTGTGTTCATATTTTGTTTAATTATAAGTTCTTTCTTTTCCGTTGTATGTTTTGTTCTGTGTGTGAATGAGTGAGTGTTTATATAAATTTTTTTCTTTATTTCAGGTTTCTTTTTCTTATTTAGCTATAGGTATAAGACCCCGTCCACACACCGATTGAGCCCGGTCATTTTTTTCTTTCTTTTTCTTGGTTTTTTTAAGTTACGTCGATGTACGTAACAATTTATTCAAATAATTGTATATGAAACGACAGATATTTCACGTTTTGAACAGTAACCATTTTTAAACTATATAGGATCCATAATGGTAATTAAGGACAACCAAATAAAGAAAATTTTTATATACGCACGACAGAAACTGTTACGATTGAACTCTCCCTGAGATGTCTCATTGCTAGGGATAGGCAGCCGGTGCAAAGTATAGAACTGCAATTGTGTAGATTCTTTGAATCTTGCTCAAAGTACTATTATATAAAATATAGCAAATCCAAAGTGTGACTTGAAGAATTATATATATATATATATATATATATATATAAACAACACACACACACACACACACACATAAATATATCACATGCGAGGCCCATAAATGCATGTGCAGTATACCATACAAGACCCGTTTTCCACATACGAGGTTCGAAAACGAGACTCGCAGATCAAATCCATGTATATAAGGTTATTTTCCATCCCCTTACACTCCAACACTTCAATATACTTTTTTGTCTTGGACCCATAAGTGACTTGCATATCTCCTCTTATACAGATACTGACTGATATGAATACGAGGCCCTTGTAAATCCGGTAAATTTACAAAGTTACTGTAATTCCGAGTCCCTAAACTATGGCAACCGTGTTAATTTGTCAAGATGTTAGAATTTGCTTTAATAGTAGATTTTTGGTAGGTGATTTACGTATGCTGCTACCCTGAACATCAAATAGATAGACAAAAATGCTAATTAGCTCTAAGATAATTTTTTGATAGGATGTTTGTAGTATTTTAATGTGTCAGCTTATTACACCAGCCAGCGTTTTAAAATTTTTCTTTCGTTTTGCAACAGATATAAAAATTATTTGTTTTAGATAAAAATTTATATTTTATACCAAACCAATACGACATGTAAATATGAAAAGAAACCCAAGTACCTTTTTTATTTTTCAGTTATTGTAAGGCGAATATATTGTATCTTAAAATTGGTTCGATTAGAATGATTTGTGTAAACTATAAATATTTAATACAAAAGGAAAACAGCAAAAAAAGTTTAAGTGTATTATTAACAATCAAGTTTTTTTTATTGACAGAAGTATTAAACATAAGTAGGAAATGAACATTTGTGCAAATAAAATCGAGTCAAATTGTTCTTCTTAAAATAACTGAATTACAATTTTTGTTATATACGACTTTTAGATGGAGCTAATAAGTGTAAGAAAATTTATTCCAATGTTGAATTTTTTAATTCTTCAAAATTAACACAGTTATCCAAAATGTACCTTCTTTTTAAACTACTGAACGAGCTCTACACAGAATAACATTAAGACTATTAAATTGTGCCAACTTTAAAAGTTAGTAAATTTTTGAAACACTAAAAAAATATTTACCACACCTTATAGCCGTTCTTACATCTATTTATATCTCTAAAAACAATTGAATTTTTATTTAGTAGTACAGATTGTAATATTACAAACAAAACCCAGGTTTGTAGAAGAAATTAAGATCTGCAGCTGCATGTATCAGTTATCTTGATACTGGTTATAGATGAATGATTTAATTCTAACCCAGTTAATTTCCAAGAAAAGTTGTTTTTCTTTAAGCTTAAATTCTTCTATTTCGTGTTTTTTAGATTTTTTATTTATTATGGAGTTCTTAAAATATTTCAACACAATAACTTTTTCTTCTATTTTCCATTTTTTCTGCTCTTTGTTGTCTCTAAAAAATTTATTTTTGCAATTAGATACATATATGCTTAATTATTTTATATTTTAGACTTACTCAATTGTATCTAGTTTTAAAAAAACATCACTCTTCTCTACATTTTGGTAATTTCAAGATTTTTGTTTCCTTTTCAAAACTTGAACTAACGTATTTTGTTAAATTCCTTTTGTGATTTAAATTCTTTGGCTTTTTTCTTCGAAGTTCTTGTAATTCCATGATCTTCAGTGGGTCCTATATTTTTAAAGGAAATATTTAAAACTTAGATTGCAAAAATACTCTTTCGAAAAGTCAACTTTGTTTCTTCAATGTCTAAAATATCCGTGTCATCTACAGTGACATCATCTAGACTCTTCCCCCTATAAAGGTAAGCTTTTCCCTGATCGATCATCATTAGAAGTTTTGCTATTTTAGCGGATTGGTAAACATCTTGTGGTAGTCTTATTTGAATAATTTAAAATTAAATTTAAATTCTTAAAGAAATCATCTCAATCCCTAATAATCAGATTATGTAAGTGAGATTGGTTAAATGAAAAGATTTTGTTGTAAATTACTTACCAATCTTAAGCTGGCAGGACCGCCTAGCTAGAATTGATTCGGACATATTGTATTATTTAGTAGTTAGTTTGTACTAATTTGTACCATCGATGATACTTTTGTACCACGTGCCGTTAAAAGAACATGGCGCTGCTAGGTTAATATTAAGCTACCAGGACCACATTAAAAAAAAGAAAAAGAAACAAATAAAAGGTGAACATGAAACAAACTGAATTTGTACTTATTTGAACAAGTGATAATAATTTTGTGGTATGTGCCCATAAAAAGAAACCATAGCGCTGTTAACTTAAAAGATCAGCTAGCAGGATTACATTTAAAAAAGAGAAGAAAATAAAACAAAGATAGAAATGAATAAGACTATATTTGTACCAATTTTGTACCATCAACAATAACTTTGTACCATGTGCCATTTAATACACAACATGGTGCTGTGAGGTTAATACCAATCTACTAAAACCATATCATAAAAAAATATTATAAAGATAAAAGTGACTAGGCAGAATTTGAATTAATTTATATTATCGACAGTAATTTTGTATCATGTGCCGTTTAAAACAAGTGGCGCTACTAGCTTAATATTAACCCAGCAGGACCACATTAAATTGTACTAATTTGTACCATCAATAATAATTTTGTATAATCTGCCGTTAAAAAAAAATATTGCGTTGTGAGATTGAGGTATCAAGATCACATTATAAAATGGAGAAAAATAACTAGGACTGAATTTGAACTAATTTATATTATCGATAACAATTTTGTACCATATATGGTCTAAAATAACATTGAACCAAGAATATTTTCACATCGTTTTATTTTGTCAATTTATTAATTCCTACATGCTTGGGATTATTAATTATATACTAAACACTTAATCAGAATTAATATAAAAGTGCTTCAGTTATTTATTATTACGACTCCATATAATGTGTAGTAGACGTTCAGTTTATAAATTGTTTTAATTAAACGTTCGTGTTATTTGGTATTGTAGACACCGCCGCGTTGCTATAATTCCTTTGCGATATTCGTTTGTTAGAGTGGGAATTCGAGCATTCTTGTTTGGTTACTTGTAGCGTTAGGATGGAGAAATTGTTTTCCAAATAGGAATGGCAAATTGCATTCCAGATGTGGTCTTTGGGTTGCTCAATCATGTAGTCCAAGCTTAAGGAATTAAGTTATCAATGGTAATTCGGGTATTTAGTTTGAGAATTATAAATTTCGTATTTTAGCGCATTTACGGATCACATAAATACTTTAAGAATTTCATTGGAGTACTTTAGTGTATATTTGAAGTATGTTTAAATTACAATGTAATACGAAGCAACGCTTTATTTTACACAAGGATCAAGATATCTAGCAATTTCAGTTGTTAATTGTATGGAACGTAAAGAATTTCAAGAAAATTTTCATTCTACACATGGTTCGATTTGGATAAGTAAGAAACAGACATATTGTCGTTAGTTTAGTAACCAGTCAGATCTCATCGTTCACTTTCAAAAGGTAACGCTCTGACGTCAAAACAGTTCAGCTGTTTGTTTACACTTTCGGTTTGTACGAAATAACTAGATGCAGTGGGGTAAGTCAGAAAACTTCTTTATTCTACCCACAGATGTTAAGAATTTTGGGATCTTATTTTGATGTTAAAAGTAATTGTTTTCATTCTATTATAACTTAAAATACATGTATAAGTGAAGTCTTTATGATGCTGAGTTTGAAGTAAGTAGTGAATGTTAACTGAAGTTTGGAAAAGCTTGTTTTGTTTTTAGTGAAATTTGAGTTGTTAAGAAATGTTTTAAATCTTAGAGATAAATTTTAGAGGATTTACATTTTGAGAATAATACAATTAAAAAAGTTTCTAAATTAATCATATCTGAATAGGACTTTGTAAATTATAAACATGAATATTTTTCCAGATAAAATTATTGGTCACTTTTGAGTGTTATGCTTTGTTAGGGTATGAAATGGAAAGATATGAATATGAAATTATCTATAAATATTACCGTTTTGTAACTATAAGAAAAGAAGTCTGATTCATTGAATTTATTTGGTGAATATTGAAATTGCATACTTGTTGAAACTTTATGTACATATGGGAAAGTTAATTTTGATAATAGAATTATTTTGAATATTTACCAAATCTTATTTTCTGACAAATAACTCTTGTCTGAGGTGAACAAAATTCAGATTATGAGATACTCTTTAGTAACTCAAGTAAGTGGTGTATGTTCGAGTTTGATTAAATAATTCAACTAGTAAATTTTTGGACAAATGAATTGTTTTCAGGAATCAGTAGTGCTGAGACTAATGTTTCTTATTAGTGCTTTATAGTTTTGAGTTTTATTATGCTGTTATATGTTGGCCACTAAAGTTGGTCTTTGTTATAACTAATCAAAATGTTTCCTGTTCAGGTACGCTTTTGTTGAGTCACAGTTACACGTGCTTTGGTGATAACTTTTCGGTTTGAAAATATTTAGAGTTCGGGGATTTATGCATTTCTCCCAGGGCTCTTAGTAGTGAGTTTATTAGAGTCAGTAAACGCTGTGACGCCCTGCTTTATTTGTTTGTCATAGAAGGTGAATCAGAATTGGCATATGCCCACTCTCGCGATATCCCTAGAATTGATATTCAGAATTATCCATTTTATCTTGTTAGGGGTTCCTGTTTCTTCAGTCATTTGCCATCCAAGTAACACCGTGGGCTTATTTTCACCTATAGGAACCTGGTTGAGTTTTGCTTGAACGTCGATCCTTTTTGTAGTATTGACTTCGCATTGTGGGACATTCAGAGTGATATTCAGTGCATCCGGTCGATAACCGTTTTCGATACATTGGTGCTAATGTGTGACTACACGAATATTTTTTTACAATGATGCTGCTAGTTTAGTAGAGTCGCATTTAAAAAAAGAGAAAAACAAATACAATAAAAACAGAAATAAATAGCTCTGAATTTGTACTTATTAGTACCATCAATAATAATTTTGTATTATATGACGTTTAAAACAAATGGCATGGCTATCTTAACACTAGGCTAGCAAGCACTACGGTTTTTTTTGTAGACGGCACATGATACAAAATTACTATCAATAGTTAATTAGTAAAATCTAGTCCTATTCATTTCTACATCTGTATTATTCTTTTTATCTTCTTTAACATGGATCCTCCTGGTTTAATATTAAGAAAGCAATGTCATGTTTTTTTAAACGACACGCGATACAATATCGGTATCGATAGAACAAATTAGAATAAAATAAGTTCTTAATAATGCAATGCGTTCGAATCAATTCTGCCTAGATCGCCTAGCCAGCTTAAGAGTAGTAATTTATTTTGTTGGTGCAATTTAGTAAAAAGTGTTTATACCACTAAAACCTGCTCGTTCTAATTCACCTTTTATAACATTGATTTTAATATAGTTACAACATTTATTTCAAAAGTTCTAATCCAATTAATTTTCAGAATGATCAGATTATTTGTATAGTATAAGTATTTTTAATTAAAACATGCAAAATTATTTGTTAGTACTAGGTTCTATTGATATTTATCTCTAATTTGAAGAAAAAGATCGATGTTGTATTAATTCTATCCACATAACGTAAGTAAAAGGCTTAGCTGATGAAAATGAATATGATAGTTAAAATAGCTAGTAAGCAAATGCAGAAGAATCGTATACACAATAAAAGCTACCTGCGTTTGGTCAGTGACTCTTTCGTTCTTTGAAACTGTACTAACATATCAGATATTACTTTAGTAGTGGTATTAAAATGCTATCATATAAGTTGTCAGATAAATGACTTCCCGACTATCTCTGGGATGAAAGTGGGACTTTGTTAGAATCTACATCTTCCTTTACCTAACTGGTCACTTAAAATTGTCTTTGCAAAATTTGTTTTATAAGGTTTATTTTATCATAGTAGCCTCATTTGGGTGATTTATTTTACTGGACTAGTCTAAAGGTTGATTAAAAAAAGATTGTGCGGCTATGATTTTTAAATAAAAGAAACTTTGTTAACGTGCAAATTTTAATAAAGTTTCTAATCTATAAGACAAATTTTAAATATTATTGTAAACTTTGAAAACTGTTAATCATGACACATTTGTGTCGAAAGCGATCTATATTTTAGAACTTTATTAAAATTTCCACGTTAACAAAATTGCTTTTATTTATTTGACAAAGTGAGCTTTTTAAATAATTCAGTTGAGGTTGTTTTATTCCCTGTTATATTTGTTTAGCGAACCAAACGCAGTTTTCTTAATGGTTGCCAGAACTACATTATTAAAATACCTGCTGGTATTAAGTATTTTACATTTTTTGACATAAACTAAAGCAATAGCTATTAAAATCGTCCAACTGACAAAGAATCACTCTCATGACATTTATGTAGTAAATGATTATGTTAAATACCACTCTTCATGTGTTTTCTTTGTACCTATGTCCCATAAAAGTTGCCAATTGCTGTATGTCATTTTCATTAATTGTAAAATTGTCACGGTCTGTTTTCTAAATTTTGTAGATGTTAATGATGTGAAATTTCGTGCACCACACCTCGATGCAAATCTACGACTTACACTAACACCATAATACCATCCTTTAGCTCAATCTGGATTTGCAAAAAGGTATTCATTAGACTCCGGTATCTCCTTAATAAATTTTCGAACTTTCAGTAACTGCTCTATATTTTGTTGCATGAAAGGTGAAAACAAAATTGGTACGGGACGACTACCAATACCACCGGATACCACTCGCTTAAAATTTTTGCACAATAGTTTTTCAGAAACTGATAAGCTGTCTAGTAATTCTTCCTGATTAATTGGATAAGAAAAATCTGTAAGATATGTCAAAGTTTTTAAATATTAAGTCTCCCCAATTCTTTTGCGATATAATATTAGTACTAGAGTCATTATGCTTTTAGCCAACCTTTTGTAATTGATAATTAATTTCTGCTTGTCATATTCCAGTTCTCTTTCGTCATCTTCAGTAATCTAAGTTAGTACCTGAGAACTTTCTGCAACTTCTTTTTTAACGTAATTATTAAATTTAACAATGTCATTTGTAATGGGTATTATTTGTGGTTTGTCCCAATGTTGTTCAGTCATGTCTTTCAAAGCTAAAGATGCTATTTCAGTTGCCCAATGATCTTCTCTCAATTTATGTATATTTTTTACGTTTTTTTAGTTCTATGTCAAGGTTCTTGAAGTAAAACATTTTGGACTTGTTTATTATATGTCTATGAAAATGTTACACAAATGCTTTAAGTTGGTACCCATGTGTAGTGCAAGTGACGACGCTTTAAAGGTTTTAGTGTCCGGATTAAAACCAGCTATAATTTTTGCAACAGCAACCAAATCATAAAAAAATTCAGGTTTCATGACTTCAATCAGTTTTTTCACCTCGGTGATATTTATATTATTTTCTTCGACTTTTAAAGCTATTATTTCTTTTAAAGCTATTAACAATCTGGCTAATTCTCGCATTTTGTTAGAGTAATAGTAGCAACTTGTGGCCTTTTGTATTTTTCAAATGTGTTTCGCCAAACAAACAAATCAACAAATCATTTTTAGCAACTTCACTTATTTTGTCAGGGATCATTATATCAAAAACTTCTTTTCTTAGGCGAGATTTTAAAAAGAAATCGTTTTGAAGCGTTAGGCTGCTAAAAATGTTTGAGACTGGGTTAAGGCATAAAATTTACCCCTTTGTTGAGATTCAGTTATGCGACCTGGGCATCTCGAAGCGTGCCTACTCAATGTGCAATTTTTATAAACACTACTACATGAACTACAAACTGCAAAATTGTCAAAACTTTTGACATTTTATTACTTTCATCTTCAGTTAGTCAACGAACTGCAATGCCTTTTTTTTTCTTTAAACCAAGAGAAATTTCTTCCTTTTCTAGGGCAATCCCACAATTCTTTTTATTCAATGCTGCTAATTTGAAGAGAAATTTTTTTTAACTTTTGTATCTTCGCCATGTTTTCGTTCTATACGCCGAACAAAATGAGTTTGTTCTACAAAGCCAAAAGGACTTAAATTTTTTCCGTGCCAAATTCTATATTTTCTACTAAATACATCCACTAAGAGATTTATATCCTGAACCTGCATGTAGAGATCAAACGAAAATTCTTATAAAACTCTTAAAAAGGATTTTTCAATTGGTCTAGTCCAGTAGGGTACTTCATATACATTGTAAACGGGCTATACATTTTAAAATCATTTAGCAAAACTTTCATTATTTTCTTTAACACCGTACTAAATAAAACATAAACGCAGACTTTTCTATCGGTACTAGTATTTTTTCTGTTAAATTATTTCACACAATATTCTTGTATTAAAACAATAGTTACAACAGAAGTATAGGCAAATTTTGATAAAATAAAGGTAGATTTGCACAAACATAACTATTCAGGGCATTGGATGGACTACACCGTTTGAAAAGACTATATACTAATATTATCTCATATTTTTATAACCAGTGATTTTTGAGCTTTCCAGATTCCTAAAACCAATTTTAGTTTCCAAGACCAACTTTTTGCTAATGCTACTTTCATCAGAAAATATTGACTAAAAATGGAAACAAAACATAATACTTACAAAAATGTTTGAGAATTGTATTGTATCTTATAACTGAAGTTTGGAGAAATAAACAAAGTAAATTAAAATTTACAAGCTCGCAAATACAAACTGAAAGTTTGGAAAGCTTACTGATTAAATATCTTTAGTTTAAGTCAGACATTACATGAACTAAAATAATTACTGCAAAAATCAAATAACTAAATAATCCGATTCAATTGAGTGCATACTCTAGTAAAGGTTGATATTAGATATAATATTATTTCAATATAGAATTTCTGTGAATTTTCTATTAATCAATCCTAAATCCAAATTAAACGTGCATTGAAAAAATGAACCTATATTATGACAAATGTTCAAGAATTTTATACCTCGGTTGCTTCTGTAGAACTGCATTCAAGGTTATTTTCATTAGGAGAAAACACAGAACTGTCATCATTGTCATCGGATAGTTAAACTTTCCTCAGAATTTCTATCGATGCTTTGATCTGATATACTGTCAATCCTTTTAGCATTATTAGTTTCATAACGTTTTTGTATGATAATCTAAAATAACATTCCCCATTGAAAATAAAGAAAAACTTTTAAGTTAAACTATGTATTAAGCGTACTTGAAAAGCTATACAATTTACCTCATCAGTAACATTCCCATAATTTTCAATACCGTTCGACTCAAATGTTTGATATGCAATAATATTTTCTTTTAGAGAAAATGTTTCTTTCTAAAATGATATTATTTTTATCAATAAAGGTTTTGCCATTAATCTAAAATAAAAATCGTAATCTCTGCATTACAGGGAACTAACCTCAAATTAAAGTTTTTATTCAACATTAACAAGACGCTTTTGCAAGTTGCCACTCACTTCTTAAAAACTTTGAGAGGCAAAATTAACAGGCTTTAATAAGGAATATGTTTTATCCGTATATTAGTTTTCATCTACAAAATCAAAAACACTATCTGCTTTAGGCACTTGCTACAAGGTATTCAAATATCGAGTCACATTGTTATCTAACGATTCAATTGGTTAATTGGTAGTATTTGAAGTTCGAATAAGTTGTTTTTTCTGTATAATAATTTTTTTTCAACTACGTTTTGAGAAATGTTAACATTATCACTGTTGCTTTGATTAATTATAGATCCTAAAATACGAAATTTATTAATATGAAAAGCAGTAAAATTCTTTTATTCATTATTTTATTATACTGGTATGGTTCATTAACGAACGTGATTATTATTACAACATGAACACCCCCCGTATAGTATAAATTGTTGTAGTACAATATTAACCCTTGTGTTTAGTTCTGAGAACGTGCTCTAGAATTTGGTGATAAACAATATGGTTATTTTGACGATTAAGAAATTTGCTGCAGCATTGTTAGGAATTTTTGTCCCACTCAAAAATAATTGACAAAACATGGTTCGTATAAGTACGTTTATTACTTCAAAGAAACACTACACGTTATTGACGGAAGCATGCCCATTTTTGCTTGCAAATTAGGGGAAATAAATTCAAATGAATCAATAATACGGTAGTTAGTTGCAATGCATAAGCTATATACTCTAGAAAATTCCCCAAATGTGTCTTTGAACAAAACGTACAAAAACATCAGTTGTGTAAATGAATAACAGGCAGCAGTCGAAGGTTACTTACTATCACGTTTCTATGCGACATGAAATTATATGAAATTACATTGTTGTTAACAATTACATTTCGGCCTGAATTGCAGATCGATTGACTAATAGCGCGTTTTAGCACAAAATCTTAACAATTACCTAGTTCAATATAAGAAAAAATTTTATAGTTTAAACAGTTTGTAAAAATTCCCTAAAAAATATTCCAATAAGAGTATTGTGTAAAACATTATAAGAATATTTATATAATTATATTAAGAAAAATTTATGGACAAAAATTACCTGCCGTTTGGCATACAGTAGCTATATTTAAGTCTGAGTAAGGAATTCTTGAATAAATTTTGTAGATTTGAGGTAAGGAAAGTAGAACATTATAAATTTAAATATTAAAATGGACAAAATGGAACATAAAAAATCAAAGAAAGGTGATAAGAAATTGTGGTGTGCAGATAGAGTCGCATGGAAGTGTGTATTTGCCAGAAGAAATGGATAAAAAAGAGGGAAAGCGAGAATGTGTACATAGAAACATCTGGTCTAGAAAGGAATTAGGGACAACAGAGTGGAAGTGAAGATGTAGAGGTTAAGCCAGGGCAGAAACTAGATATAATGGCATTGTTTAACAAATTAATGGAGAAAATGTAGGAGAGGTCTGATAGGACGGATAGAAATATGCAACAATTGGGGCTAGAGGTTAGGAAATTGAGCTTAGGACTAAAAGAAACTAATGACATGATAGTGGAAATGAAATTTGAAATAAGAGGTAAAGTGGTGTAAATAAAGGAAAATATTGATATTATTAGGAATGAGGTAGAGTAAATACAGAAAAATCATAAAATAACAGAAAGAAGTGGACAGTAAAATAAAAAATTTAGGATCAAAGTTAGAGGAGACGGACATGGGTAGTCAGAGAGGATTTAAAATAATAAGCAGTCAATTCAATAATCTCAGGATGGATGTAGAAAACAGATGTGAAAATTTAAAAGGTGCAGTAGCAGATTTTAGAAAGGGAATTCAAATAGTGGAACCAATTTAGGATTAATCCAAATAATATTTCTTTAGATCATGTAAGCAAATTTTATGGAAACAATAAATTAAATCTGAAAATCTTTTTGGGTAATTTAAAAACTTTAATTTGAGGAACATATGATGCACGACAAAAATTAAATATAACGCGAGTGCTATTAAAAGTAAATGCTGCAATTTGGTATAATTTAATTGAAAGTGAATTTGATAATTTTGATGATTTTGAATGTTAATTTTTGCGATATTACTGGAATGAGACAGCTCAACATAAAGTTAGAGATAATTTGATAATGGGGAAATACAGTTCAAAAAATGGAGGAATAGCGTTTGGTTTAGCGAAACATGTATTTAATTATGCAGATTTGAGGAGTAATTGGAAGAGTAGAAAAAGAAAAGAGATTCATCCTGATAGACCATGTGAAGTTGTATCTCAAGATGAAGTATTTCAGATTAATTTAGAGAAAGCTAGACTTAATTGAATGAAATAGCGAAGAGATATATTCAAAAGATGAATGACAAAATCAAAATGAGAACGAGATTCCAAGTAGGGGATGAAGTAGTCATTAAAAATTTGAGGATAGGAAAAAAACAGTGGAATGCTTGTGCTAAGTTGCATCTACTGTATGTGGGTCAATATGTTGTAGACAGAATATTGGATGATTCGACTTATGTTTTAAAAGATATAAATTCTGGTTTAGTAAAGGGAAATTTCACATAAACTTAATTTACCCGTATAAGAAAATAATTGAGTAGGATTTAAGAAAAAAAATTGAGGAAATGTAAACGAAATGCTTTGAAAGATTATTAACGGGTGTGTTGTGAATTGTCAGAAGTTTTTTTTTTGTTTTGTGTTGAGTCCAGGTAGGTTTTTATTAGGAGGTACCGTAGAAGGCTATTTGTAAGGGCATAGTTAGATGTGTAGTAACATGGGTTCTGAAGTTAATATTCATTAGATTCTGTGTATATCAAGGTTATGTTTTATAGGAAATAGAAATAGAAATACAAAATTCCCTCCAACCTAAAGAATTTTTGATTTTAATTTGGGAGAAAAATGACATACAGTAACCATATTTAAGTCCTAAAGACAAATAAACTTATTTTAATTGTTCATTTCAAACCATTATAATGGTATACAAACAATAGTAGATGATATCTGGTTTATTAAATTAAATTACAATTCTAATTACAGGTGTGTAATAATATTTCCTTAAATCCAATAAGAATATTTCTATAAAATACATTCTTCTAGTGTCACTATGGTGACATATTATAGTAACAACATCGTTAGGTTAGGATCTACAGCTATCCTCATCGATGTCTGTATTCTAATAATTTGCAAACAATTGTCATTTGACAAAGCGTGTCACTTTTGTTCTGATTTTGTTAAAGTGAAGGTCGAGTGGGTTTATCTACTCATAACCATGGCCCAATGGGCCTGGTCTAGAAAATGAAAAAAATTGTTTGTGTAAGAA
The DNA here is from genome assembly GCA_036346225.1 of Platerodrilus igneus. NCBI lineage: Eukaryota > Metazoa > Arthropoda > Insecta > Coleoptera > Lycidae > Platerodrilus > Platerodrilus igneus. Next base: position 1,265,354 of record JARFIW010001263.1, read on the forward strand.
AATCATCGTTAGCATGGGGCATTTGCAGAGTGCTAAGCTGATTCTTATTTCAAGAATTAAAATTCAGCTTTAATGCTGTATCAAATCTGGTTTTGAGGTTAGATGTCTGATGTTCAATTAGAATGCTTGGGTTAAATTCTACAGGATGAACTTCTTGGTGCATCACTGATCTTGGTTGGTTCAACTTACACTATTTGGAAAGAACTTTCCACATTTTTCCTTTGTTCTTCTGTATTTTGAACTTTGATAAAAGTTTAAAAGTTTTGTATTGGTGATAAATTTTATTTAGTAAAATTCTATGTATGTGCCTCACTAAGTAGAATCTTTAATAACCATAACTTAAATTTTCTTATACAGTAAATTGAATACAAAAAATAATTTTTATGTTAAAGTATAAATAACTTGTTATTTGTGTGATATGGTGTGATAAGAAAAGTTTGTGTGTTCAATTTGCACTATGTACTCATAATATAATTTGAAAGTTAGGATTAACTTTGAATGTAGTTTAAAGTGATGACATTTTCAAATCATTTGTAATAATTTCTACTGTAAAATCACTCACGGTACTGCCAACGATAAGAAAAATAATTATTTTATGTAGAGTAACTCGCAAAATAATTTAACATTAAATTTTCTGAATCATTAATACTAACTTGGTTCAAGATACATCACTATTGATAATTTTATAGAGACTGTAGCTCTACATTTTGCTATAAGTACTTTGTTATAATTTTGAAAGAAACTAAAGAGAAGATAAATTTATGTTTAACCTAAAGTTTTATTTTACTGAATTTTAAAGAAAGGTATTGAACTTATACTGAAAATATGAGAATTAACACCATGTACATAGGTGTGTCATTTTGTCATTGTTGTTAATAGGTGTATACAAGCAGAGCTATTCGGGGCATATTCATCGGGACATTTGTTAATCAAAGGACAATTGGTGAAGTGTTTTGGGGAATCAAATTCTGGTTATGTATATAGGTAAAAAAGCCAGTATTACAGCAATATAAATATGTATATATATAATTGTGATAAGGTCATAAGATATCATTGAACACCACCTTATGTGAGAGAACCGACCCAAAGCTGAGAAAATTGAATTTTCAAATATTTAATTTTTACCCTGTATAATAACGTTACCTATGCCGCACACTGTATATATATATATATATATATATATATATATATAAATAAGATATATCGACTGTTTGAAATATTATTTTCTATAGATATCACATAAAAGTGACTGTAAAAGAGGAATTAAATCCTGCGCTCTTTCTTCTCACGTAATTGAGACAGGACATTCAATGGATTACGCTAATACCAAAATTGTTTTTAGAGAAAAGCATTATCGTAAACGATTATTTTTGGAAATGGTTGCTATAAGGTTAAAAACAAATTCTTTAAACAAGAAAACGGATACTCAAAATTTAAGTAACATTTATTCTTATTTAATGTCCCTTAGTAGTAAAGCATAGCCTTCAATTTCGATATTCCAGGATTTGGCACAATTCTCTTTATAGTTTTACATATTTAAATAGAAAGTACTAACTCAGGTAATTATAAAAAAAAAAATAATAATTTTTTTTACCACTTCTCCCTTTAATTTACAACACGTTAGTCTAGTCAACTTGTATACCTGTTATTATGGTTTAGTCAACTTTTCACCTTTAATCATACTAAATTAGTTTAAACAACTAAATGAGGTTATGTAAACGTCTGTCACTTTTGACATGTTTGTTCTTAATCTTTAATGAAGCAATGTCTAACTTCCATAGTTGTATGTATTTATAAACTCATATAAACGTAAGTAGTATTAAGTAGCAGCACACATTATTTATTTTCATATGCATTTATTAGACTCCTGAAGAAGATAATAAATTTATCGAAAGCTCGAATGATTAAAAGAGTGTTTAATTAATTTGACAAGTTTGACTGCTTCCCCGATATCTATAGAAAATTATATAGATACATATATACACCCTGTATATATATATATATATATATATATACAGGGTGTTTCAAAATTGCACGGCACTATTTTAAGGGACTGTTCTTTAGCACAAAATAAACATAAAACTTCTAATAAACGTATGCCCTAAAATGTACCCCTATGGAGTTATAACCCCTTTAAGGGGACTAGGTGAAATTGAGTTTTTTTAATTATCTGAAGAACCACAAAAGATATTTTATTCAGTTTTTTGTTGCTTACCCATGTTCTTATGCTAAATAAGATAGGCTTATCCATTTTTTGATAATAAGATCAGGAGCATCCCATTTGGGGGGAAACAATCACGTTTAACCCTGTAAGTTTTTTGTGTGTGAGCTTTTATAAATTATAATGCCAGAATTAGAATCTTTTGACATTTCTGAGTAAAAAAGTCACTCTTTTTTGAAGTCCATATCTGTAGCCGTTTTCGAGTTAATCGAGGTGAAGCATTTAGGATGCCCTATGATACTTTACATACCTACGTAGATGTTGAGAGTTGAAAATATTTATTACAATTAAACATTTAAAGTAACTGTTCAAAATGTCCACCATTTTGTTGTATGCAGCATCCAGCACGGCGAATCCATTGCTCTCTGGCAAGTCTTGTAACATCAGGACGATTCTTATTAGTATTAGCAGCCTCCACGATCCGATTCTTTAACTCCTCTTGCGTGTAGATAGGCTTAGAATAAACTATAGTCTTCATCCAACCCCAAACAAAATAATCTAACGGTGTTAGATCGGGAGATCGAGGTGGCCATTTAACAGGTCCATTTCGAAAAAATCCATCGGTTACCATATTCTGCGTTTAAATAGTCAGTGACAATATGAGAGAAGCGGGCTGGGGCACCGTCATGCATAAACCAAATCCCATATCTATCGAGAATTGGAATATCCTCTAACAGCTCATAAAGATTATTTTGCAGAAAATTTAAATAAAACACTCCTGAAAGTCTTCGTGGTAAAAAGAAGGGGCCAATGAGATTGTCACCAAGAAGTTCACATCACACATTTAAGGAAAATGTATGCTGATAATGATTTGTGACAGTGGTATGGGGGTTTTCTTTATCCCAAGTATGGGTATTGCAAAAATTGGTAATTCCATTTCTTGTGAAAGTAGATTCATCAGTCACTAGCAAGCAGGTCAAGAAGTTACGATGTAGTGTGCATTTTTGAATTAACCACTGCGAAAAATTGGTTCGCTTGATGTAATCTTGCGGTAACAAATCTTGCACAGATGTTACGTGAAATGGGTAAAGTTGCTGCTCGTGCAATGTTCGCCAAACGCTTGCAGATGAAACACCAAAACGAAGAGACAATCTTTTGGTGCTAGTACTAGGAGATAACTGAACAGCATTGAGTATTTGTTCTTCAACATTTACATCTCGTCGAAATCTTTGTCGACCAGCATTTACTCGTGTAGGTTTTAGCATGCCAGTTTCCCTAAGACGTGTTTCACTGGATTGAAATGTTTTACGATTTGGTATCCTTCTAGTTGGAAATTGTTCTTGGTATCTGGGAACTGCAGCAGCGCCAATTCTCTGTACTTCACCATAAACTAACAGCATATCTGTTTGTTCTGCAAATGTGAACAAGTTTGTGGTGTCTCCCATGATACAACAAATTAAAGTGTCTTCAAAGTACCAATTTACACAAAAACTAACAGAACTAGCAACACATATTACTAACTTACACAGTGTTTAAACATAACAAAGGTAATACATAGTAGATACATAATCACCTGTCAAACAAATAAACGATATGCAACTGTTATAATGTAGAGCTTCTAATATCCAAGGCTATTTGATTAACATCGCATTTTGACATTTAGCTTTAGTCTTTAACATCTAAGTAATACATTGATTAATTTGAGACATATGTATAGTTTATACATATGCCAAGTTGTTACAGAGATATTGAAGGCATATGTTTATTAGGTTTATACCTATACATATGGGAAGTTCATATTAAAACTAAACGAATAAGGTATGCATCATAGGGCATCCTGAATGCTTCACCTCAATTAACTCGAAAACGTCTACAGATAGACTTCAAACAAGAGTGACTTTTTTACTCAGAAATGCCAAAAGATTCTAATTCTGGCATTATAATTTATAAAAGCTTACTCACAAAAAAATTACAGGGTTAAACGTGATTGTCCCCCCCCCCCCCCGGAAGGGGCGCTCCTAATCTTATTATCGAAAAATGGATAAGCCTATCTTATTCGGCATAAGAACATGGGTAATCAACAAAAATCTGAATAAAATATCTTTTGTGGTTCTTCAGATAATTAAAAAAACTCAATTTTACCTAGCCCCCTTAAAGGGGTTATAACTCCATAGGGGTACATTTTAGGACATACGTTTATTAAAAGTTTTATGTTTATTTTGTGCTAAAGAACAGTCCCTTAAAATAGTGCCGTGCAATTTTGAAACACCCTGTGTATATATATATATATATATATATATATATATATATATATATATAAGGGTGAGTTTTAGTGTGTAGCCGATAACTCCGTTATTATAAAAGCTACGTAAACCAAATTTGGAGGCATATTAGGCATGCCCAAAGTGCACATTTTAAAAATATTTGGAAGCATACAGGGTGTTTCATAATTCCAGGGAATATTAAACTTATATTTTTTTAAATGGAATACCCTATATATTATTACATTTTGAAAAGCCCATAAAAAGAGCTTTAATTTGATATGAAATTGTATCTGTCTATTCCTTTTAGTTTTTGAGACATTCAACTGTTTTTAGAAAAAATGACCCCAATTGGATACATTGCCACTGCACTAAGACACAACTTATGTTAATTTTCAAGATGCAGAAAATTTTACCATATACCATAGTATATTTGTAAATATCACTTTTTTGAAATTTCTTCCCAGTATACAGGGTGTCAGGTTTTAAAATGCAATTTTAAAATTTTTTAAATGTCACCCTACCAATTTATTACTACAATGGATAGTTCATTAAGTGTCCTTTCATTTTTGTTAAGCATTCCCTATACCTAAATCCATTACTTTCTAAGATATTTTTGATTTTCTTCAAATTTTATGAATGTTATTAATTTACATAACTAAAAATAACTTACTATTGGAAAATATTATAAAACAATTAATACATTTTGATTAACAATCAACTACAGTTATCCAATAACAATTTTCACTAAAGATATAACAACTTACAATAATACGCTATCAACAGAATTCTGCCAGATCAACAATAGGCATTTTATAGAAAATGTTCAAACAGGAAATCAGGCAGGCTTTGAAAAAAAATAACAATTACAATCAAAATGTCATTTAGGTTTATTAACTGTAGTGTGTTGTCATTTAACAAATTATCAGTTCTTTTTTAAATGTAATCTTTGAAGGAGTTTTCAAAATGAATTTTACAGTGGAAGAACAAATAAATATGATTTGGGTATTGAGAGCAAGTTTAAAAAATTTCCTACTTGCATCAAGAATATACCAAGAGAGATATCCTGTTGAATGACAACACACTACAATTAATAAACCTAAATGACACTTTACATGTAATAGTTATTTTTTCAAAGCCTGTCTGATTTCCTGCTTGAACATTTTCTATAAAATGCATATTGTGATCTGGCACAATTCTGTTGATAGCGTATTATTGTAGGTTGTTATATCTTTAGTGAAAATTGTTATTGGATAAGTGTAGTTGATTGTTAATCAAAATGTATTAATTGTTTTATAATATTCTCCAATAGTAAGTTATTTTTAGTTATGTAAATTAAAAACATTCATAAAATTTGAAGAAAATTAAAAATATCTCAGAAAGTAATGGATTTAGGTATAGGGATTGCTTAACAAAAATGAAAGGACACTTAATGAACTATCCATTGTAGCAATAAAATTGGTAGGGTGCCATTTAAAAAAAATTTTAAAAATTGCATTTTGCGAAACCTGACACACCCTGTATACTGGGAAGAAATTTCAAAAAAGCGATATTTACAAATATACTATGGTATATGGTAAAATTTTCTGCATCTTGAAAATTAACATAAGTCGTGTATTAGTGCAGTGGCAATGTATCCAATTGGGATAATTTTTTCTGAAAACAGTTGAATATCTCAAAAACTAAAAGGAATAGACAGATACAATTTGGTATCAAATTAAAGCTCTTTTTATGGGCTTTTCAAAAATGTAATAATATATAGGGTATTCCATTTAAAAAAATATAAGTTTAATATGCCCTGGAATTATGAAACACCCTGTATGCTTCCAAATATTTTTAAAATGTGCACTTTAGGCATGCCTAATATGCCTCCAAATTTGGTTTACGTAGCTTTTATAATAACGGAGTTATCGGCCGTTGCCACACTAAAAACTCACCCTGTATATATATATATATATATATATATATATATATATATATATATATAGTTATAAAATATTATGTTCTTGGGATATGGGTCAACTAACAATCAAAGCTTCAACATTCTTTTTATTTAATTTGAAATTTTCCAGATGTTTCAACCCAAATGTTCACCAGTCTTTTTCAATAGAATAGTGCTACAAATGGAAAAATTATAACATTATTGTATAACTTATACCCTATTCGCGCCAAACCATAGAACAACGCATACAAACGATAACGATGTGCTAGTAGTTATATAATGTAAACGTAAATGTGAATCTAGTTACGTTCGTACTATATAATATATTGAAAAAATCTGCATCATCGTTTGTACGGCGTCGGAAATCAATTTGCAATGCACAAGCACAGTATAATTTTTGACAGCGCAGTACCAAAATATGAGACATAGAATGTCGTGGCCAGCACATTTAAATACAGTATTACAAGAAATATAGGACTATTGTCGACCTTATAGCGCACAGTCAAAATTTAATCTAATTATATTACTCACCTGCACCACTGTCGTTGGAACTTTCTGGCAAAATGTTAATTTTAACATTTTCTCCTTCGACTAAAAATAACATAGGATGCCGAGAAAGAAATTCTCTTATTTTAAGAGAAGTGCCACCTACAACATTTCTCATTTCTCTCGTACAATCTCTGCGACCAAATGTACCACGTAAACTACTTAATGTCCAAGATCCATCTCTTTCCAATATCCGTTCAAAGAAAAATATTATCATACTTTTAATGGCTTCTTCGTGCTTGGATTGATCTTGAATAGATTCCATATTTTTGTTGTTTAAGGGATGTTTATTCGATTGCTAGCGATTTTACTATTTTTTCAGTTTCTAAAGCTTAATTGCTATATATTTAACCAACTGCATAACATAGGTACCTCATTTATAATCTCGTTTATATGTATTAGTATAATAACAAGATAAATTAAAAATAATTAATTGCAGTGAAAGTTAGTTTAATTTGTAAACAAGTGTCTAAGGCAAAGAAACACATCAATTTAAGAAGAATACAATGATACATAACCTGACATTCAATAAGGTGAAGTCTAAACGGAAAATTTCTGGTATTAGACCGAAATCAGCAATATGAGTTGGAAATATTAAACCTTTATTACCGTTTAACGTTATTATTATTACTATTTTTGTAATTTTATTATATCCACAGCTATTCGCGGTCTACGCCCTTAGGCTGGTCTAAGCGTTGTACCTAGTTATTTACAGGCCGGTAACGGTTAGTTTTGTGTTCATTTAAAGTGAATTGTTTACACTATAAACAAAAAAACGCGTTCTTTAAACGTCGTTACAAATTAGCATAGGCCACAAGAAATCTTTTTTTTACAGGTAGACTACCCTTACCATAGACGACAAATTGTAACTAAAGCACACTAAATCAATATAGGTGTGTGAAGACAGCTGCCAAAATTCCGAAAAAAGCCGATCGTCATGTTCATATGCAGCAATGTTGCCAAGTGGGAAGCCAAGATTAATACTATTTCTTACACGACCCTTTCAATATTAGCATCCAATCTACCAACTGTATATCGTCGCTTTGGTAGTGAACTGTTCTAACCCACATAAATACAAATTTGAGCTAGCGTGCTTTAAAAAAGGTTTGTCATTGAAAAACTCATGTTTTCTTCTCTAAAACTGTAACCAGAAAACCAAACAACCATTTTTTGGTATTATTATTTAAGGATTATGCTTTTTATTTGGATCTTTTCATTTTAGAATTATAAACATTATCTTAGATGTTATGTGGCTTAACTCCATTTACTACAATAAATTTGGATGTTCTGCGATATTATTTTAACATGTGAAAAGATCTAACAGTAATGTTAAAAATAATGATAATAAATTCAGCTATTTCAACCAAACTTACGAAGTAAGTTAGGTTAATATAATCGCTACCTCGTCGTCGTCGCCGCCATCGTTCGTTGCCATATTCCCATAATGATACAATAAATGATATATATATGTACCTTGTTTAGTTTTTTACGCTGATTACAAATATGCTATACGCTTTTCGATATATCATTTAGTTTTCGAGATAATCGAATTTATTTGAGAAATATTAACAGTACAAACTAGTATAAACTTTAATAGAAATTTGTTCAACCATTTAATTTAAAATATATAATTTCCTTTTATAAAATTTACGTAAGTTTGGTTGTAAGGCGTACATGCGTCTTAGATTTTTTTATTTTTGAATAATTTTATTACAATTATAAGTGATACAAAGAGTATTAAAAAGAACACCAATTCAAATTGTCAGTTTTCGTCGATATCGGATTCAACTTGAACTTTATTAGTGGTTCTTAGTGCCTCATAAGATCCGTGATAGGTAGGCTTTATGGAATCAGATTCACAAAGTTTACGCAGGCCCATCATTTTTCGTTTTTCAATCGGTAAACTAGAAGTGTACAATTTGGGTATAACTTCATTTAGGTACAATGTACTGTTTCTTAAGGACGCCTTTTTAACTACTATGGAACGGATTTCGGAATCATTTAGACGTTCTTTAAAAAAGATGTTGTTAGTCTGTTCTTTCCTATATTGAATCCATTTTATTTTTAACCAATTTAGATTACTTCCATCTTCACATTTGTTTTTGTTTGTTCATTTCGATAACATTGTAAAATGGTTGCTACGTTTTTGCAGTTCGAGCTACTGTGTACCAACTCTCTAGGGTGTAAACATCTAGTTTAATACCACGGTTTTCAATAGCAGAATAGACACTGTTGTACTCCATTTCATAGTGTCCCGATTCCATATATTTTTGGTTTATAATTTCAATCGGTAGCAATTGTACAGCGCGTAAAAACATGTGAGCATTAATGCAGTTACGATTTTGCCCCGATGCTGTGTCAGCATAGAATGTCACTTCCTTTGCTTCAACCCAGGCCACTTGAACATTTCCACAAACAGGTTGCAATTTCCGATGAACAGTGGCGTGCCGTGAAATTTTTTAGTGGGGAAGCGCTTCAAGTTGTCACTTATACTACACAGTTCTATCTCTTTTTGAATCTTAGATTTTTAATACTCCTCTTTTTTTTAACATAAGTAAATTCCATTTTCCGCATTTTGAAAGACACCCAATGTAGGTGTGTGTGTGTGCGCGCGCGCTTGTGCGCGTGACAAGCGTGCGTGTGTGGTGCGTGTGTAACTATGTGTAACTTAAGAAGCTTGAGCTTTGTGTTTAGAAGCAAAAAGGTAGATATAAGAAAGTATGTGTTGTTTTAGAGGCGTATTACAGCATATTGCTTTATTTCTTTGGATTTGAAATGATTAGTTTTGCTGATTTATGTATTGTTAATGTTTGTATTATTTTGAATTTTCAAATTACCTAAAAAGTTATTTAAAACCTTTGATGCCAATAAACTTCCATTTAGAATGAACCAACCTGTTTAAAAAAGATGCTGAAATATAACCAATAAATTATTCTACGAATTTTGCATTCAAAGCCAGATGTTAAAATGTGAGGGAGACCACATTGCTTTTTTATTTTACCAATTTTAAGAATTGCACTCACATTAACAAAAAAATTCTTTAAAACCCATTTATTATTCGAAGTAAAACTAAATCTTATTTTAGAAATATTAAAAAGACATTTTTGGTTAAAAAGATAATAAACCCAAGGACGTAAAAATTCAAATTAATGTGACTGTATTTTTCAATTTACTTATCACTTATCAGCTAGTAGAAATATTACTTATATCATCAGTCATTTGTGATGCACAATGCACAATACTTATAAAAAAGTTTAACTACCTGATATTTCTGCACAATTCGTATATGTAAACAATTTATGTAGTTAAATTCACTTATGCTTTAAGCACTAAAAAAAACTAAGTATTAATAACTTGCTACGTTCAGCGACGTAGTCTAAAAAATGAAAATAAAACCGAGAAAAAAAAAGAAGAAATTGGCCGGGCTCAATCGGCGAGTGGGCGGGGTATTATACCAAAAAAAAAATTAAGGGAGACTTGAAATAAAGATATACTCACTTACGCACAATCAAATATTTACAAACTAAAAACCTCTAATTTAAAAAAAAAACAAAATTATATACAAAACACATTAGTACCAAAAATGAACAATTTGTAGGTACACAATATACATATTTACGAAATAAAGAAAAGAATCATTTTTAACATGGCGAGCTGTAGTTTTTAGGTCACTCCCTATATTAATCTTCAAACAAAAAGAAGGAACAAAATTACCCCACTAAAAACCACAGCTCGAAATCAGCATTGCAAGTACGGAATTCTATACATAAAATTATCCTAATAAAGAAATCAGTAAACATTATAATATCCTAGCACATCCAAACAACCAGTCATTTTACCACCAACAAGGTGATGCATTCGTAGACCCGTGTACATATGTTGTTTCCAACAACTACCGGGTACCCATAAAAGATAATTAGTGTATAAACACTCACCCTCGAGTCACCATCGTCGGGTTGGCTCCTGCTGTCTGTAAAAACGGTGCGAAACAGAGGAGCGCGTGATCCCGCCTTGGGGTGGTCCTCCCATCACAACAAGGAGCGACCATTTATTGTGGCTTTAAGGGCCACCGGAAGGAGCTATAGTAATTATAAATAAAATTAATTTATTGACGTTGAAAAGTACAATTTTATAAAACCCATAAATACCTATCATGCTGTAGGGCGTGCGCGAACTTTTCATACAGAAAAACAGAAACAACCAACCATTTGACACGTGTTTTCGTTGCGTAGATTGAAAAGCAAGTGAATATTAATTTCATTTCACTAATGACCAGAGCTCAAAGTAATATTGTTGTTAAGGAAATAAAACTGGAAAAACATGGTTAATTGGGATAAAACGCGGCTTTAATTCGACGAAGCTTTCAATAGAAAACACATAAGAATCAATTAACAGATACCTAGAACCAGTTATCGCTTATTTAATTTTAGCATAAACTTTACGTTGAGGAATTCTTAGAAGAAGTATTTATTATTAATTAGGCTCTAAGATGTAACAATAGAAATCGAATTTATACAAATAGATAAATGAATTAACACGTGAAAGGGTTATTTTAATTTACTGAATTAATTTTCGTTTTTAACACCAAAGGGATTTGAGTTGAAAATTATTAGACCGCGTATTTCTTATTAACAGAAAAATATGTACGGGATGATCAAAATAAACGTAACAAACTATAAACAATAAGACACACGAATATACACACACTTTAACAATATATACAGTGTTGACTTGACAATGTTGACTTTTTTCTTTAGCTCTTATTCAATATTTTATTTATAATGCAATTCTATTCTTCTATTAACCTGTGCAAACCTGTCTATTACATCATCATAAAATCTGGGATTCTGTATCAAGTCACTAATACCTTTTTTTCTATAGACAACATAGCTAAATGGGATAGTCTTTCTTTACCAGTTGAATTTCTGATAAAGGTTTTAATGCACTTTAATGTAGTAAAAGTGCGTTCAACCAAAGCACTTGTTGCAGGAATTGGTAAAACAAGTTGACACAATTTAAAGACTTCACTATAGAATTCTGCCAAATCAATTTCTTTAAGAAAACGTAGCATATTTAACGGAGTTTTTTGATTATTGATTTCTGGAGTGTTGTATAAAACACTCACTTAGCTGTGAATTTAATGCCAAAATGTCAAAAAATTTGCATAATTAAGTTTTAAACTATTAAAGGTTTCTTCAGGAAAACGAGTTTTATTATAGTTCTTAAAATTACATAATTCGACAAATTTCAATTCACTGAAGTTCTGAAATCTGCTTCTGAGTTGTTGAGAAATATTATCAAAAATTTCTAAATATAATCTACGATAGGAAGTTACCATATCACCTATATTGTCAATTCTAATACGTTTATTTTGTGGTTCTAAACTCAAATTTAGTGTTTTGTCCCAAATTTCTTGAAAGTTTTCTCTTTTTTTATTTAATTGTTTTTTAAAATTATTGATTTTTTGAACACAGGAGCTAATATCATTCGATTTAGTTTGCAAAATATTAAACGAAAGGTCCATGTAAGGAAAAATTTCTGAAAAGACACTGAGCACAAAATTAAAATTAAAATCCGTTTCCATCAGCTGTAAGTAGCATCTAGAAGAATTTACAGTTTCAGGATCCCACATTTCTTTGTGCGCTAAAATATTTTTAAACATTTCTACTAGAGCTTCACGATATTGCGACATCGTCTGTACCAGTCGTGCGCTGTAATTCCAGCGTGTGGGAGCAACTCTAGAAAATCTTTTTTAAACGTGTGTATCTAAAGCGCGAGTTCTTTTAGTGGATTTTGAAAAATGCAGCCATTTTATTTAACGTCGAAAAAAACACTTTACTATCTTTTATAAGTCCAACACTTTGTGATAATACTAAATTTAATCTATGTGCCAAACAATGAACAAAAATGGCATTTTGAAACTTTTGTCTTACTTTTGCTTGAAGACCGCCCAAATGTCCTGCCATTACAGCAGCTCCGTCGTAGTTCTGAGCAACAAGTTTTGTACCACACTGTAGTTCTTCAATAATGTCACATATTTTTATAAACATGGCATCTGCTGTTCTGTCGGCGGGTATATCCAAAAATTTTAAAAACCGTTCTTAAACATCTTCGCCCAATTTTACGTAACGTATTACCACAGCTAGCTGGCTAAAATTAGTTATGTCGGTTGTTTCGTCTAAGACAATTGATACAAAAGATGCATTCTTTACTTCTAGTTTAATGCTATCCAGTACAATATCCGATACGCATTTTATTAAATCATTTTGGATTTGGTTAGATGACCACGAAAAACAGTTGAATCCCTTAAATGGGTTTTTAAGGTTTTGTCATACTTAGCAAGGAACTCTACCAAGTCGATATAGTTTCTACGATTATTGGATTCTTTATCTTCTTGGTGACCCCTAAAACTTAGTTCATGATTTCCAAGAAAACACGTAACGTCAATTAACCGCTTCAAGATGTTCCTATTTTTATTCACTACATCATTATGTTGCTTACGACTAAATTTTAACTGATTGACCAAGCTCAATACGAGACTTACCAAATATCTTTTCTTTAAGTAACGATGTTAAATGTCCTTTGCTATTAGTGTGTCTTTTAACATTTTTATAGAAGTTGTTTAAGTTTGAAAATCTGTTTGAGTTCCAAGAGGTGTTTTCAAAAATATTAAAGAGCAAACAAGGCCAACAAAATAATTTTTTCAGTGTGTTACATCCCGTTAACCATTTATATTTATCATAAAAGTCTATTTTAAAGTGGCTAATAAATTGTTTAACGGAGTGTTCAACTTTAGTTTCTAAATTGATAGGCGGGGTAGGTCTACCGGAAGAAATTATGTTATATTTTTTTGAAAACTGTACTGAGAAAATCGTTTTTCTAAAATTTTACACATCACGCAACCACTATTATTACTCTCGTTTGCTTTTAATTGTCTATTTCTCGGCACTGAGGAACAAGAAGGTTCATTGGTTTGCTCCATTGTAACACAAGTTATTCTTAAATGGCACTGATAACAAATACAAACACTACCTAGTTATGGGTTACTAACAAATATTTCGTAATTTCGTAATTCTAACAAAAAATGATCTAAAATATGGATGAAGTGCAGTAATTTTAGGAATAATTATTACTACACATAAGATTAACTAATACTTTACTTGTGAAGCCGTGCTATTATTAAAATATGCGAATTCCAAATATGCATACGCTTTACCATCACATGACAACAGAGTATGGGTGCGAGTACGTATACGATATTGCAAGAAGCTCCAGTATACAGTGCTTCCAGCTCTGCTAATATTATCGGCATTCGACAATACACGATAGTGAAGAGCACACACGTCTGCAATAAACCGGAACTGAGATCGTTTGAACTTTGGAAGCGTTAGAAAATGCCACAAGTTCATTTATTTATGTGCAGGCAGACGAGGACGGGCGATTATCTACGAAGGGTCGTATACAGATTGTGAAGGCGTCATAATTCATGAATTTAGAAATTTCTCCTTCGATTTCCTGTTGTTAGTGTTTTGCGTTTGGCTTGAGGGAGTTAGTTCTGAATACTGAAACACGCCAGGAGTAAGGAGAATTCTATTGAATATTGAATACACTGTTAATGCCCGAAATTTCATATTTCTACCTATAACAACTAGGGAAGCGGTGCTTCCGTCGCTTCCATGACACAATTAAAACAAAAACATTGAAACTATTAAGCGATGGTGCAAGTTGCTCTTTGGATGGAATAAAACGTGGTCAGCTAAAATCACTATCCAGCAAATGCTGATTTTCCAAAATAACATCAGTATCAGGTACTATAGGACTACAACTAACAATCCCAACAAATAACATTGGTTGATCATTTATACAACTGATTAATTTTAAAATTGTTGTAAAGCCCGCGACTATGTAAGCTTGCACCACACAGACAAAAGACAAAAATAGTTGTCCTTTTTGAAAAATGAACAAAACAAGAAATTACTAATATTGACCCTGAAAATAACAAATTACTTTTATGACAGTGGCATAACATATACAAAATGAAATAGGATTAACAAATGAAGTGTAAACATTGTAAAAACAAATAATAATAAGAATAATGAAGAAACTTATATCTTCAAAAAATAAATAGATTCTTCCCAAGTGATAATTAATTCAAATATAGAAGGAACTATATAATTAATCATTAAACAAAGTATTTCTTTAATAATCAAAGTATGAGGCACTAATGAACTTAGTTGTCAAAAATAGTAAATGTACAAATGTACAGGTGAGGTGCAATTGGCAACCTGCAAATAGATTGACAGTATTGTAAAGTGAAGTTAACCTTCAAAGGTAAACAAATAATTGATGCATTAAAACTTTATGAATGAAACGGAAAATTACCATAAAAACCAAACACAGGAAGTAAGTAGCAAAAACTTGGAATTTCAGATTTCAACCTTCAACTTAGAAAACAATATCTACATAAGCAATAACATGTTTTTCTTTATCTCATGTGAAGATTGAATTACAAATTTAGATCGTCACATCTTAGGCTGGTGTATTCCTGGTATGGTTGGGATCGCTTCATGCTACAATTAAATATGTGTGAAACATTTTTGTGGTAAGAATAAAGAGTTCTTTTGCACGCCGTAATATTTTTTACTTTAACATAGGAAATAATTCCAAGTAAATTTCAAGTAATTATTGAATAAATTGTTATAAACAATTTGGAAACAAATGGCAGCCGACGGCGATGTTTGTTTTATCAAACAAAAATCCTTGGTTGATTTTGTAACAGCTGATGGTTTATTGAATTTTAGTTCATTATTGTTTTCATATGGAGTCATAGCAATCTTTTTGAAGCTCTGTTCTTATTGTCAGAATTTTCAAATCGAATTTCAAGGAAGACCGCTATGGATCCAAGCTTGTTGCTTCTCACCGCAAACCTTCTGGTGTAGGATATTAAGTTCCTGAAGTGACATCTAGTAAAATTTAAGGTAGTAGTCAAACATTTGTTGTTACCCTAAGGGTTAGTGAATTTAAAATTAATTATATTTGTATTTCGAAATATTAGGGTTTAGCTAAACTTATTTAATAAAGTGAATACGTTTTATGCGAATCTTAAGCATGGTTGTGCCACAAAAATTATAAAATCTTAGTAACCAAAATAGATTTTTTTGTTATCGATTATAATTGGATAGGGATTGAAATAAATGTTTGTAGTTTCACTCAAATTTTACAGCTTGTAAATAGCGCTTTACAGTGCCATAACGTAATTGAAATTTTAATGCTTTATAATAATGCTCTATTTTTTTTTGTTTTAACAATTTAAGATCTACAGGCTGATACATAAATCGTTTAGTTAGTTAATCTTGATGCTCCTTAAAATTTTGATAAAAATTTGTAGTAACTAATAAATTAGTTTATATTGAAATTCGATAAATTAAGCTGTGGCTTGATCAAAGTAGTGTTTTGACAAAATATCTTAAGAGTAACCATATATTTTTTGAATAATTATTGAAGTAAGTGGTATAATGTTATAGCATCGACATAGATCTGTATGGAAGCTAATGAATTTAATCTGCTAGCTATACGATATTGCATGAGCAGTAAGTGCTCCAAATAAAATCTAATAGAAGTTATACAACATTGTACTAAAAAGTTTTACCAAGCAAATTTCATTATAATTTATTCTTTCCATAAATTCTTATTATTTTTTCAACTAAACAGCTAAGGTGAAAATAAGAAAAAATAGTAATTTAAATCATCCATAAATATTGTTGCGGGCTACTATTAGGCAACCTGTCAAACACACAAGCGCCGTAAGCACTGTATATTCTCCAGGGATCGAGAATTTTCTGGCGATTACTCTAGAATGAATCATACTTTTAATTCAGGGTATAAATAAAACCAATGATGAAGTACAGAGTTAGTCTATATCAGAATGTCGAATATAAATTATATCGTGTAAAGTTGAATAGTTAAGCTTTTAGAAGTCCAAAAGTAAACATAAATTTATATTAGCTGAACGTGTTTAATGTACATGCAGCTTGTAGAATACTTAAATAGACAAAAGTGTAATAAGTAAATAGTTGTGTTAGTGTTGTTAATGAAACTATGGTTAAGAATTTAGTTTAAGAAGATATTAGTGCTTGTAAATTCATTAGTGTGATAGTGCATCATCGTTAATTGGACTGAAAACATCTATAAATAAGGCATATACTGTTAATTAGACTTGTGAACAGTGAGTAATAAAGACTCTTGTTATTACTTGTTTTAAATTAGTGAAACGTGGTAGTAGTAGCCCGCTACAATATATTGTTGATAGTTCACAATAGTGACATTAGTGCTTGTTGTTAGCGCTTGATAAAAAATATATTTTTTTAGAACTTTTTACTGTTTTATGAAATACAAAGAGTATCTCCCTTCTGCATTTGGTATTGTATATATTTACAGGAGAATTCTATCAGTTCAACTACAGGCAGCACGGACATCCAAGTAAGTAATATTGTGTATATTTGGTTTCGTTTAATAGCAGTGGTTGTTTTGAGGTTTTCTATATCCTTCCTCAGAACTTATAGGCCGCTGCGTAAATTTCGTTTATTTAAAGAAGGGATTGTGGATTGTTTCTATCTAAGCCAGTGTATAGTAGCGCCTATTAAAATTATATCCATCTTTGATTTGACCTCTTACTATCCAGTGTTAAAACCCACCGCTCTCATGCCTCCGCAAGCCTAAACGCCAGTTAGCTTATTGTCTCAGTGAGTTGTTAGTCACTTCTGGTCACCTTCCGACATTCCGAATCTTGAACCTAAAATTGTAAAACTAATACCCACGAATATTCACTTTCAGTCTACATATTACAGGGGTGTATGTCAGACTCGATTTTATCCTTATGGTCATCTACCCGGTAAAATTTAAGGTGTCCGCACTATCACCGCAAACATGTGTCTTGACAAAATTACACTGACAATCAACGTGTAGGGTTTTATGTTTAATGTGAAAAGTTTTCGATTCTATAGATGTGTCTTTTCATGCTCTTGATTATTTATATTCTTTTAAGCTGAAACTGTTTATTGTAGTTTAGCGCTTGTAACCTGATTGTTTGTACTGTCGATCCACTCGAGCATTTGATTCGATAATTTTAATCGATTTTTTTTATATTGACGTGTAGTTAAATAATTTAAGTATTCTTGCTGAACAGAATTTATATGAGAAAGAATTTGGTGATTAATTTGTTGTTAAGTTGAAACTTGAACTTTATCGTTAACTTAATTAATGCTATTTAAGTTTGATATTATCTTGTAAGATATCTTTAATAAAAATGGTTGCTACTTTACAATTGGTTCATTTAAATAAAAATGAATTAGATTACGAGTTAAGAATTAGGGGAATAATTAATGAAACAGATGTTCAAAGTTTCAAAGCCTTATAGTTATTTGATCTTTCAAAATATGAAGCTAGCTTTGCTGATGAATGTAAGGAAATTCTTACATCGCTTAAAATTGTCGAAAATATTCTTTCAGAATTCGAAAATGAAATGGCAGATTCAAGTTATAAAAGAAATATGTCAAAATTAGCTCATCTCCGATCGTACTAAGCGTATGCAACTGAAACACCAAAACGAAGAAGAATTATTAGAATTTCCGAGCGAAAGGTTGTCTAATGTAGTTTTTAGTTATTGGTCGTAATGTGCCGGTATGCGGACAATTTTATGGAACTCATGGTATTTCATCTGATGATGTTGGTATAATTCCAGGTGATAAGACATCATACGTTTCAGACCGACTAGGCTTTTCAAAAATCTTTAAAGATGTTAGTGCAAAGTTGCAGAAAGCTTATGAAACAGCAAGTCCTCAGTACACATTTCATATAAGATAGGAGATAAGGTTTGGCGAGTAAATAAGCTACTCTCTAAAGCTGGTGATAAGTTTGCCATTAAGTTAGCGCCAAGATATGTATTATGCACTATCCATAAGAAACTTTTGAATTTGTCTTATGAACTAATTAATTCAAATGGTTCCAAGGCAGGCGTTTGGCACATGAAAGATCTGAAACCTGATTTTTCTTGGAGTCAAGATGAAGAGTATTGTAGTTTATGCTCACTTTTATATTTGGTTTTGTATTTAATATATTAGTATACTAGTTTATGCTTTTCTATCAGGAAGCGCTTCGTTTTGCTAACTCAACTGAGTTATCGTTTTTGTTTCTAATGTACAAGAATTGTTTCATACCCTCCCCCATCCCTTTTTCTTAGTAATTTATTAATGTTTTGATGGTTAACCTGTTGCAACAGCCCGTTTTTGCAAGTTATGCTGTCACTAGGCTAGTATATGTAATTAATATTTTGGGCTGATAGTTTGGTTGCCTATAAGCTTCAAAGTGTAGGTTGTAACATTCATTAATAAATATTACACTTGTGTAGAGTTTATTATTTCATTTATTTAATAGTTCATTCTTTATAAGATTATTTTGTAAATATTAAACTAATCACTAAAGTGATATACCTTTTCTTCTAAATTATACGGATGTACTAACATTGACAAATATATTGGTTACAGAAATTTTTATGCAAGGTTTTTAGTTTAAATTCTTAATGTATTATCCAAGTGTTGTTTCTATTGTACAAAAATAGTTTCGTATTTGGATCTATAAATTTGTGAATTGTTTGTAATTGGAAGACTTATGGCCATTTCCACCGAGCTATTTAAGAAGGGCTTATTTTTAAGTCTGACTTTAATATGTTGTTTGTTTTCCACCGCCGTCAAAGTAGTACTTAAACTTAACTTAAATTAAGCCCCCGAATTTCTTGGCTTAAAGCAAACTTAAGGAACAGATACCTCATACCATTCTGTTTTATATAAACATTGTACCTAACCAAAAAATTTGTTAGTTTGTAACAAGTATAATTATTTAGTTGTTGTGAAATTTATAGTGTGCTCACAATGAATGTAGACTCTGATAATGAAGACATTTTTGAAGATGATTTAGACATATTGGAAATAATAGAATTTGGATTTCCAAAGCGAATTTTAGATCGGACCAATTATTTTGAATCCTTGGACAATTTAACATTTTTTAGACGATTTCGGCTGTATAAAGAAACTGTTTTAAAGCTGTTAACACTGATTGAAGATGATCTAGAATTTCCAAATGATGTGTAAGTTCTGATGTTGTTTAAACGTTATTAGTTACCCTAATAGAATAATTTTTATAGTAACAATAGTATTTCTCCCATCAATCAACTGCTTGTATGCTTAAGGTTCTATGCAAGTGCTGGTCATTTAAGTTCCTGTTCTGATTATGGAGGTTTGGCTATTTCGTCAGTGTCAAGAACCATTGTGAAAGTGTCTGAAGCTATAGCAAAACTTTATCCAATTTACATTAAAATGCCTGTGCAAGAAGAAATTACACAGGAATCAAATAAGTTTTATAGGGTGGCTTCCTTTCCAAGAGTTGTGGGTATAATTGACTGTACACATGTACGCATCCAATCACCAGGTATTTAAGAAAAGAAATATTGATGTTAAATGTAGGTATATTTCTTTATTGATTTTAGGTGGAAATGATGCTGAAGTTTTCCGAAACCGAAAATCATATTTTCCTTAAACGTACAAGCAGTGTGTAATGCAGATTTGAAAATAATGAATGTGGTAAGCCGGTGGCCTGGATCAGTGCATGATGCAACAATATTTAATAACAGCATTTTACGAGCACAGTTTGAAGGTGGACACTTTCCAAATACTTGTTTGTTAGGTATAACTATTATTTATAAAAGTTTTTTTATCAGCACTAGTGTAGCTTCCAACATAAAATGTACTGCATAACACATAATATACAATTACTTTTAACATAATGTGGTAATATTTGTTATTGTTTTAGAAGACAGTGGATATCCCTTAAAAGCATATTTATTCACTCCAGTGGCAAATCCACTTACAAGAGGACAGCAACTCTACAATGAGTCTCATATTAGGACTCGAAACTCGGTTGAACGATTATTTGGTGTGTGGAAAAGGCGTTTTCCTGTGTTAGCTTATGCGATGCGACTTAAATTAGATACTATCATAACTGTAATTGTAGCTACAGCAGTTTTACACAATATTGCATTAGAAATGAATGAACCAAACCCTCCTCTGCCAGAAAATATTAATGCCTAAGAACTCGATTATTTGATTCAATTAGGGCAAATACCTAATACACCAGCTGCTAATCAAATTCCTGGTGGAAACAGACAAGATTTAATTGATAATTATTTTGCAAATTTATAAAATTCATTAAGATTAAAATAATTTTATTTCCAGTTGTAAGCAATATAATGTAGGGTTATGTAAAGTTAATCAAACTATTTACTACTGTTTAAAACATTTTCTTCATTCAGATACTCTTGCAGTTGTTTCTTTTTTAGGTCAATCTTAGTTTTTAATAAATCCATTTTTAATTTATGTTCTTCATTTTGGTTGTCAAGTTCAGTTTGGAGTTTTTCTGCTTGTAAAGTGGCAATAGTTATTCGCTTATCAATTAAAATATCATACTTTTCAGCAATTGCTGAGGAAGTCAATGATTTAATATAAGTCGTTGGGCGTCTGCGACTTCCATTCACTGTTTGGCTTTTCTTCGAAAACTCAGTGCTCTGCAGTAAAATAATACATATAAAATGTATAAAGAAATATTTACTCACATTAGTAGAACCTCTTTTCAAAACAGATGTTGTTGGCATCGATAAATTAACGGGCTTATACTTTTTCCAATTAGCAACTTGTACCTGTTCTGGTATAATGTCGGATGCTCCATGTATTGTATCCTGTAAGAATAATAGACACATAGCATAATATTTAATAATTTTAGGAAACAATGTTACTTACACCTTGAGGAAGCTCGTCTAATTCTTCGTCAATATTTACTTCAAAAACAATGTTACTATCTGTCCCCGAAGTAAACGCAATATTCTGAGCATCTCCATCAAACCTGTTGGTCAATCCATATGTTGTTTTGTCATTCATAATAGACAACATTAAATCTTTGCTGGAGTCCACAGAATTTAATAAAGGAACACCACCACCAGTTAAAGTAATTTCCTTTTTTTCATCCGCAACTTGCTTTCGAATTTCTTTTTTTTTATTGCTGTAAAACTTTTTCAGACACTCTGCAGTTCTAAGACATAAACTGGGAGAACTGGCGTTAAATTCCTGTGCGATTATTTTCCATGTTTTCAATTTTTCTTCCGAAGTAACTTTGTCGATTTTTTTATTTTCCACGATGTGTTTATATTTAAATACTATGTTGCAAAGCAACTCTCTCTCATTTTGGCTAAAATTCGTTGATCTTACTCTTTTTGGCAGGTTCCATTGTAATATAAAATTATTGACTGTGATAAATTGACTAATTGAGGTTAGAATCGGTTTGGATAGATAGATAAAACCGCAAATTCTTAATATTTGTCGGCGTACTAAGTAGTACTTTACAAAGAATCGATCGAACAACGACGGTGGAACGTATTACAAAATTAAGCCATACTTAAAGTTAAGAATAACTTAGTTAGGCACCACTTAAGAGTAAAACGGTGGAAATGGCCCTTAGAAAGATTTCAGTGATTAAGTATTCAATGGTTTAATTTTATACCCACGATTTAGAATAGGTATAATTTTGTATTAATTCTAAGCTTCTTAATTATACAATTATTGTTTACGTCTATAGTAATTCGATTTCAAGGAATGTTTTGATATTAGTATGTGTCTATCTGCCGTTTGCACTGTATGCATTTAAGCACGGCTTAACCTTAAGAATAGCTTATAGGACAGTATTCGTTTTCATTGTTTAAAATCTGAACTTTAAGGCTCCCTTACCCTAAGCCTTTTGCCGTTGGCAGCTTAATATCTACTTAAATTTAAGGGATGGTTAGGACATGCGCTGTATATTCGTTTCGTACGAATGTCAAATCTGAATCAGCTGTTGACCACAAAATCAATTTATAATAAAATCGATATATAATAAAATATGGAACATATTATGCTCAATGACGACTTGTACATGTTAGATATTTTGGAATATGGATATCCAAGAAGACGATATAACAGAGCGGAGCCCTTTTACGATTTAGATAATTTATCTTTTTTTAGAAGATTTCGTTTAACGAAACCCACCGTATTACAGTTACTAATGGAAATTGAGGAATATTTAGAGTTTGCAAACGATTTGTAAGTACATTAAACTGAAATATAAATTTTTGACAGTCTCCAATATCAAATATTTATGAAATAATTCCTATTTTTTTTAGGAACAACAGCGTATCTCCCATTAATCAGTTGTTAACGTGTCTTCGTTACTTTGCAAGTGCAGGACATCTAAATACCGTAGCTGATTTTATGGGGATGCACGTTTCTACCACTTCATGGATAATAAACAGAGTTTCACAAGCCATTTGCAGATTAAGTGCAAATTATATAAAGATACCACGTAATGTTGACATCTTGCACGTTCAGCACCAGTTCTATAAAGTAGCCTCATTTCCTAGAGTAGTAGATGGAGAAATATTTAGAAATAGGAAAGGATATTTTTCAATAAATACTCAAGCAGTCTGCGACAGTAATTTAAAAATAATGGATATTGTAGCTAGGTGGAGTGGATCCACTCACGATGCCACAGTCTTTATGAATAGTCATTTTAGGGGTAGATTTGAAAGAGGGGACTTTTAAAATTGTGTATTACTAGGTGATGCTGGATATCAAGTAAAATCATACTTGTTAACACCTTTGGGAAATCCTATAACAAGAACTGAACAGTTATATAACAAGTCTCATATCCGCACACGTAATTGTGTCGAACGACTGTTTGGTGTATGGAAGCGAAGATTTCCGGTATTGGCATATGGCTTGAGACTAAAGATGGAACCTGTTAAAGGTGATAGTAGCTGCAACAGTTTTGCATAACATAGCTAGAGAAAACAACGAGCCTGAACCACCACCTCCTGAAAACATAAACATCGACGAACTAAATTACTTAATTGAAATAGGTCAAGTTGCCGATGTTCCCAATAATAATATAGATAATGCACATTTTAGAAATAGTTTATTAAATGATTATTTTGCTAATTTAGTATAAGAATTTAATATATGATTATATATTGAGTTGTTCATTAGCAGTAGCTAGAAGTTTAAGTTTAATGATTTCTTGCTGAATTTTAAGATTTAGTAATTCAACCTTAAGTTTGTGCTCTTGTTTTTGAGATTCTATTTCTTGTTGTAACTTCTTCTTTTCATAGTCTGCTATAACAAGTCTTTTGTCAGTAAATAACTCATACTTTTCGATTAAATGCGAGGATGATAAAGCCCTCACTGAAGTTGTTGGACGCCGGCGACTACTTGATGAAATTTTTCGTTCTTCTGGAGTCTGCTCGTTCAGCTCCTATACAAACACTGAATAAGAACAAATGCTATCTTAGCAAGTTTATTAATTCTTAAGAAAGTTTTAGTGAGGTTACCATTGAGAACCGCCAGTAACCATATTTTATAGCGAGGACTGGTTATACAGAGAAATGTCTAATACCCCATGATTTGATGCCGTTATTTGTTACCTACCGCTACCAAAGGTAGGTTATTCATTAGTTTGATAGTCTAAAGATTGTAGTATAACCGTATAGTGTTTGTATGAATACGTAGGTTATTAAAAGCTGGTTTAGCTAACTGCAAATGAAGTAATGGTATGGCATGCTGGCTGTTTACGATAACAATTATTTCAATGATTATCTCACTAAAACTTGCTCCTTATGCCTAAAATTTACATTCCAAGGTCTCTTCAAGTTCTCTGTTACAGGTGTTCTTAATGCACTTGTTGTTTTACATAGTGGAATTGTTGATAAATTTGCCTGTTAAATACAATGCATTTCCAATTTAGCATCTTTATTTCGAATGTCATTCTCTTCCACATCGGCAGTATAATCTGAAAACCACACCTATTATAATCTCTGTATTATCCTGAAATTTAAGTAATATACCTAACCGTGGTGAAGCACAAACACCTTCCATTTCAAATTCGATTTCATTGTTTTCATTATCAATGTCAATAATGTTTGAATAGGAATCAAACGGATTCTCTAATCCAAACACAGTTTTTGTGTTTATAATCGATAACAAAAGCTCTTGATTGGGATCTGTTAGTATATTCTTTTTCTTCCCTCCTCCGGTAACAAAGATTTCCTTTTTCTCATCAGCTACCTGTTTTCAAACCTCTTTCTTCATATTGTCATAAAATTTTTTCAACGATTTTAAACTCCTGCTACATAAATTCGGCGATAGTGCATTGAATGCTTCTGTTATCTTACGCCAAGCGTCAGCTTTTTCTCCAACAGAAACTTGGCTGGTTTTTTATTTTCAATCACATGCTGATATTTTTCTACAAGTGAAAGTAACATTTCTTTTTCACAGGACGTGAAGTTCGTGGACCTAACACGTTTACATTTTGCACCTACAGCACCCATTATTTTTTATTATAAATTTTCACTTTAAAATTTATGGTACTCAAATATTTGGAGGTTAGGGTTGGATACTATTTACCCGCAAAAGTGTATTTTGGGAGGGAGTTTTCCTATAAAATTGACGACAAAATTGCATTTCTTGCAATGTTGCCAAATAACTGTATAGCTTAGCAATGGTATACTTAAATTGAGACGGTGCAATACATTTATTCCTAAGCAACCCTTAACATTTAAGTACCACTTAGTAAATCAGCACTTAAGACACAAATAGTGCAAACGGCCTTATGTCAATTTAACAGACAGCTAGACATGCGCAGTTGTGTTTCTGTCTCATCGTTTGAATTGTAGTATTTAATAGGAACGTACTGGTTCACAGGGTTACCTACATATTCAGATACATTAATATGTTTGTTTAGTCTTTTGAGGTTTATTCCGTTAAATTCTTCATTGATATACAGGGAGTTTATTTGATTTAAAAAAAATCATAATTAAAAACGAAACCAGTAATAAACTTTCGGATTTTGAACTTGAGTTTAGTATATTGTACACTACAGTAGCTGGGCGTGACACTCTCAGCGTCGTCTTGAGGGCCTTTTAACTCTTGGGAGTTTTTCGGCTTGTTGGTGACATAAAGGGTTTTGATGTGTGATATGATGGTTGGTAATAAATTTGTTGGTTGACTCTTTTTTTTTGAATGTTGAAATACTGAGTTAGTTTAGTAGATACATACAAAAATATAAAAATTATACATAAATATACATAGATTTACAAACTACAGATATACATACATAAATTTGGTGGAAGGGCTGATATATATATATATATATATATATATATATATATATATATCATCATCATTAGGTCTTCAGTCCTAGAACTGGTTAGACGCGTACCATCATTGTTCCCTATTCTGAACTAACCTACAGATTTCCCTGAAATATGCACAGTTTGCATCTATAACTGTCTGATCTAGGTCTACATCTACCTCTGTTTTCCTATCTCTGCTTGTAATATATCACATACTATTCCCCAAAAATGCCTTAGAACGTATTCCGCCCTACTATTTCTCTTTTTCCCCAGATATCCTTGCTCCCCTACTATTTCTGTAACTTATTTGTTATTATCTTTGTCTGTCCATGCTATCGTCCTCATACATCTGGAGCATTTCAAAAGACTGCTACCGTTTTTCTGTCTGCATTTCAGCCTGTCCGTATTTCATAGGCATACTGTGCTGTGCTCCACACATATGCTTTCAACAATTTTCTTCTTATTCTGTTTGTTGTCTTTCCTCATAGGCGATGTTCTTTCTTGTTAGATGCAGTTCGATCACTTTCTATTGTTTTACAGTTATATGCCCTATTTCTCCGACCTTCAATGGTTGTGAAGGGAGGTAAGCAGTCTGTGGCTGCCAAGTTCTCCCAACACTTAACCATTTGGCGATTTAATATATTTTCCAATTTATCTTTTCGCACAGTTAACATTAGTTGCAGGTATTTCGCAGCCATTAGGTTTTCCGTCTCAAAACTGTTTGGACACGTACCTGCACTTATTTATATTCTGAGCTAGCCTACCTAGTTCCCTGAAATTCTCACACAGCATGTGTATTCAGGTCAATCTTCTTTGGGAATTAAACCACTCATAGTTTTTAAAATCAACTTTATTTACATTTCGATCCATGACCAAGGATCTTGTCAAAATTATAATAAAAACTTCAAGTTTGGCATTTATGACATAAATTGAAGGTGACTTTGATTTATTGATGTTTGAAATATTTGGTTTGAGTATACTAAGCAAAAATTTTTAAAGTTTAACAGAATGATTGCCTTCAATTTGTGTTGCGACCTGGGATCGGCTTTCTTTAGGTAGCCAATACGCTTAACGTGAAATCAGCTGATTAATTTTTATTGGTGAATTTTATATAAATTCAATAACTTGGAATTGGAAAACATTTTTTAACATGTTTCTATTTATACAATTGAGAGGATGGTTATTAAAGAAGTGTGCGATTGCATTATTGAAAGGCTTAAGTACTCGTTTTTTTAATATTTATTTTGAGGGGGAAAATTCATTATGATTTAAGTTACTTCTTTGGTAGATTTTAACATGGTTCTGAGGCGACTCTATGGCGGGTTTATACTTGTCAGATACCAATGTTGTTCTATGAAGATTGTATATGGATCTGAGGCGACCCTATGGCGGGTTTACACTTGTCAGATACCAATACTGTTCAACGGAGATTGTATATGGTTTTGAGGTAACCTTATTGTGGATTTCTGCTTGTCAGATACCAATGCTGTTTTACAAGGATTGTTAATATGCTTATTTTTATGTAATTAGTTATTTTATGTATAAATAGAAATCATGTATGTAGGCTGTATTTCATGTTAATATTGCAAGGAAAACCCAGGAAAAACTTGCAATGCTACCTAGATATTGTGGGTATTTGATTTTCATTTGTTATTTCTTTTGTTATTTCTTTTAGTAATGGAATCCATTGTTTACTGAAAATCACGGATTCGTTTGCAACGCAGTTATTTTTATGTAGGGTTATATAGGCAGCTTCTTTGATTTTGCGTTTTTGGTGGTTTTCTTCTTTTTCTTTTTTCAGGGAGTATGTGTATTCAGCTCGTTCCCTTTCTATTGTTTTCTAATTTTATACCCTATTTTACCGAGATTCAGTGAAGGAGGTTAAGCAACCTGTGGCTACCAAGATCCCCCAACACTTAGACATTTGCCGAAATAATGGTTTTCCAGTAAATCCTTTCACACACTTAACATTATTCGAGAATATTGTCCAACCAATTCTTGTAGTTACTTATAATAATCATTATGTTTACGCACAGTTATCTTTTCGTCATTAGTTTATCCATCTTGGGATTGGTTGGTTGCGTACCTCCATTGATTTCTATTCTGGGCTAGCCTACACATCTCCTGAAACCTCTACAGCCTACATCTTTTACTATCTGTGTGCAGTAGTCTAATCTAGGTCTGCCTCTTCTTCTCTTTTTTCCTATCTCTGCTTCTAAAATATTCCGCACTATTCCCTCATGCCGTAGTATGTGGCCTATCATCCTATCTCTCCTATTTTTACCGTTTTCCACATATTTCTTTCTTCCCTACCATTTTAGTACTTCTTCGTTCTTAACTTTGTCTGTCCATGATATCTTCATCATACGCCTGTAACACCACATTTCAAAGGCTTCTACCTTTTTCTTGTCCGCTTCTCTTACTGTCCAGGCTTCACAGCCGTACAGTGCTGTGCTCCACACATATGTTTTAAGCAATCTTTTCCTTGTTTCTATGTTTGTGGTCTTTGAGCACAATAGCTGCTTTTTCTTGTTAAATGTGGCACGACCTTGTGCTAATCTTTGTTTTATATCTTTTGTGCTTTTCCCATCTTGCGTTATTTGGCTTCCTAGGTAGCAGAAATTCTTAACCTCTTGTAAGTTCGTGTTACGTACTTGTATTCTTGTTTTTGATTTATTTTCCCCACCTTTGCAAACTAGAACTTTAGTTTTAGTTTTGTTAATTTTCATACTGTATCTCTCTGTTAGAACCGTTTCCATTTCATTAAGAGCCGCTTCTAACTCTTTCTTGCTAGACGCTAATACCTCTATGTCATCTGCAAATCTAAGCATATCAATTTTTTGTCCCTGCATAGTAATTCCAAATGTCTTTCTGCATTTGACAGTATTCAGTATATATATTTACATTTTTTTTTAAATTTGGTCAGCACAGATATATTGTGTAGGCGTAAATGTTTGAGTGTGTTTGGTTTATGGTGTGTGTGTATGGTTTGTGGTGATACGGTGTTTATAATGTTTTAGGTGGGGTTAGTCATCGTTAAGTATTCTTCGTGGTCGTTTTTTGCGTTGTTGTTGAGTCCCATGGGTTTTGACGATGTTTGTGTGAGAAGGTTGTGTGGAGTCGTCGAGTTTTTGGTATGTGTTTGTGGCTATAGTTTTCTGATGTGTTGTTGGAGAGTGTGTATTTGTAGGTCGTGTCTTAGGTTTTTGTTGCGTATGAACCATGGGGCTCCAGTGATGAGTCGGAGTATGTCGTTTTGTAGTGCTTCTAGTTTTTATGTGTTGGTGTGGTTTATGTATGTGTACCAGGCTTAAGATGCGTATGTAATAATTGGACGTATGTATGTTTTGTTTATGTTTAAACGTGTGTGGATTGGAAGTGTGCTATGGTGCGTAGGTACTGGATGTAGGAGTCCTTTTGTTTTTCGTGCTTTTTGTGTTATGGTTTTTAGGTGTTGGGTGAAGTGTAGTTGTCTGTCTATGTGTATTCCTAGGTATTTTATAGTGGGTTTCCAAGTGAGTGTGTGTTGATTAAGTGAGGGTGGGTCGTGTAAACTTGTGCGGTGTTTTGAGAAGAGAATGGCTTCTGACTTATTCTCGTTCAGAGCCATTCTTCACTTAGTGAACCAGTTAGGTAGATCGTCAAGTTATCGTTGGAGGGTGTTGATAGCGTATGTGGGATGTCTGCCTTTGGCCATGTATAGTGTGTCGTCGGCGTGAAGTGCGTATGTGATGTGTGGTCTACAGGGTAGGTCGAATATGTATGAATTGAATAGTGTGGGGAAAAGGCAGCCTCCCTGTGGTACCCTAGCCGACATGGGTGTAATGGTGGAGGTTGTGTGTTCGACTCTGACTTATAAGTGTCTGTGTGATAGATAGCGGTGTATAAGTTTTAGGTATTGAAATGGTAGTTGGTGATGTATTGCGAGTTTGTAGAGTAAACCGTGGTGCCAGACCTTGTCGAAGGCATTTTTTATGTCGATTGCTACTGCAGCTGTAGTGTTGGCTGTGTTAAAGTTTTTTGCGATTGTGTCTATGACGTGTATGATTTGTTGTGTAGTGGAATGGTGTGCTCGGAAACCAAATTGTTCCTGTCTGATGTGTATGTGTTCTTGGAGGTGTGGTAAGAATAACTTTTCGAAGGTCTTGCCCATGGTGTTGAGTAATGAAATGGGTCTGTAATTGTGTGGATCTGTACGTGTTTTGTTGGGTTTGGGTATCATGATGACGGTGGCTAGTTTCCATGCGGATGTGAAGTGTTGGTGTCGTGTGATGGCGTTGTATATGTCTGTGAGATAGTTTAGTGTTGACTTGCTGATGTTTTGTAAATCGGTGTTTGTTACATCGTCGGGTCCTGGTGTTTTTTTTCTGTTCTGTTCTAGTATGATTCGCGGTACGTCTTTGTGTGTGAAAATTGGTATTGGGTTTGTGGTGTTATTTGTTTGTGTGTTTTCTAGGATGGCGTTAACTGTCAGTTCTATTGTGTGTATGTGTTGGTGAAGGGTTGATGGATTAGGTGTGAATGTGTCTTGAAGTGTTTTTGCTAATTCATCTGCCTTTTTTTAGGTGTGTATAGTCGTGTTCCGTTGGTGTCTATGAGTGGTATTGTTCCTGGATTGTTTCGTGGTTTTAGTTTTTTGTTTAGTTTGTAGAGGTTGCTTTCGGTGTTGAGTGTGTGTTGTACATATGATGTCCATGTGTCTTTTTTGTGTTCGTCTAGTATGTCTTTGATGAATCTCTGTTGTGCGTTCAGTCGTGTTTTAATGACTGGGTCTCGTGTAAGTTTAAAGAGTTTAACTAGGCGTTTTTTGTCGCGTATGGCGTCGTGTATGTGTGTAGGGAGCTGTTAGTGTTGTGTTATTTGTTTAGTGTAGGTGCTGTGTTTCTTTGCGTTCTGTATAAGTTGTGTGATTTCTGTGGCTGCTTCGTCGAAGTCTTGTGTGGTGTGTATGAGTGGTCTGTTTATTGGAATGTGTCTTTGAAGGTATTCGTTAAATTTTTTCTTATTTGTGTATGCTTTTGTGGTAAATCTGTTTAGTCTGTGCATGCTTGTATTTAGTGTGATAATGACCGAGAGGTGGTCGAAGCTGAGGTCGTGGATTACCTGACTGGAGCAGGGAAAGAGAATGTTTTTTAGGATGGAGATATCTAGGACGTCTGGAGGGTGATTGGGGTTGGGTGGGATGCGTGTAGGTTCGTTGGGTCCGAGTATGTCGTAACTATTGTTGTTGGCGTGATCATAGAGTATGCGACCGTTCACGTTTCGTGCTGTAGATCCCTATGATTCATGTTTTGTGTTAAAGTCGCCTGCAATGAGTGTTGGTGTGTGTGTCCTGTAAGAAGTGTATAAATGTCGTTTGTGTCGAATGGTCCTCTGGTGGGGCTGTTGTATATGGCAGTGATGTTTAGTAGTGTGTTGTTAGTTTTAATCTGTATAGTTTGTGCGTCCATGTTTGTTGGTGGTAAGTCTAATGGTAGGTGTGTGATTCGTTTGTGTACAAGTGCGGCGACTCCTTCGTGAGCATTTTGTATCTGTGTGTCTGGTAGCCGCTAACGTTGAATGGTTTCCTTGGTGTCAGTTTAGTCTCGCCGATGAGTGCTATGTCGATGTCGTAGTATTTTAAAAAGTGTCGTAATTCTGTCATCTTGTTCGTGATACCGTTGGCGATCCTGGATTTGATGGTAATGTCACGTCTTGAGTGTGGTGTGTTAGGCATTGCAGTGTCCGATGACGTCTGTGAGTGCTGAGAATAGTAATGGAATGATTGATACGCCTGATGTGTATGCTGTAATGAGTCGTTGGATCCATGTAAATATTTTGTTTATTATGTTCGTGAGTGCTGGTAATGTGTTTTTTGTGGTATTGGATGTAGATGGTGTAATGTTGGTGTTTCTTTTGGGTGGAGTCACTTGTGTGTTTTGTGTTGTTTCGGTGGGTTTAGGTGTTGGTTGAGGTTGTGCTGTTTTTAAAAATTCTTGTTTGTTTGTTTTGTGTTGTTCTTTGCGTTTTTTATTTTTGTGTGTGTTTTTTTGGGTGGTTGTTGTTCGTCGTCGGAGTTGGTGTCGTCTGTAGATGTTTGTGTTTTGAAGAAGTGTGAAGTTGGTGGATTTGCGGTTGTTTGTGTTGGTAGTTGTGGTTCGGGTGTGGGTGTTGGTAGGAGTGTTTTACGGGGTTCGGATGTGGTGGGAATGTTTTGTGTGTTTGTATGTTTGCCGTGTTTAGTCTTCGTCCATCCTTCTTCAACGTCGCTGTCTGAAGGAATTCGTAGGATGGGGGCGAATTAAGTTTTATTCTTTTTCAGTAGGAGTTCTTGGTAGGCAGGACATTTTCGGTAATTAGCGGGATGGGGGCCTAGACAGTTAGTGCATTTGGGTGGGTCTTCAGGTCGTTTTTGCAGTCTGTGGCGTGGTGTGAGTTTGCGCATTTGACACATTTAGGTTTAAATCCGCAGTTTGTGCTTGAATGGTTGAAGCGTTGGCATGTGTAACATTGTGTAATCGTTTGTTTGTTCGTATGCTGTGACTTTGATGCGTGTGCAGTAGAGTAGTGTTGTTATGTCGTAAATGGAGCGGCTAATTTCTTGGTTTTTAAGTGTGATGAAGAATGTGTTGGAGTATGTATTGTCTTTCCCTATCATTTTGTTTACGTATGTCACTGGAAAACCTCGGTCTGCTAGCTCTGTTTTGATGTCGTCTGCAGTGATGTTGTTTGTTAGTCCTTTTATAACAATTTTTAATTCTCGTTCTGAGGGTATGGTGTAGGTGTGGAATTCTATGTGATGTTTTAAGTATTGCTGTATATATCTGTACTTACCTGGAGTAGTTGGTAGATTTTTCCTTCTTGTCCGTTGGCTCATATGTCAGTAGATTTATTAAGTGCAATGTTGATTGCTTTGGCGTGTGTGATGAAGCTTGGAAATGAGTTTATTATGATTGGCGGTATTCTGTTTGATGTTCTATTTTCAGTGCTGGTGCTTGTAGACGGTGTATTTTGAAATGGCGTTGGGTTTGGTTTTGGAGTTTTGAAGGCGGCTGTGGTGTATAGTGTGGCGTTGTTAGTTGTCGCTGCTGCGCAAGCGTAGATCGTAGATGGTGTTGATAGTAGTGTGTCGTTGGTTCTTATTTTCTTGGTATCTTTGTCTGATGATGAGACGTCTTCGTGCGTTCGTCGGTATTTAATTTGTTCCGTTTCCATTGTGTCGATTATTTTTATTGTGGCGCGTGTCGTCTGTGGTTGTAGTAGGTTGTTAATATTCGGTGCCTCAGGGTCTCCCATCTTAGCACCTTAGAGCGTGAAGCACTAAAAACTCTCGAAACTTACTAAACTGATTTTGTATTCTCTCTATGCACGTGTGTATTCACTTCGGTGTCTAGAAGAATACTCAGTATATTGTCAAGATTGGTTTGCTTATATTCGATCGCAGTGCGTGGCCTTGGAGCGTGCGCGGTGGGGGAAGAGTGCTACTGCTTCAGCCGGCCGACAGTCGCCATTCACCAGTCACACATAACACCCACTTTATAATGGAATCTGATATACTTAACTTGAGCATTAAGTTTTAGACAACCGACTATACAACGGAAGTATGAAGTTTAAACACTGCATAAAGGTAGAGCTGTAATCTTCGTAAGCGATCGTCTCGTCCGTTGGCAATTTGTATAGTAGTAAGTGACGCCAAGTTAGTTAAAGCTTTTTCCATGTTCGATTTAAGTAGTATAGTATTATTTTTTGTTTTATTGATTTTCAATTTTGTGATGTTGTCGTTGGATTAGTCGATTATTTTCAGAAATGGAAACTTATAAAGTGCGAAATAAAAAAAGAAGTGTTGTGTTAGGGGGCAATGACACCGAGAGTAAGAGACATTATTTCCCTAAAAATGATGGAGAACTGTTTTGGTTATGGATTACAAATGCAAACAACCCCTTGTTACTAAAAAGAAAACAATTAGCCAGATCTGCAGTAGTTATGTTGTATGCAATGGACATTTTTCAAAGAAATTTTTAGTTGAAGATACAAAACGTGGCTTACAAAGAGATGCTTATCCCAATATCAATTTATAACTACTATAAACTTTATATTATTATTATATTGGTGGGAACAAATAAATATTTGTCTATCTATCTGCCTCTGTTATTTCAGTTTCATCATGCTCTTCACGAATATTTAATTTAATTCAAAATTTAAATTAAGTAACTATAAATACACACACGCCACTTTCTTGCAGTGTTTAAACTCCGAACTTCAGTGTATTGTTGATTGCATAAAACTTAATGCTAGATTTTAACATGGCTTACCATTATAAAGTGGGTGTTATGTGACCAGTCATGGCTACGCCACGGCAGAAATCTCAGTGTGTGATTTGGTTCATTCAATCGAGTTCAGTGATCACAGTTCAACGTAATTAATGACGTGAATATGGCGGTGAAGCACCTACTAACAAAACTATTCTGTAGTGGTATAATCACTTTCGGGAAACAGGTAGTGTCTTAAAAATTAAGCCACCGGGTAGGCCTTCAGTGTCTGAACAGAATGTGGAACGAATCCGTACATCTTGCATTCGTAGCCCTAAAAAGTCATTGGCAAGGCAAAGTTTGGAGTTGGGAATACCTAAGTCTACCATGTACAAAGTGATTCGAAAGAGACTTAAATTACGTGGGTATAAGATTCAACTTCTGCATGAAGTCAAGCCCAATGACAAAGTGAAAAGATTCGATTTAGCAGTCTACATTTTGAACAGGATTGAAGAAAATAACTTTCTAGAAAATGTTATGTTTTCAGATGAGGCGACTTTTCACGTAAGTGGGTCAGTCAACCGACACAACTGTAGTCTCCGCATGAATTCATAGAACATCAGCGAAACTTTCGCTCAGCTCTTCAGACAGTCTAGACGAGGTTGATTAATAGACAAATTTCTAAAACTTTAAAAGTGTTTTCAATATTGTTAAATTTAACCAACTTGGCAGTTGGAATTTGTTTCAGCAAAGCCATTACACCAATTATTATGTATATTCGGTTAATCAGCATTGTGCTAGAATTTGTTATTCACGCTGTTCTACAAGTGCAAGCACTGTAAGTATTATCACGTTTTTTTTGTTGTTACTTTAAAATTAATTCCCTTTCATTAGTACCCTTTTTGTATTCTCTCGTTATTTTGGTATAAATATATTTTAACTTGTACCTTATCTCAGAGAATTTGATTTTGAATCGATATTATACACTTTACGTCACGTTATTTTGGAGAATCTTTGTTACGGATCTTCACACTTTTTGGATGCATTACTTACAACACACTATACATCCTTTAGTGTCATCTTGTGCGCTGACTTTTGGGAATTGGTTTTATTTAAAAGGTTGGATCTGGAGAATAGTATTATGAAAAAAATAAATACCACTTCTTGTTTGTCCACCTTTCTGTGCTCCCGAGACGACTCGAGGTATTATATCAACGACCAGAGTTACACCTGTAGGATAAGATGTTAATGGAACCTTTTCCAAGATTGAGTGACGTTGCTCCAAAAAAAAGGATATTTGTATCAATTAGTTATTGTCCACCATTTGTGTTACATGTATACTTATTTATTTAAATTTTAGTCTCATATGTTAAACCAACTGCATGCATTTGGGTCACATTACAGTACTGTCAAATAGGCTTGAATAGTTAAAAAGAAAATTGAAATAGTATTGGACCAGTTAGGACAACAAGCGAATATACAGTATTGCCCGAAATAAACAGTACTGAAATTGTAATTGTTTTGTATATTTAAAAAATACATATTATTGACACTTTATTATATGTTCTAAATGTGCACCTCCTCGTTCGAGACAGACTTCATAACGATGTTCTAAGTTTCTGGTCATGTTATTGAATAAGGGTTGTCTCAGGGCTGCGAAAAAGACTCTAACGGCATCCTTTAATTCATCGATGGTTGTGGTGCCCGTTTGAAAACGGCATTTTTAGCCATGCCCCAAATGTATGCGTCTGGAGGTGTGAGGTCTGGAGAATGTGAAGGATAAGGGAAGTCAGTAAATCGTGATATGAATTTGCTTGGAAAATGTTCTTGAAGAAATTGACGAATTGCGGCAGCAGTATGGCAAGTTGCCACGTCCTGCTGAAAAAATTGGTTCCGAAATGCCAAGTTACGTGCACGACAGAATTGACGTAGATCAGGGATAAATCGTGTTAAAATTTGTCTGTACCTCTGTTGATTAAGTGTGACTTGCCTACCATTCTCTTCGATAAATTACGGACCAATAATTCCGTGTCCGGAAACAGCACACCAGACACTCACTTTTTCACTATGTAAAGGAATCTCTTGAACCTCATCGGGTCTGGCAAAGCCCAGAAATCGATTTGTGCGACGATTCACATAGCCTGACAAGTGAAAATGTGCTTCGTCTGAAAACCAAACATTTTTCAAAAATTCAGGATTTTCATACTGTAACGCGAGAATTCTGGCGCAATATTCCACTCGACTGCGATAATCCGAGGATGTAGTTGTTGATGTACCTGAATCACATACGAAAATGTACCCAGCTCCTTCAGGATTCTTTGAAAGGAAGTTCTTTTAAATCAAGTTGTAACGCTGTCCTTGCCTGGCTGACTTTCGGATTTTCTAAGATTTGCTCAAAACACGTTCATGGTTATTGTTGTTGTTAACTGTCCTGGGACGCCCTGAGTTTCCTTTTCGTTGGCACAATACACTACCTGTATTTCTAAACTTTTCAATAACCTTCAAAATTACAGCATTACTTGGAGAACGTTTATTAAACCTTTGTGTGAATTGATCAGACACGTATAGCAAACTTGCACCATTACGTCGGCCGATTCCGTATGAACGAAAATAATGCTCTACCAGAAATACTTTCTCCTCTGTACTTAACACCATTTTTAACAATTAGGCCCTACTAATTACTTGTTTGAGGTTTACTTGACAGGTCTATACTAGCTAACTTGAGTGTGACAGCGCACGCATAAAAACACCGCCAACTTAGTTTCAGTACTGTTTATTTCGGGCAATACTGTATGTTTATTTGGATTACTTCACGTGTGTCTCATTCTTTAAAATTATAAGCTACAGTTTGCCGATGAACCCTTGCTGAACAAGATGTCTCACCTGCTTTCGAGTTTGGACTAGGAACTATTAGGTAACACAGCTAGCATTGGCCAGGGGTAACTTACTTTTTGTATAACAATACACCGCAGTTATACAAATGTCAAGAATAATAAATATCTCGTTGTTAGTGACGTTTTGTAGGCAAATAACATTTTTGAAGAGAACATATAATTCTGATTATATAGTTAGATGTTGTAAATATCCAGTTAAGTTTAACTTTTAGCAGCTATTAGTATATCCATGTTAGCGATAGTTAGTGTTAAGATCATGATGCGAATTTTGATTGATTTTTTGATTCAGTTTTTACTCTTTCAACCGCTTTATTATATGGAATAGATTTGTGAGTATGGACATTCCTGATTATGACTTACCTGATTGTGTTCTATTTTGCCTGATAGTGCCTCCTTGGATTGTAATTATTTCTAGTTTAAGGTTATCGAAATCGATTGGTACTCGTAGTTACTCACACTCACAAATGCTATTCTCATTTCATCTCCTTTATGTTTATGCATTATGGTCTTGATTAATCTTAATGATGATGTTAGATATGAAAATATTTTTATGTTAGGTTTACTAGTGTCGATAATTAGTCAACTTTAGTTGTTAAATAAATGCTTCAGGTATTAGGTCTTTGAGACTTTGATTATTTTTGTTTTGGCGAGAGGCACTATAAAGTTCTTAAAATGCAATTATTTATACTGCCTCTCGCCAAAACAAAAATAATCAAAGTCTCAAAGACCTAATACCTGAAGCATTTACTTAAACAACTAAAGTTGACCAATTATCGACACTAGTAAACCTAACCTAAAAATATTTTCATATCTAACATCATCATTAAGATTAATCAAGACCAGAATATATATATATATATATATATATATATATTGCTGTGAAACCTACAAAAAGCCTCACCAGAGTAAAAAAAAATATTCGAGCCTCTCGAATTGGGCACCAAGATATGCTGTGAAACCCTCAAAATTAACTGGTCCGTTGACTTTCTTCTGATAATCGTCTCTTTACTCTCTCCGCATCGGCTGCTCACCTAGTTAAAACTTTCATTCTCATTCATAAAAAAAACAAACACATTCCTACCACAAACATCAACATTAACTCTATTTACATCAATATTCATAATACATTAAAATTTCAAAATTAAATTGTACCATAAATTTCAGCATCATAAAATTTCAAGTTAAAATTTGTCATCATTTTAATTTGCATCCAGAATTAGAGTCCTTGTAGGATGCATACTAATTAAGTTAACAATGTGAGCAGACCTGAGTCTGAATAAAAGGGAGCATCTCCCACCCCTTTACGTTAATTTAATAGGTTAGTCTAATTGAGCTCAAAGACAGACCCACATTTTCATCATAATCCAAAACATAAACCTGATAAATACTCCTTTCTACTTATACAAGAAAATTTTACCTTAAAATTAAAAATTTGTTGTTTATACAAATTTACTACTGTCCATTTGTATCAAACAAATTATAAAGATATTCAACACACACCAAAGCATCTATGATCGAACAAAATGCATAATTTACCTGAAGGTTACTGCAGTCATGGCTTCAATGTACATCGTCCTTGTTAATTCCACCATTCCCGCTGGTTTATGTTTACGGCTTCAGTATCTGACCGCTTTTAAAATTTTCGTACACCACCATTCGTCTAAATTGTTTCAGGGCTTCTCAGGAACTCATCTATGTATATCTAAATCTTGTTTTGTGGATCCAATCACGTTTACGAATAACACTTGATTACTCACTCCCGAAAAATATCAAAGAACTTCATAATTCTTTCACGCTATAGCCAAAACTGCCTACTTTTATTTATTTATTTATCGTTACTAATTTGGATAATTGGTACAGTAATACTCGCAAATATAACTAGACTTTATTACCTTGTATCTTCTCTAAGTGTACTAATAACTTTTATTGTAGCACGTAATCACCACGTATTCTACTTAAAGTATTAAATAATCAAAAAAATAACGAGCAAAACTGTTAAAAGTATTGAATAAAATCAAAAATCTAAGAGCGAGAAACTCCTATAAACACGGGTTTATATAATGGCCCGCTTGTAAGTCGATTTTGTCCCGCAACGGACAATTTTTAGAATTTCGCATTCTCTGTTCCCTTTCGACAGTCCGGCACAGCGATTATACTAAAATTTGCACACGTCCAAGTTAAAAATCTAAGAATTTTC
This sequence comes from Platerodrilus igneus, assembly GCA_036346225.1. Classification (NCBI taxonomy): domain Eukaryota; kingdom Metazoa; phylum Arthropoda; class Insecta; order Coleoptera; family Lycidae; genus Platerodrilus; species Platerodrilus igneus. The sequence goes on from JARFIW010001263.1 coordinate 1,304,844, forward strand.
CACACGGCTCGCAACGCGTCCGCGAACAACTAATTAATTTACACACCAACTGCTATGCTTTCCCCTCTCATGTTTGCATCTTATTTCAACCAATCGTGGCCCTAGTAAAGCTTCACAAATCACGCCTTTTATTATCCGTGTCTCTGCTTTGTGCGTTTTATCCATCCCTTTCTACCTTGGTCTGAGTGGTACAAATCGATATTCTTTACTATCTCTTATTTAAATCCACGTGAATTCCTATTTGAGTAAAATAACCCCTCGTCTAGCATTTCCTGCTAAAACATCCGACCGTTTCCAATATACGTAGAAGCTGCATGTTTATCTATTCAAATTTATTAGAACTTTGACATTTAAAAGTTTGCAGGTGTGCGCTCCTAATAAATGTTTTAAATATAATTCTCCGAGCTTTATTTCATGGTATTTTAACCAAACTTGGATTTTCACAGGCTTTTGTGCTTATTATATATTACTAATGGTTCAATTAACTCCAATTAAAATAATAATGAATGGCATTGACTTCTAACCTTTAATTTTTAGCGAATACTAATTAAATATTAATTATTATCTGTACACTTTGTTTAATACCCGTTACTTAAAAATTGAATTAATTAATATAAATTTCGCACGTAATTTCTATTTGTTTCTTTATACAGGGTGATTAAAATTATTTGATGTCGTTAATTAGTTTTCTACCCTGGTCTAAATTTGAGTATTTTCCCCCTATTTGAATACAAATAATCCCACTTATTTGAATTCAAATACGAAACATCTAGACTAAAAAAAAAAATTACAAAAAAAATTGTCTATCTCACTCTACCCTTATCTTTCTAACTTACCTAACTTATATCCAATCCTAAAAATATTTACACCTATCCTATATCCCTATCCTATTCCTAACTCTCACCTAATTTTATAAACTGAAATTATCCCTAACTTCATCCTACTTATCCATCTAATCCTATATACATCCTATATACCTATCCTATTCCTAACTTTTAACTAATCTTCACTATACTCACTTCCCCCTACCTAATCCTATATACCTATCCTATTCTTATTCTATTCCTAACTCTCCACTAATCTTATAAGAAATATCTACACTTAACCTATCTTATTTTCTTCCTACATTTAATTTTCATTCTCCTCCTATATACCTATATCTAACCATCTCCCATATTTATCCTATACATAGCTTTATTTTCTATAAACACTTACTTCTACTCTTCTATATACACCTATTCTATCCCTATATTTTGTTCATTTAATCTTCATTTCTTATTTAAATCTAACTCTTTTCTTGATCCTCCAAATCTTTCTTCTCACCATCCTAATACTCTTCATCCCTATTTCTCCCCCTTCTATATCTATACTTATCATCCCTATTATCTCACATAAAATAAACTCATCATCCCTATTATCCTGGCTGTTAAATATTACTTCTTCTTCAGTCCCTAGACTTGTCTGTTTCTCATTTATTATTATTTCCTTTTCTGCGGACAAACCAAACGATACTACCTTAAAATTATAGATTTTTCCCTCTACGGAAAATCCTGTGTACCTTCTAGAATCCTTGTGTAATGGAATCAGCCAGAATGAATTCCTTAAATCTAATTTCCTAAAAACAAACTTGCCACTTAACCTCGTCAAAGGTGTGTCCATGGATGGTGGACAATGGAATTGCGGTTTGGTCTGTTGATTAATTTTTCGTGCATCTTTATTTAATTCTGCCTTCACCTGCTCCCGATATGCTGCTCTTGCTTCTACCTCCACTAATTCTGCATGTTTTTGTAATAAAGCTTGAACCTCTACTCTCCTATCCTCTGGACATCTTATTGTGTTGATCTGTTTAACTCCATCATCCTCTATCTCTACTACATTAATATTCAACCCCGTGTCATCCTCTTTGACTTCATAACTGCCCTTCCATGGCACTACCCTATCCTTAATCCTTACTACCTTCCTTTCCATATCTGTCAAAACCCCTAACTGCATCATACAGTCAACACCTAAAATGCTCTGAAACTTCAGTCCAGGTACAATTACAAACTCCTGTTCACAGCTTAAACCTCCTATATTTATCCTAAGCACCACAACACTATTTACTACAGCAAACTTCTTTTTATTTGGAGCTACTAAATGGCTACGCTTTATAGGCATAATTCTATTACAAACCTTATCCCTAATTTTGCTGACGAATTCCTCCGATATTAAACTCGCCTCTGCCCCCGTATCAAGTAATACTTCTACATTATTCTCAAAAATCCTTATATTAACAATTGGCAAACATAATTTTTCCTCAGTTTCTGGCTCTATTTCCTCCTCAATTTTGAAAAATTCACGTGGATGTTCATACACATTTACACAGAAATCTAGTGGTCTGTCGCGTTCTAAAAATCCTGTCTCGTCCTGTTTTCCGTGCTTGGTCCTGGCTGTCCTTCTACAACCTGTGCGTACGTCCTCCTCGTATTAGTATCCGTGTCCCTGTCTCTATTCGGCGTGCTCGTCACAGTCCTGTTTACTTCCGGTAAACTGTTCTGTCTCGTGTAACTAGGTCTTAGCGTCGGTTCCCTAGTCGCACTATTACTTCTGTATTCCTGTCCTCGTCGTTCCCAATTCTGTCGAAAATTCCTATTGTAGTCAGGCCGTCTCGCAAAATTCCGTGTCCTGTTATCAAACCTAACCGTGTTAATGTTTCGTTCTCGTATCTCTCTTGTCCGTCCTACACACACATCGTCATATCTCTGTAAATACTCTAAAAATGTTTCCCGTTCTGTGATGTTTTGCAAGGTCACGTGTTGTCTGATTTCCAATTCAAAATGTCGTGATAAGTACTTGATTATTGGTCTGTCCGTCAATGGTGGATTAAGTTGTTTGGCCGCACTGTATTTGCGGATGGCATATTGTTCCCTAGAACCTGCAAACTCTCCCTTAAATTTTCCTGTAATCAAGTCGTCCCTAATCTGATCCTGTTTGTGATCACTCCAGTAATGTTGTAAAAATTTGTTTTCAAAGTCCTGATATGTGTCTATGTCCTGTCCTACTAAATTATACCATGCTTCCGCATTGTCTTTCAATAAAGCCTTTATCGTATTCAGTTTAGTCTGTTCGTCGAATAAATTTTCTACTAGATTTCTTACACTATTAATATAAATTTGTGGATTTACCCTGTTATCGCCATAAAATTTCATATGTTGGTCCAATGATACGCCACCTGTATAAAATCTGGGACCATCCCCCGTTAAACTTGACATGTTGTATTTGATACTACTAACTTCGCGTTCTACCCTGCCTAACTGATCCCTACATGAGTCCGTTACTTCAGTCATTTTTATATTTATCTCTTCTTCACAAAAAATGCGTACTTCAGACCTTAAATTTCCCATTTCCTGTCGAAGACCTGTAATGTTTTTCTCATTTCTATCAACCCTACTTTCTACTTCCCCCATTTTCACGGTAAGACTATTTTTAAACTCTGTAAATTCTTTAGTAGATTGCTCAATTTTCCCGCTTATTTGCTCTAATTTTCAGTTGGACTCTTCCCTCGCTCTATTCGATTCTTCGTTCATCCTCTCTAGCATTCTCAAAATTGCCTCATTTCCTGTTTCTCCTGACTCCGTCTTAGACTGATCCCTACTACCTCCTGCTTCTTCCTCCATTTCTGCTTCTGTCGTCTTAAATAAAGCACTATCACTGCTTCCTATTTCCACCCCTTTACTTCGAAGCCACTCTTTTCTCTGAATACGTCACACTTTTCACCCCCACACACGCTTACACACTTCTTTCACACACCTACAAAAAGAATTCACACTCAGTTCCTAATTTCAGGGTCGTCAGTTTCCTGAAACAGTTACACACTATCGTGAATTCGAGCCCTCACGTTCGGGTCGCCAAGAGGTGCTGTGATGTCTCCCTTTGGTCACGGGAACTGATACTTTCTGCTGATCATTCGAACCCCACAGATTGGGCGTCAAGAGATGCTGTGATACCTCACCATTATTCGGGAACTAAGGTTTTCGAATCGAGCCCCAGCGTTGGGCCGTCAAGATAATGCTGTGATACCTGCAAAATTAACTGGTCCGTTGACTTTCTTCTGACAATCGCCTCTTTACTCTCTCCGCATCGGCTGCTCACCTAGTTAAAACTTTCATTCTCATTCATAAAAAAAACAAACACATTCCTACCACAAACATCAACATTAACTCTATTTACATCAATATTCATAATACATTAAAATTTCAAAATTAAATTGTACCATAAATTTCAGCATCATAAAATTTCAAGTTAAAATTTGTCATCATTTTAATTTGCATCCAGAATTAGACTCCTTGTAGGATGCATACTAATTAAATTAACAATGTGAGCAGACCTGAGTCTGAATAAAAGGGAGCATCTCCCACGCCTTTACGTTAGTTTAATAGGTTAGTCTAATTGAGCTCAAAGACAGACCCAAATTTTCATAATAATCCAAAACATAAACCTGATAAATACTCCTTTCTACTTATACAAGAAAATTTTACCTTAAAATTAAAAATTTGTTGTTTATACAAATTTACTACTGTCCATTTTTATCAAATAAATTATAAAGATATTCAACACACACCAAACATCTAAGATCGAACAAAATGCATAATTTACCTGAAGGTTACTGCAGTCATTATCAGTTCTGTTTTAAATGTAATCTTTGAAGGAGTTTTCAAAATGAATTTTACAGTGGAAGAACAAATAAATATGATTTGGGTATTGGGAGTAAGTTTAAAAAATTTCCTACTTGCATCAAGAATATACCAAGAGAGATATCCTGTTAAATGACAACACACTACAATTAATAAACCTAAATCACACTTTACATGTAATAGTTATTTTTTTCAAAGCCTGCCTGATTTCCTGCTTGAACATTTTCTATAAAATGCATATTGTTGATCTGGCAGAATTCTGTTGATAGCGTATTATTGTAGGTTGTTATATCTTTAGTGAAAATTGTTATTGGATAACTGTAGTTGATTGTTAATCAAAATGTGTTAATTGTTTTATAATATTCTCCAATAGTAAGTTATTTTTAGTTATGTAAATTAAAAACATTCATAAAATTTGAAGAAAATCAAAAATATCTCAGAAAGTAATGGATTTAGGTATAGGCAATGCTTAAAAAAATGAAAGGACACTTAATGAACTATCCATTGTAGCAATAAAATTGATAGGGTGCCATTTAAAATAATTTTAAAAATTGCATTTTGCGAAACCTGACACACCCTGTATACTGGGAAGAAATTTCAAAAAAGTGATATTTACAAATATACTATGGTATATGGTAAAATTTTCTGCATCTTGAAAATTAACATAAGTTATGTATTAGTGCAGTGGCAATGTATCTAATCGGGGTCATTTTTTCTAAAAACAGTTGAATATCTCAAAAACTAAAAGGAATAGATAGATACAATTTGATATCAAATTAAAGCTCTTTTTATGGGCTTTCCAAAAATGTAATAATATATAAGGTGTTCCATTTAAAAAAATATAAGTTTAATATGCCCTGGAATTATGAAACACCCTGTATGCTTCCAAATATTTTTAAAATGTGCACTTTAGGCATGCCTAACATGCCTCCAAATTTAGTTTACGTAGCTTTTATAATAACGGAGTTATCGACCGTTGCCACACTAAAACTCACCCTGTATATAATATATATATATATATATATATATATATATATATATATATATATATATTATATATTATTTAAATAGATAACATAAATAAAGTTTTATTTAAAAACGCTACTAATACAAGGATTTCGATTATTAAATATATAATCTGGTTTAATTCCTATTTCTTAGAAATATTCTTGTATAAGCAGCATATCAGGTGTGACAGATGCAACAGCTCCAACAACCCTCTCCTTCAAATGAGCAATGTCACGGATCTTCTCGAAATAAACAAAGTTTTTTACATGTCCCAAAAAAAGGAATCTAGTGGAGTCAGATCTGGGCTCCTGGGTCGCCATGCAATCGGCCCACATCTACCAATCCACCTGTCAGGGAAACGCAAGTTTAACGCCTCACGGACACGGTTGCTATAGTGAGGGAGCTCGCCATCTTGTTGGAAGACAACCGGCCCCTTTTCTAGTTCGATATCATCTATCTGTGAAAAAACGTATACTTCAAGCATTTCACCATCTACGAGCTACGCTTGCGCAGCAGCGACAACTAACAACGTCACGCCATACACCACAGCCGCCTTTAAAACTCCAAAACCAAACCCAACGCCATCTCAAAATACACCGTCTACAAGCACCAGCGCCGAAAATAGAACATCAAACAGAATACCGCCAATCATAATAAACTCATTCCCAAACTTCATCACACGCCAAAGCAATCAACACCGCACTTAATAGATCTACCGACATACGAGCCAACGGGCAAGGAGCAAAAATCTATTCAACTACTCCAGGCGAGTACAGATATATACAGCAATACTTAAAACAACATCACATAGAATTCCACGCCTACACCATACCCTCAGAACGAGAATTAAAAATTGTTATAAAAAGACTAGCAAACAACATCACTGCAGACGACATAAAAACAGAGCTAACAGACCGAGGTTTTCCAGTAACATACGTAAACAAAATGATAGGGAAAGACAAGATATACTCTAACACATTCTTCATCACACTTAAAAACCAAGAAATCAGCCGCTCCATTTACGACATAACAACACTACTCTACTGCACACGCAGCAAAATCACAGCATACGAACAAACACAAACGATTACACAATGTTACACATGCCAACGCTTCAACCATTCAAGCACAAACTGCGGATTTAAACCTAGATGCGTCAAATGCGCAAACTCACACCACGCCACAGACTGCAAAAAACGACCTGAAGACCCACCCAAATGCACTAACTGTCTAGGCCCCCATCCCGCTAATTACCGAAAATGTCCTGCCTACCAAGAACTCCTACTGAAAAAGAATAAAACTCAACCCGCCCCCATCCTACAAATTCATTCAGATACCGACAGCGACGTTAAAGAAGGATGGACGAAGACTAAACACGGCAAACATACAAACACACAAAACATTCCCACCACATCCGAACCCCGTAAAACACTCCTACCAACACCCACACCCGAACCACAGTTATCAACACAAACAACCGCAAATCCACCAACCTCACGCTTCTTCAAAACACAAACATCTACAGACGACACCCACTCCGACGACGAACAACAACCATTAAAAAAAATCACACAAAAATAAAAAACGCAAAGAACAATACAAAACAAACAAACAAGAATTTTTAAAAACAGCACAACCTCAACCAACACCTAAACCCACCGAAACAACACAAAACACACAAGCGACTCCAACCAAAAGAAACACCAACATTACACCATCTACATCCAATACCACAGATAACACATCACCAGCACTCACGAACATAATAAACAAAATATTTACATGGATCCAACGACTCATTACAGCATACACATCAGGCGAATCAATCATTCCATTACTATTCTCAGCACTCACAGACGCCATCGGACACTGCAATGTCAACTAGTTGTTGGTTGCGAAATACCTGCAACTAATGTTGACTGTGCGAAAAGATAAATTGGAAAATATATTAAATCGCCAAATGGTTAAGTGTTGGGGGAACTTGGCAGCCACAGGCTGCTTACCTCCCTTCACAACCATTGAAGGTCGGAGAAATAGGGCATATAACTGTAAAACAATAGAAAGTGATCGAACTGCATCTAACAAGAAAGAACAGCACCTATGAGGAAAGATAACAAACATAGAATAAGAAGAAAATTGTTGAAAGCATGTGTGGAGCACAGCACAGTATGCCTATGAAATACGGGCAGTCTGAAACGCAGACAGAAAAACGGTAGCAGCCTTTTGAAGTGCTGTGCTTCAGATGTATGAGGACGATAGCATGGACAGACAAAGATAATAACAAATAAGTTACAGAAATAGTAGGGGAACAAGGATATCTGGGGAAAAAGAGAAATAGTAGGGCGGAATACGTTCTAAGGCATTTTTGGGGAATAGTATGTGACATATTACAAGCAGAGATAGGAAAAAAGAGGTAGATGTAGACCTAGATCAGACAGTTATAGATGCAAACTGTGCATATTTCAGTGAAATCTGTAGGTTAGTTCAGAATAGGGAACAATGATGGTACGCGTCTAACCAGTTCTAGGACTGAAGACCTAATGACGATGATTACATAGTTGTAATTACCATAAAGATAATCACACACAACTCTTAATACAATGTAACAAGGCGCTATCTAAGAAAAATACATAAGTATAAGGTTAGAGTCAAATTAATCTTTTTCATACAATACATTACAATGTATTTATTTATAGGGCTTTAGACAAGGAAAACGCAAATATAAACTTAAGTAAATTACATAGTAACACGCACTTCTTGCGTTTTATTTTATAAACTTGGTACGTAAAATTTTCGAAATCGATTGATTTCCGCATGCTGTTTATAAATATTAATTTCTAACTACTCCGTTCACTTCTTATTAAGAAGTGCCTCCTAAATTTCTAACTTAAACGACTGCACACGTTTTATGTTATTTCAAATCATACGAACTTTCATTTAACAAGTTCGATTAGCTTCCAATCGAAATGAGTACTTATTTAAACGTCCTATAAAATTTCCTTAACTGTTCAGTACAACGATAAATAGGAATCTATTCTGTAATAGTTTTCTTTGGTTTAGTAAAGGTTAAAAGCTTTGCCTTATAAATTCTCTAAAATAAGCATACACCTGTATATCGTTAAACTACTTTTAACAGTTTCTTTAAAAGGTTTGTTATTAAGAAATTCTATCAAAGCGGTATTTTGCTATCGCGCAGATTACTAGCATTAAAACGGCCCCCTTATTAGTTCTCGGTATTGTAGTTCGAAATAGTAAACCTTTATTGCTCTCTGTAACAGATAGGCAACCTGTCATACACTTTACTCCATAATACTGCAAGGTAGGTTGCAAACTTACCTAACCGTTTGAAAAGACATTATTTTCCCATGCGGACGAATTCATGGAATTCATTATAGTATATCAAGACCTTTTGTTTTCGTTAATTGGCTCTTGTTTGCAAACCGTGTTCTAGGAATAATTTACAGTTATTGTATTGAAAACACCTTGCAGGTGCGATTCTTAAAATATGTTTCATTTTCCTTGGGAATTGGTTTTGAAACAAAAACACGTTACCTTCTTTCCCGATAAATACAGACTGAGCTTTGAATGCTTATCGATTGTACACAGCGCCCTTTCCCGTAAAGGAACTCAATAAGTCGCGATGTTAATTAAGATGCTTTCTTTTAAGAAGCAATGTTTTACTTGTCTTACTAAATAACATAGTCTAGTAAAATTGCTTTTATAGAGTATCCAGTCCCACGGCAAGTGTAAATACGCACTTCCAGATTTGCCACAATGGTATCAGAGGCAGGCAGTCACTCTTCTTAAACTACAATCGCGGTTTTGTTTTTTGATGCTTCTATGAGACTTAGCTACTTTTTTTGTTGATTGATAACCACATAAGTGCTTTACTTTTCTTACTCGTGGTTATGACACAAAAATTATCGACTGCGTGCTAAAAATTTGCGATCACATATTAGTACACAAATGATTATGTAATTGTTTCAAGTACTGTAACTTAAGATTTACGAAATGCAACGTCACAACTTGTTTACTAAATTATAATCTAGATTAAATATGAACACTTGGTTCATTTTAGTTTAGGGTTAGGCAACTTAAATTTACGGTTACGTTATTATTTTTGGAAATGCACTTCAAGCAACAGGTAAAGCAGCGTTCTAATACTGTACATATTTTCTTATCTTTTTTTTGTATTTATTAAGGACTGGAAACATTATGTAAGTATTCTGGTATGTGTTATTTAAATTTTAAGCTTCTATGTGACTGGAAAATCATTCCTAATCTATATTTGGTTAAATGTATATTTCTATGTTGTGTTATATGCGAGTTGACGCTTTTTTTTACATCATGTAACAAGACCATTACGGAAATGTTCGAGTTGGTCTCTGTAAGTATTCCTTTGATTACTATGTTCGTTAACTAACGGTTTGTAAGTAAATATATCTACTGAGGTTTCCAATTTTTCTTTCTTTATGTGACCTTGAAACGAATTTTTCTAACTGACTGGGCCCTAACCGTTGCCGGTGCCAGTGCGGCAATTTTTCTAAATGCACCAGCCCCACATTGGGTGTCAGCAAAACGAAGTCTTCCGACGTAACTAGGGGTCTATTCCTTGGGTAGAGCTATGAGAAATGGGGGGGTAAGTCGAAATCTATCGGTGGGTCATACTCAAACTAAAACAAATAGGCGCCACCAAGTCCGGATTGATTCACGTTAATGGCATGGCGTATTTCTAAGGGCGGACGTGAGACCCAAAGAAAAAAAGATCGCCTTCGCTGACAAAAACCTGTCTTAACAGAATAAGACGCTGTTCCTGTAAGAAAGTATAATAATTAGATCAATAGAAAATTGGAACACTGTTTGTGTCCCGCAAAAATACCTAAAGAAATATTAAAACAATACTTTCTATATAAGGTTGTCGTCAAAATTCAACTCTTAAAGATACTAATTTCCGGTGATTAGGTTTGATCACATTTGATCAAAATAAAAAACTTTAAGCTTGGACTAATAATTTACTAAAAAGAATCTTTTTCTTTAAATAAAATGCAATGCAACAAATTTAAATAATTACTTGAATTACTTTATAAGTTTAAAGTAAGGTTTATCAACCTTATTCATGATCAAAGATATTACAACAAGGTGTAACTTATTACACAAAGATATTCTAACCCATTCAGATCTGTTTAGGTCGATTATATTACAAAAGTTAATATACAAATTTTTCTCTTTAAGTAAAAGCACTAATTTTAGTTTAAAATGAAAATGATCACAAAAATATTCTTGTTTTCAAAGGTGGTAGTAATACAGTGCTAAGCATCTGCTTTCAAGGATACATGTGTCAGCAGCATATTTCAGACAAACAAGTGACGTAGGTACACCTGTTATTGTAACTAACAGTTTATATTCTTACAAAATCAAGTGAGTGAATTTTAAGTTTGATACTGGGAAATCCAGCTTAGCAATAGTTGAAGCAAATAACAAATTCGTACTTCTACACATCGGAACAAAATAGCGTGTTTCTAGAGTGAAACACAAAAGAATTTCTTAGAACTACTACGAACCAAACAAAACTGCATTCCTAGACTGGATTAGGTACTTGTTTCACCATGCGAAATTTACTGCATATTTTCTACCAAAGTAGCATCTTCACTCGGTGTAACAAACGATCTTCTATAAATTAGATCAACTTTCCATCTTCCAAGTACATCGTACACATCGTAAAGTGAAGTGGTTTTCTTAACGTCGATTCTAGTTTTCAAAATTCTAACTGCATCGTAGATTGTAGTGATGTTTTTGTCGCCTAATCTCTCGTCGCCTAATCTTTCGTCGCCTAATCTTTCGTCGCGCTTAACAAATTTTCCAAATTAAATAAAATAACAACGTTTATACTATACCAACCGCTATTCAGAAAATGTGCTCACTTATTAAAATTGATACGCAGGTTACTGGCGATCGTCCTTTTATACATCTTGCTATTTCTGCTACGTATGGCCGAGTGCTTATCACGCTCGCTCGGACGGTCGGAGGATCCAAAGGGGGAGGTTGTCACACCTAAACGCGCCTGCGGCTGGCTGTGAAATACACCGACATCCAACCCAAATAGACTAACAAATCAAGATGCTGTTGCAATGTATTATTTTACTTGTTAAACGTATTATGACTTTATTTAATAAAAGTGTTTTATTACTTTCGCACTTTTAATGAAGGATTTATCAACCCAAAAATAAAATTGTTACAACCTATGCCACAATACGACGTTTTGAGCTAGCACGGAATCCAATTCTTTTGGGTTTCTATTCTATCCTTCTGTTTTGTTGCGGTATTTGGTGTGGGCGATCTTCTTTACTTACTTTACCACTTTCTTTCCTGTCTGCACGAAATACCCTAATATAAATTTGGCGCCCAACGTGAGGCACAATTTTCGAAACCTGCCTGTTGTACTTAAAAATTACTCGATTTCTGAAGCCGTTCTTTTTACTTAACAGTTTGTCACCGATTTTTGAAAACCTCTATTTGTACTCTACGTTCGGTGCAAAATTTTTTGAACATAGCTTGTTTCGTCCTGATAAAAATTTTTGTTGCGTTCGTTTTGTTGGTCCTTGTATAATACAAGGTGATTTTCTGTAGATCTTCCTTTATGCAGAGTTACCAGAATTGTGTTTTCACAGGCAATAAGAGTTTTTGAAAACACTGGCGCCCTAATCCTACTTCTATTTACTGGAATGTTGATACCCTATTGTGATACGCGTCTACTATACTACCTTGTTCGTTCTGATATACTTCGTGTATAATATAATTTATTGTTGTTCCTAGTGATTATTGCTGAAAATGGTTAGTCGTTATTTGAAGTTAAACGTTCATCGCTTACACGAGCCCAAACACAAGTATAAGGTTAGCTCTCGTGTTTTTGATGCTGAGTTACCTGTAACCAAATTTGGAAAAACTCTAAGAAATATTTCAAATTCGGAATCTTCTGAAAGTTCAGACCAATTGTATCCGAACTCGATTTTCAAATAGATTAGGACTCACTGGCTGAAGGTTTAACTAAGTTCACTTATTAATGTAAAAATTTTGATGGACATTTTTCTACAGGCGACGGCAAACGTTTTATTTCACCCGTTATACATCTGGAAGGTAGAATAAACCTGAAGAATATTACTTCAGACGCGGAAAAGTCCAAACAGCGACAGTTGTAGGTATCTGTTATCGAACTACACAATAATTGTGACAAATTACACGATCAGTTCAATCGTTCTACTGTCTGCCCGTACCCATGATTTATACTGCTTCTTCGCTCCTTTCGACCGGTGTGGAGGAACATTTTCTTGCTACAGAACCTTTGGACGATTACCTATAGCAATGCCTACTTCTATTTCTAATTCTATTCCAAGTTATGATCAGTTAGTGTCTATGTGGGATTTGAAATTTTCTGAAATTTTCAGAAGTCTTTAAGCGCATTCTTGTTACGCGTTTCAGTTATGTGCTTCTGCGTCCGATTTTATACCCTACAAGGCTTTAATCTTATTAGGGCTTATAAATCTTGATAGCCAAGTGGTCCGATATTGTTCGTTTGATACGCGAATAATTTCAACCTGCTAACTATGAGAAACACTTTTAGACGAAATCAAACATCAATAACCATTGGGATATATTTGGCTACTATAAAAAATTTATTTTCTCGCTTGACTATTCCTCCAGCAGAATGTCAAAAATTAAACATAATTTTGCGAAATATTACTTCTTTTTACCAAAGCCAACTACCGTTATTGGACATTGATTCTTTGTTGGAACTTCTACGGTTGGGTCGCAAACACGAACAGAACAAGATCCATTCGGGAAAGTTCAAATTTCTTCCTGTTCGGAACAACCCTTTACTACTAGAACCTAATTTGTCCTACAAACATCCTAAGTTATCTTCTTCCGCTATGTCACGCGAACCCATACCGGTCGTTACTCGTCCAATACCCAACCAAAATAAATTTTCTTTGGCCGTTCTTTCTACTCGTCTCTAATTCCAATAAGCAGGTGACATGTAACAACTGTGATCAGATTGGCCATATCTCTCCTCATTGTAGCCGTCCTCAAGTACTACATTGCTATGGTTAAGGCCGTAAGAGAGATACTCGTCGTAACTGCTCCAATAAATGTAACAATTCGTTAAACCGGCGGTAGGTTTCTCGGTCCGAGAAGAGGGCCCTGTCCTTTCGCTGTCCTCGGATTCTTCTTTTATGGGTCTGGATGATCAATCTCGATTCTACTTAAATTTTCATATATACGTATGTTCGGGACGACAAACATCATTGGTCATCACCATTCTTGATTCTGCTCACATTGTGTCCGACCTTAATCCTACCCAACGTCATGAATTAGGCTTTCTTAATTCCTCCGCCTATGCTAAACAACATTCGGGCCTTGGTTGCATCACTTTAGTTCAACATCATATCCGCACTTCTACAGAGCCCATTAAGCAACGTTCCTACCCCTCTCTCCTACACTTCTATGGGTTGTTCATTCTGAACTCGATGACATGCTTCGTCTTGGCGTCGTGTAACCGTCTCTCTAGTCCGTGGGCTAGTACCATTGTCCTGGTGAAGAAGAAGGACGATTCCTGTAGGTTTTGTGTGGAAAGGGCAGTCAGATCACCAAAAAAGACGCGTATCTTCTTCCTTATATCTCTACTATCCTAGATCGTTTCCGTGATGCTCGTTTCGTTTTCTCCCTAGACATAAGATCCACCTACTGGCAAATCCCATATGCTTTCGAATCGAAACCATTACTGCTTTTACGGTCCCTCATTGAGGTTTGTTTCAATTTTGCCGTCTCCCTTTCGGACTCCATAATTTTCGTGCCTCTTTCCAACGTCTGATTGATCAGGTAATCGGTTCTGATCTGGAACTATTTTGCTTCGTCTACTTTGATGATACCATTATTGCTACCCCTTCATTCAAAGAAGACTTCCGGATTCTTGACCTAGTTCTTTCTCGTCTATTCTTTGTTGGCCTTAACTTTTCGCTAACACAAATGTCATTTATACCTTCCTGAACTCCGCCTTCTTGGTTACGTCGTTAACCGGGATGGTCTCTTTGTTGATCTCTACAAATTCGTTGCTATTCTTAAGATTCCTCCTTCCTCTTCTGTTACCACAGGCCGTCAAACTGGTTGGCATATCCAGTTGGTACTGCCGTTTCATTTCTAATTTTACCACCCTCTCTGCTGCACTTTTTAACTTCATCCGTAAGAACACTCCTTTCTCTTGGACCCCCGATTGTCAATCTGCGTACCTTTCCATTAAACAACATCTAGTTTCTGCCCTAGTCCTTTCCTGCCCTGATTTTACTTTATTCTTCACGATTCAAACTGACGCCTCCCACTTCGGTTTGAGTGCCACTCTAAACCAGTTCTATCCCGACGGTTGGAAGATCGTCAGCATTGTTAGTGGAAACCTGATGCAGTGCCTTGGCTTTCGGTGTATGCGTAAATATAATGTTGAGTTGTTGATTACCATAGTTGTATTTGTTGCTGTAAATGCTATTTACTCTTGTTTAACCTTTATACGATTTCTCCCTTGTTTATTATGTTATAATTATTGTGTTGTATTTCAAATTACAACCGTATTGAAATACTCTATTACAAGCTCCCGTGCTTAACTTAAGTTACAGGTTCAACCGGATACCGTTATTTGCTAGCTAGTGATTGCAGCGTCCAGGTAAGCTTTATTGCGTATAACTTAGTCCCTTAATGTACATAGCGACGAAAATCCGTCAACCTATATCTCGAACTTATTAGGGAAAAGGCATTTGTTGGCTTTACACATACTGGCGAGAAACCGTTTGCCAGTACAGAATTCTTACCAACGAAGGATATTTTGAATATATATTTTGTATTGCTCCTAGTAGAGTATATCTGTTTAGATTACTACATATATATTGCCGTGGAATCGGGGATTAATGTTTTATGCTTCACCAGTGTCAACATATAATTTTCAAAAATGCACAAATTTCAAAAAAAATTGCTTAACCTTTTATTTCTGCTTCAAAAATCTTCAGCAGCTTCCCTGGCTAGCTCAGCTGTGCCTCTTCTCGGAAACCTAAATTTACAACCATTCTTCCTTCACACTCGCACACCATTCAATAAAATCACCAAATAATACAACAATCATACTACTTTTTATTTACCGCTATTTACAGACAAATTATTCACATGTATAAAAAAACAGTTTGATACACTAATTACAAACTCAAAATGTGATATGTTTTTAAAGTCCTTGATTTTCTAATTATTTTCAAACAAATTTAATGAGATATGAGTAGATGGGCCCCACATATTACTCTAAATTGAATGTACACTGGAGTATGGTGAGCTCATAATAACTCAGTTTATTTAGTATATGCCTTTTACATTGCATAAATTAATACAAAATTTATGGACCCGTTTACCCTTTACAATCCAATTTATATTCAGAATAAAATTTTGTAAGTTTTAAATACACCCTTTTTCACTATCTACCCTCAATAAATTGTCCAGTACATGTATATTTTCCAATAAGTTTATATAACCATAAATAAACCCCAAAATTCACTCACACAGCTCCAAAATTTAACACAAGTTTATCAGACAACAGAAATTTCAAATAAATTATCTGGAGAATGCTTCAGGCTTCCATTCCTTTAAAAATGATCGCTAGAACATCTCAGCTTTGTGACCATTTGCTGTGATACTCAGCGGATTTACAGACGATAACACCATTTGCGAGCCAAGCGCCTCGTTTCATAGTACCATTCCATATCAGCATACAATCCTGGTTATTTGTGATGCTTACTCCACATATATTATGCCTCCATTTATTGATTTTCGAGCTTTGTATAGTAGTAGCCGGACCTCTATTAATTTAATATACACTACACGTATTTCGCGTTAATAAATAGAAGGCCGCTACTAATAAGTTACACGTGCTAGCACTATATTTACTGTATTATGAACACATCTAATACTCACAAAAAAGCTTTAATATTATTTTGGTCAGCATTCAGTACTTTATCAAAGTTAGTAATATAGAATCGAAGAGAAGGCAAGAGAGCGTTAATAATTTAGCGTGAGTATTTATATCATTTCAAAATTCTACCCCCGGACACACTTCATGTGAAAAGCTTATTTTCAAATCTAAATTCTACAAATTTTGAATACAACCGTCTTGAAAATTCTTGAAATTTACTCCGGTGTACGTGCCGTATATCCGAAAGCGCTCTAAACCTTTGCGTTTGTCTACGTTTGGAAAACTGTATGTTTTTAACCAATGATAATATTCTCTGTCATCACAAACCCCGCCTGCACTATCTTCATCTCTGTCTTATGCATGTCTGCTGTCACGTTAAAAACACCCCTTGAGTTATAGAAAATCGATATTGATGACAGCTCATCTCCACTTCACGTGTATATGGTACGTGCGTTTTCAACATCAACACTTTTATATCTGTCTCTATCTGTAGTATATAACCGATTGTGCATTTCCTTCGCTCTTTAAGAGGTTTGTTAGCCTTGTGGTTTAAACCAAACTGACGGTTGAAAATATTTCTATAAAGTCCTATCTTAATACAAGCTCGAGTTCTTTGAATGTAACCTATTAAAACGCAGGTGTTTGTTAATTATTGACCGTTTAGCACAACAACTTTTAAACTTTATCTTTCGTCGTATTTGTATAAAATGAACTATATTTACCTTGGAATTATTGATTTTGTTACGCAAGCACGTTCTCCTATGCTTATACGTGTTGGATTAAAATAAATTAAAATTAATTATAAATTTCTATTTGCTTTAAAACTGTTTTTTCTTTATGTAATTTTTAACATACCACTATTAATTATAAAAATACGTCAATACATGTCCGTTTTCCCTAAATGACTCAAATTAATTTTGCGCGTAAATAATTCGTTCTTTTCTATATACAGGATGGTTGAAATTTTATTGTTTACCCCTGATTTAGCCCTTTGAATCCACAACAATATATATATATATATATATAAGTAGTTTTTTTTTACTATATATATATATCTATATATATATATATATATATATATATATATATATTGCAGTTGTTTTCCTTTTTGGTCGGCTCGCTAATTCGCACCCCACACTTTGGGCGTCATAAAAAAGCAGTGGTTACCTATATGAATCATGCCCCACGAATTGGGCGTTATAAAAATGCTCTGGTTTTTCTGGAAGGAAGACCTAATTCGTGCCCCTTATTCTGGGTTAATCAAAAAGGCTACGTACTCACCTATTAAATCGTTTTACTAACTTAGGAAGTTGTGCCTCTCTTTACGTCGCTATACTCTAGCTGAAAATGCTTCCCTAGTTGATAATACTACGGCTAGTTCTGATCACTACATCCCCCTGGATACTCACCACAACTACTCATTCTTACAACCATCTTTAGAAAAAAAATTAAAAAAAATATTTCGACACAAAAACATACAGCCCTTTTATTTTACCAACACAAATAATAAATTCTCAAAAATCTCAATATGGACAAGTAATATTCAAGTTAAAACATTTCATATTTCGGCACAATAGTAAAGCATCAGTCTAAAATCTCCGTGACTTTATGCTCCTCTACATTTCATATTTTCAATTAAAAGTAGATGAGTCTACCCCATACTCTTAATTTACTCCCGTAGGTCTATGTAGAGCTCAGTATATACCTTGTTATTTCCTGTGCATAAAATTTTGCATTGTCAAATTATACCAAAGACCCGTTTACTTCTTACATCGATAACATATTATCCAAATATTTACACCCTCAGATTAATAATAGAAAACTGTCCTTTACATATGTCCATACAATTAATTCTTAGTTTATGAAAATTTTCACGACCACATAAAAAACAAATCAATCATAAATTAAAAACCAGCACAACAGTTTCAATAAAAAAATCGTTACCTGGAGTGCGTTCTTCCGGATTTCCTCCTCCAGAGATGACTTTCCACCAGACTGCTCGTACCTGGATTACTCCATCTTGCTGCTTTCTAAGTCGGATAGTAATTCCATCCCATTAACCGTCTGAAGACGTCTTCTGCCAGACTGCATGTACAACCACCAAATCACACTTGTTCGTCCAGTTAACGTGCCATCAGCACTCTCGTTCAAAACATAAATACTTTTTTTACTTACGTAGCATCCAGCTTTAATTATAATAATTATTTATTTCAATTTACCCGTTACTCTGCACCTACTTGTGCATTACAAACACTTGTAATTATTTTCCGCGGACTGCACTGTTACGCGGTATGAAAGCTAGGACGTTCTTCTGTATAATTGGAAATGTAAACACGAAGACAGAAAAATAAGAGAGCGAATCTAACTCCGGTAGTGCTTATATATTTTTTGCCCCACTCGCGATGCCCGTACTTTCACTACACATTTTATGAACTGAAATCAACTGCTACGACAATTCCACAAATTCTATCCGTACAAAACATGCAACGAACTTTCAAAACCGAGAACTCATCCACTCCAATATTGTTTTACCGCGAAAAACTGTGTAAAACTTCAACCGTTTTAAGTCTTCCTTGAAATCTGTCGTCTACTATTCCCCCAAAAAATTCCGGTTACGCCCCTGATGTGCGCGTCTATACTTCTATCGCAGTCACACTTTTATAACAACCTTTTCTACCTAAATTGTCGACGTTATTTCCACTCTTTTGATATCTTTGTCTGTCACATGTTTTCTGTCCTATTTTATTGTCCCACTATTACTATGTTGTTTGCTGTCAATTTTCTCTTCATATACGTGCGCCTTGAAAATCGATACTGCTCACAAACATGTTGCATCTTTGCCCTGCTTATTGGTATTTAATATATACTCGTTTAACACGCATTTGAAAGATGTTTGTCATTTACGACACCTGTTATGTTTTATCTTACTCTGTTACATAGTAAAGCTCCTGTGTTGCTTAATTTTATCGATCCGTTTTTGAAATAGTCGTCTGTTATTGTTAATCTCGAGTCTTTCCGTTACCATAATACTTCGAATTGTTTTCTAAACGTTTTCTAGCTTTAACAAGAATTATTTGTGTACCCCAAGCTTGTGTTTCTTGAAATCCTTAAACGTTTTAATTTGTTTTGTCATATTAACCTTGTAGCTTTTTACGAATGCTTTAATTTATGATATTAAATAAATGTAGGTTATTTAAGTTGACGTATACAAACTAAACCTACATTATAACATGTAATTTTATTCCAGTCTAACTATACTGCAGCTTAGTAAAATAAAATATTGATTGTAAAATAACTGAAGCGATAGAAAATGATAGTTAACAAATAACGAATAGCTCTGTGGTAGAGAGAAGTGGACTGATAAAATTAGGTGATAATTTAACAAACAACCTATAATTAATGGTTTTAATCAGAACAAGCGTTAACTAAAAGCACTACCTGTTGTTCACGAAGCCGTGTCAACACCAAAAACAATGTAACCAAAAAACTACTCTTTGGCGGATGTAGCGAAGCACATTTATGACGATAGCAGTGTTTTGAAGCAAAGCGGTTCATTTGTTCTACGTAGGACGTGTAAAACAGCGATGCGATCTGTTCGAACGACAAATCGATTCTCTGGCTTTGTGGATTTTTCAGTCACTACACTGTTTGCACATGCGGAATAACAAAATCTTATCACTCGCGGCACTTGTTGGCGTATGCTTGAAGTAAACAGAGCAATTTTACACTAACAAATTTAAATATACCGAGGCGAACGTAAATAATCAACAAACTCAATAGAAAATAAAATTTAGCTTTAATTATTTACAATATAAACGGAACATACCACCCACCAAAATGCAAGACATTTAAAACAAATATTATAAGGCGGGGGGGGGGGGAGGGGGCGACCAAGCGAAAAAAGAAAAAAAGGATCTACAAAACAAAAGGCAAAGGGCAGAGCTTTGACACAGGACGCTTCAGCTTGCCATGAGCGGTTTTAAGTGTGACCACCCTAACAACACCATCTGTCCCAGGATGCAGCGCCACAACACGGCCGAGGAACCAACTAAGGTGCCCGAATCAACTTGAGGTGACGGGGTGTGGCACTTTGAGCGCTGTTGTAGTGAGTGTAAGTACTCTTTGGACCAACGGGACCAAAAATCTTGTTGAATTCGCTGGAGCAATTGCCAGCGAGAGAGACGGTTAAGCTGTAGGTGAGAAAGTGCGGGCTCCGGGATGGCAGTTAAAGAGGCCAAAGTTAAATAATGACCGGGTGTAAGACAGCTCAAATCATTGGGGTCAGTGCTCAAAGATGTGAGAGGACGTGAATTCAAGATAGCCTATATTTGCATAAAGACAGTACCAACTCTTCAAAAGTTAACACTTGCTCGCCAATAGTACGTAGTAGCAGGGTCTTTACAGATTTCACTCCCGTTTCCCATAAGCCACCAAAATGAGGTGAAGCCGGTGGTATAAAATGCCACGAGATATGGTCATTGGAAGCAGCAAGCTTGGCGAGATGAATTAACTGTTTATGAGCACCCACAAAATTTGTGCCACAATCACTATAGAGGTGATCACAACAGCCACGCCTGACAATAATTCGGCGCAGAGCCGCTAGAAAGGCGTCCGTTGACAAGTCAGATACGACTTCAAGGTGCAGCGCCTTGGTAGCCATACAGATAAAAAACATAAATATGATTTGAAAACTTTAGAGCCCCGTAGTCAAGACATAGTACTAGAAAAGGGACCAGCGAAGTCGACGCCCGAACACAAAAAAGGTTTGACTTGAGTAACTCGAAATGAAGGCACGTTGCCCATGTGAGGTTGCAATGCAACCGGATTGATCTTCCAGCACGTTAGACAGTGACTCAAAATACGACGGATAGATTGCCTTCCAGAAATAACCCAGAAGTGCTGACTGACGAGAAAATGAACCATTTGAGCACCCGCGTGGAAATATTTTAAATGAACGTAAGTAACATACAGATCAGTGAATCGACTTTTGCTGGGTAACAAAGCGGGAAATTTACGGTCAGAGGACAAAGGCGCGTGAGCCAGGCGACCTCCGACGCGCAAGATTCCATCACGAATAAAGGGGACAATTTGCGAAAACTCTTTTTTAAAAAGGATCCAGAATGAATGGCTTCAAGCTCGATAGCAAAATAAAATTGTTGAGTATACGCAAGCAAAGAGATCAAAGCATTGTGCAACTCAGAAGATGGCAAAGGTCCGGAGTACCTTTCGAGTGCGTGACGTAGATTATGACGAAAACGGAGAATCCAAGCAAAAATGCGCGTAATAAAGGGAAAGGAAGAGTGATTTTCTAGAATTGATTGAATTCAAGAGGATGCTACGACAGCAGATAAAACAATAGGGCGTTGTTCAGTGAGAACTTCAAGAGTATCTAAAGGCGGAATATGTGAACTGTAGTTTTCGAAAGACCCATACAAGGTTGGTGAAGCCTCCCACCATAAAGAACATTGGCACAAGTCGGTAGGGAGTAAACCACGTGACCCGACATCGGCAGGATTCTCGGTGGTGGGGATGTGATGCTAAGAGGCGCGAGACGTATTTTCCTGAATATAAGCAACACGATTGGCGACGAAAGTGTTCCAACGCTGCGGCGGGGAACGAATCCACGAAAGTACTACCATGGAGTGAGACCAACAGTAAATTTTATGAAAAGTAAGGTTCGAATCAAAAGTTTTGAGGACAAAGATTAATAATTTGGATGCCAACAATTCGAGACGGGGTAAAAAGATTGTACGAAAGGATGCGACCTTAGACTTAGAGCACACTAAGCGAACCTCAAAGGCGGAAGGAGTATCAAAGCGAAAATAAACAACAGCACAATAGCCACGTTCGGAAGCGTCAGCAAAGCAGTGAACTTCGTACGTAGTAAACTGTGGCGGGATAAGCAAGCGGGGTAAAGCGAAATCCGAAAGAAGCGATGACTCATGCAAGTATCTCTTCCACAAACGTTAGAGGTCAAGGGGAGGGGGAGCATTCCAATCTAATTTTAACGACCTTAAACTTTGAATTAAGTGTTTTACCAGAAAAATAACGGGGGATAAAAGTCCCATGGGGTCGAAAATACGGTCTAAGTTAGAAAGTAGGTTGCGTTTGGTACAGCAGGTACCAACTAGAAAACAAAAATTATCTGAAGTGGGATTCCATTGAAGACCTAAAACTTTTAAGGGTTGAGTATCAGGATCCTCAAAGGAGCGGGGTTGCGCGAATTGCTGCGTAGCGGAAAGATCTTTTAACAATTCGAGATAGTTACTTGACCATTTATAAAGTTCGAAACCACCAAGTTTTAAAAGAGCGATTAGTTAATTACGTAGAGCGAGGGTTGATTCAATAGAATCTCCACCAGTAGCGATGTCATCAATATAAGTATGGTGGCGAAGTGCGAAAGCGGCTAACGGATCAGAATTCCCTTCATCCACGGCCAACTGCTGGAACGTGCGCATCGCACCAAAGGGAGCACAATTGATTCCATACGTAACCGTATTTAATTTAAAATCCTGAATGGGCTCCTTAGGGGAGAAGCGCCAAACAATTCGTTGATAGTCACAATGAGCGGGATCTACAAGAATTTGTCTGTACATCTGACGAATATCGGCAGTGTAAACGAAATTGTAACAAAATTGCGGTAATATCGGGTTGCAACTTGGGCCCAAGAAACAAGTGATCGTTTAAGGACGATTGAGACAGAGTTTAAGAGGAAGCGTTGAAAACAACTCGTAATTTCGTACTTACGCTTTCGGGTTTCACAACGCAATGATGCGGGATGTAATAAGAAAAGTCCGAATGAGACCCAACAACAACAGATTGCATATGTTGAGAATCAAGATATTAACGCATGAACGAAACGTATTGTTCGTAAACACGAGGTTGCTTAAGTAGACGATTTTCAAAAGCGACAAATCGTTGTAAGGCAAGATCACCACTACCTGGAAAAAATGGTTCTTGATCTCTAAACGGCAATGAGACGTCATATCGAACTTGTTCATTGCGGCGAAACTTATCTACAAAATGTTTTTCAACAAGAGTTTCTTCAGGCGGGAAAGGTTGAGCAGAGTTGATAAATACACCAGGTGATAGATAACAAACAGAAAACTTAATATACAACTATTACAAAGACATATATATATATATATATATATATATATATATATATTACTCATATTTAGACCAGGGTAGAAAATTAAATAATCAAATCAAATAATTTTAATCACCGTGTATAAGGAATTTCATTAAATAATACGCTTTATTAAAACCTTGAAGCATAAATAAACTCGGTCGTTTCAGTAAAAATAAGAAATTTAAATTATCTATAAGACGCTTTACATCAAAAGAAGCAGTATTGAAAAGCGCAGTGGATAATTTAATTATTCCTAAACAAATGGAAATTACGTGCAAAATTTATATTAATGAACTTTATTTTAAATAACTGGTATTAAACAAAACGTACGGATAATAATTTGTATTCGCTAAAAATGAAAGGATGGAAATCAATTTTAATTGGAGTTAATTGAACCATTATTAATAATAAGCATAAAACTTGTAAAACCCAATAATAGTCAAATCGTAGGAAGGTTATTTAAAATGTTACGTTTGAACACCCTGCGTGTTTTAAAAGGCAATTTCAAGTTAATTTGTTTGGATAAACATGTTGATTCTAAGGATATTGGAAACGATCAGATGCTTTAGCAGGAAATACAGAACACCTGCGTATTTTTAAAAAGCTCATTCTGCGTAAATTTGGCAAATAATTAATGTTTCAAAGAATCTTGGAGAAACCGGGACTTAGTATTCACGAGAATGTGCGATACGGGTTTATTAAACCCAGAGAACAGTCCGCGTGGACTAAAATATAATCGATAATAAAGAATCTAAATTTGCACCAATACGAACAGGTTAGAAAAGGAAAGAGAAATGCGTCAAGCAAGGACACATATTGTAAAGGGCGGGATTTAAGCAACGTCAAGGGGTTGCGATTGGTTAAAATAGGATGCATATATCAGAGGTAGAACAACAATTTCTGTATAAAAGTAATTAGTTTTCTCGGACAACTTTGCGGGCCGTGTTGAAATTTTCTGAGATCTCAATGGGGTGAGGACTAAATTCATAAAAATCGACGTGCAGGCTACAGACTGGGAACGTAGAATGAGGAATTCGTTGGAATTACCCGTTTTAGGGAACAAAGCGACGTGTCGGCTATTCGCTATATATACAGGCGGGAATATGTGTTTCTCTCTTAGACTCTTAGACTTTCGACGATTCGATGCGTTAAAAGCTCGTGCATCCGCGACTTGATATTAAACAGTGCATTTTAGTTTGATTAAATAATTTAAAGTGTGCTAGTATATTTTAGTGACTCAAAATAGTTGGTTATTTTACGTGCTAACATGAATGTACTTCAGTGCACTTAGATACAAGGTAATAAAAGTTTATTATCACGGTACCAATTAGTAAAATTTACAACGACAAATGTATACCCAAAAGTAGGCAGTTTTGGCGTATATTGGTAATATTGGTAAAAGGAAGTATGAATTTCTTTGCTATTTTGCGGGGTGTTAATGACTAAATGGTTCGTAAATGTGTCTGCATCCACTGAACCAGAGGCAGATATACACAGATGAGTTCCGGAAAAGCCTAGAAACAACTTTAAATTAATGGTGATGGAGAACATTTTTAAAGCGTTGACAACTTGAAGCTGTAAATAGAATCCGGTTGGAATGGTGTGATTTACAAAGGGACGATTACACTGAAGCTACGAGGACAATAACCTTCAGGTAAATTGTACTATTTTGTTTGACATTTTTGTGTATTGAATGACTTTATAATTGATTTACTTTAAATGGACATTAGTGGAATTTTTCTAACCATAAAATTTAATTTTAAGATGAAATTTGCTTGTTTAAGTAAAAGGGTATTTTGTTTTGATGTTCGGGAATAGGATGAAACTTTGGGTAGGTCTTTGAGCTCAATTAGACAAACCTGGTTAATTAACGTAAAGGGTGGTAGATGCTCCTTTATACTCAGACTCCGGTCTGCTTATCTTGTTATATTAATTAGTAGGCATCCAACAAGGACTTTAATTTTGGATGCACAGTAAAATGATAATAAAATTAATCCGGAAATTCTGTTTAAAACTGAATTTTATGTTCAAATTTAATTTGAAAATTTAATGTATTCTGAATATTGATGTAAATAGAGTTAACGTTGATGTTTGTGGTAGGAATGTGTTGTTTAATTTTTATGATTGAGAATGGAAGTTATCTAGAAGAGCAGCCGAGGCGATTAACAGAAGGAATCAGCGGACCAGGTGATTTAAAAGGTTTCACAGCATTCTTGACGCCCAAACTGTGGGGCTCGAATGTTTTTTTTTAAAGGGCCAGTACCTAGAGATATGAGGAGATTCACAGCATTCTTGGCGACCACAACGTGAGGGCTCGAGTTCCAAATAAAATTTTTTGTTATTTTATTCCAGGAAACTGGCGATCTGAGAGAGAGAGTTTCTGTTTGTGGATAAATTTAAAAGTATTTTAGAGTGTGTGTGAGTGATTTGAACGTATGCAGAGAAAGGAGTGGTTAAGGAGTCAAGGAGTGGAAATTGGAAGTGACGATAGTGCATTGTGTGAGAAAATTTCGAAAATGGAAGAAGCTGGAGGCAGTAGAGATCAGTCGAGGACGGAATCAGGGGATCAAGGAAACGAGATGATAATGAGAATGCTAGAGAGGATGAATGAAGAATCGAATAGAGCGAGGAGGAGTCTAACAGAAAATTAGAACTGCTAAGCGATGAATCTAATAGAGCTAGGGAGGAGTCCAACCAAAAATTAGAGCAGATAAGCGGGAAAATTGAGCAGTCGACTAAAGAATTTACAGAGTTTAAAAATAGTCTTACCATAAAAATGGGGGAGGTTGAAAATAGGGTTGAAAAAAATGAGCGTGATATTACAGGTCTTCGACAGGAAATGGGACATTTAAGGTCCGAAGTACGCATTTTTTGTGAAGAAGAGATTAATATAAAAATGACTGAAGTGACGGACTCATGTAGGGATCAGTTAGGCAGGGTAGAACGCGAAGTTAGTAGTATCAAATACAACATGTCAAATTTAACGGGGGATGGTCCCAGATTTTCTACAGGTGGAGTATCATTGGACCAACACATGAAGTTTTATGGTGATAACAGGGTAAATCCACAAATTTTTATTAATAGTGTAAGAAATCTAGTGGGAAATTTATTTGACGAACAGACTAAACTGAATACGATAAAGGCTTTATTAAAGGACAACGCGGAAGCATGGTACAATTTAGTAGGACAGGACATAGACACGTATCAGGACTTTGAAAACAAATTTTAAAACACTACTGGAGTGACCACAGACAAGACCAGGTACGAGACGACTTAATTACAGGAAAATTTAAGGGAGAGTTTGCAGGTTCTAGGGAGCAATATGCCATCCGCAAGTACAGTGTGGCCAAACAACTGAATCCACCATTGACGGACAGACAGATAATCAAGTACCTATCACGACATTTTGAACTGGAAATTAGACAACACGTGGCCTTACAAAACATCACAGAACGGGAGACATTTTAGAGTATTTACAGAGATATGACGATGTATGTGTTGGACGGACAAGAGAGATACGAGAACGAAACGTTAACACAGTTAGGTTTGACAACAGGACACCGAATTATCCGAGACGGCCTGACTACAACAGAAATTTTCGACCGAATTGGGAACGACGAGGACAGGAATACAGGAGCAATAGTGCGACTAGGGGACCGACGCCAAGACCTAGTTACACGAGACAGAACAGTTTACCGGAAGTAAACAGGACTGTGACCAGCACGCCGAATAGAGACAGGGACACGGATATTAACACGAGTAGGACGTACGCACAGGTTGTAGAAGGACAACCAGGACCAAGCACGGAAAACAGGATGAGACAGGATTTTAGAACGCGACAGACCACTAGATTTCTGTGTAAATGTATACGAACATCCACGTGAATTTTTCAAAATTGAGGAGGAAGTAGAGCCAGAAACTGAGGAAAAATTATGTTTGCCAATTATTAATTTAGAAATTTTTGAGAATAATGTAGAAGTATTACTTGATACAGGGGCAGAGGCGAGTTTAATATCGGAGGAATTCGTCAGCAAAATTAGGGATAAGGTTTGTGATAGAATTATGCCTATAAAAGCGTAGCCATTTGGTAGCTCCAAATAAAAGAAGTTTGCTGTAGTAAATAGTGTTGTGGTGCTTAGGATAGATATAGGAGGTTTTAGCTGTGAACAGGAGTTTGTAATTGTACCTGGACTGAAGTTTCAGAGCATTTTAGGTGTTGACTGTATGATGAAGTTAGGGGTTTTGATAGATATGGAAAGGAAGGTAATAAGAATTAAGGATAGGGTAGTGCCATGGAAAGGCAGTTATGAAGTCACAGAGGATGACACGGGGTTTAGTATTAATGTAGTAGAGGTAGAGGATGATGAAGTAAAACAGATCAACACGATTAGATGTCCAGAGGATAGGAGAGTAGAGGTTCAAGCTTTAGTACAAGAAAATGCAGAATTAGTGGGGTAGAAGCAGCATATCAGGGAGCAGGTGAAGGCAGAATTATTTTTGACGAGGTTAAGTGGCAAGTTTGTTTTTAATAAAGTAGATTTAAGGGATTCATTCTGGCGGATTCCATTACACAAAAATTCTAGAAGGTACATAGGATTTTCCATAGAGGGAAAAATCGATAATTGTAAAGTAGTATCGTTTGGTTTGTCGGCAGAAAAGGAAATAAGAATAAATAAGAAACAGACAAGTGTAGGGACTGAAGAAGATAATATTTAAGAGTCAGGATAATAGGGATGATAAGTTTATTGTATGTGAGATAATAGGGAGGATAAGTGTAGATATAGAAGGGGGAGAGATAGGGATGAAGAGTATTAGGTTGGTGAGAAGAAAGACTTGGAGGGTCAAGAAGAGAGTTAGATTTAAATAGTATAGGGATAGCATAGGTGTATATAAAAGAGTAGAAGTAAGTGGTTATAGAAAATAAAGCTAGATATAGGACACATATGGGAGATGATTAGGAATAGGTTTAGGATGAGGATAAAGAGTAAATGTAGGAAGAAAATAAAATAGGTTAAGTATAGATATTTTATATAAGATTAGTGGAGAGTTAGGAATAGAGTAAGAGTAGGATAGGCATATAGGATTAAGTAGGGGGAAGTAAAGTATAGTGAAGAGTAGTTAAAAGTTAGGAATAGGATAGGTATATAGGATGTATATAGGATTAGATGGATAAGTAGGATGAAGTTAGGGATAATTTCAGTTTATAGAAGTAGGTGAGAGTTAGGAATAGGATAGGGATATAGGATAGCTGTAAATATTTTTTTGGATTGGAGACAAAGTAGGTAAGTTAGATAGATAAGGATAGAGAGATAGGCAAAATTTTGTAAAGATTTTTGGCAGTCTAAATATTTGATATTTGCATTCAAATAAGTGGGATTATTTGTATTCAAATAGGGGGAAAATACTCATATTTAGACCAGGGTAGAAAATTAAATAATCAAATCAAATAATTTTAATCACCGTGTATAAGGAATTTCATTAAATAATACGCTTTATTAAAACCTTGAAGCATAAATAAACTCGGTCGTTTCAGTAAAAATAAGAAATTTAAATTATCTATAAGACGCTTTACATCAAAAGAAG
Source organism: Platerodrilus igneus (assembly GCA_036346225.1). Classification (NCBI taxonomy): domain Eukaryota; kingdom Metazoa; phylum Arthropoda; class Insecta; order Coleoptera; family Lycidae; genus Platerodrilus; species Platerodrilus igneus. The sequence continues at coordinate 1,334,233 of JARFIW010001263.1, forward strand.
CAGTATTGAAAAGCGCAGTGGATAATTTAATTATTCCTAAACAAATGGAAATTACGTGCAAAATTTATATTAATGAACTCTATTTTAAATAACTGGTATTAAACAAAACGTACGGATAATAATTTGTATTCGCTAAAAATGAAAGGATGGAAATCAATTTTAATTGGAGTTAATTGAACCATTATTAATAATAAGCATAAAACTTGTAAAAACCCAATAATAGTCAAATCGTAGGAAGGTTATTTAAAATGTTACGTTTGAACACCCCTGCGTGTTTTTTTTAAAAGGCAATTTCAAGTTAATTTGTTTGGATAAACATGTTGATTCTAAGGATATTGGAAACGATCAGATGCTTTAGCAGGAAATACAGAACACCTGCGTATTTTAAAAAGCTCATTCTGCGTAAATTTGGCAAATAATTAATGTTTCAAAGAATCTTGGAGAAACCGGGACTTAGTATTCACGAGAATGTGCGATACGGGTTTATTAAACCCAGAGAACAGTCCGCGTGGACTAAAATATAATCGATAATAAAGAATCTAAATTTGCACCAATACGAACAGGTTAGAAAAGGAAAGAAAATGCGTCAAGCAAAGACACATATTGTAAAGGGCGGGATTTAAGCAACGTCAAGGGGTTGCGATTGGTTAAAAATAGGATGCATATATCAGAGGTAGAACAACAATTTCTGTATAAAAGTAATTAGTTTTTCTCGGACAACTTTGCGGGCCGTGTTGAAATTTTCTGAGATCTCAATGGGGTGAGGACTAAATTCATAAAAATCGACGTGCAGGCTACAGACTGGGAACGTAGAATGAGGAATTCGTTGGAATTACCCGTTTTAGGGAACAAAGCGACGTGTCGGCTATTCGCTATATATACAGGCGGGAATATGTGTTTCTCTCTTAGACTCTTAGACTTTCGACGATTCGATGCGTTAAAAGCTCGTGCATCCGCGACTTGATATTAAACAGTGCATTTTAGTTTGATTAAATAATTTAAAGTGTGCTAGTATATTTTAGTGACTCAAAATAGTTGGTTATTTTACGTGCTAACATGAATGTACTTCAGTGCACTTAGATACAAGGTAATAAAAGTTTATTATCACGGTACCAATTAGTAAAATTTACAACGACAAATGTATACCCAAAAGTAGGCAGTTTTGGCGTATATTGGTAATATTGGTAAAAGGAAGTATGAATTTCTTTGCTATTTTGCGGGGTGTTAATGACTAAATGGTTCGTAAATGTGTCTGCATCCACTGAACCAGAGGCAGATATACACAGATGAGTTCCGGAAAAGCCTAGAAACAACTTTAAATTAATGGTGATGGAGAACATTTTAAAGCGTTGACAACTTGAAGCTGTAAATAGAATCCGGTTGGAATGGTGTGATTTACAAAAGGGACGATTACACTGAAGCTACGAGAACAATAACCTTCAGGTAAATTGTACTATTTTGTTTGACATTTTTGTGTATTGAATGACTTTATAATTGATTTACTTTAAATGGACATTAGTGGAATTTTTCTAACCATAAAAATTTAATTTTAAGATGAAATTTGCTTGTTTAAGTAAAAAGGGGTATTTTGTTTTGATGTTCGGGAATAGGATGAAACTTTGGGTAGGTCTTTGAGCTCAATTAGACAAACCTGGTCAATTAACGTAAAGGGGTGGTAGATGCTCCTTTATACTCAGACTCCGGTCTGCTTATCTTGTTATATTAATTAGTAGGCATCCAACAAGGACTTTAATTTTGGATGCACAGTAAAATGATAATAAAATTAATCCGGAAATTCTGTTTAAAACTGAATTTTATGTTCAAATTTAATTTGAAAATTTAATGTATTCTGAATATTGATGTAAATAGAGTTAACGTTGATGTTTGTGGTAGGAATGTGTTGTTTAATTTTTATGATTGAGAATGGAAGTTATCTAGAAGAGCAGCCGAGGCGATTAACAGAAGGAATCAGCGGACCAGGTGATTTAAAAGGTTTCACAGCATTCTTGACGCCCAAACTGTGGGGCTCGAATGTTTTTTTTTAAAGGGCCAGTACCTAGAGATATGAGAAGATTCACAGCAATATATATATATATATATATATATAGCTATGTGCTAACTGGATTTATCGAGCCCCAGGCTTGGCCACCATATAAATTTGCTATGAACTCCTGTGAACCATCGTGCCCCGACGTTGAGCCGCATATAAATATGCTATAAATTAACTGGAACTCTCGATCGCCGACGTTGTGTCGTCCAATAAATACTTAATATGATAACGACGTACTCGGTATCAATGGCGTATTCTTACTTGACTCCACCTCTCTGTTTAAATTATCAAATTCCACTCCCACTAATTTTATTATTCTGCCTCGACTAGCTTTTATTTTGAATTATAAAATGAAGTTAATTAATTTCATATAATGAAACAAATATTATGTACAGGTTTTGAAAATTATTAAAATACACTTTTCAATCAATCAATATTGTAAGTCTTATTTATTTCAAAAATCATATGCTTTACAATCAATCTAAAATCACCAAAAGAAACTATACTTTTTATGAAAGAAGTCTGAAACGTTCAAAACCCCTTTATTATATTACGTACTTTCAACGTATGCAAAGTTCGTTGCTGACTCTGTTACCCTAGTTTATATTAATTAAGCAAATTCAATATTCAATTCAAATAGAAAAAAATGTCTTAAAATAAAAAGATCTAACCTGGTCAGTAGGGTATATACAGGGCTACGACTTACCCTAGCAAATCTTAAATTCGCACAACAGTTTTCTTCGACTAAGCATTTTATACCCCCAGGAACGGATAATTTCAACATTTGCAACGAATTCGCACATTTAGTAACAAAAATCTGCACAATAGTTTTCTTCAACTAAGCAATTTTTAGCCCCAGGCATGACTAATTTAATTAAATTCTAATTTGTGCAATTATTTGCACATCTGGCAAAGGGTCAGCACCCCGATCTGGCACGGATCTTGTTCTCAGCACCCCGATCTGGACCATCTAACCTTTAATCGGCAAATATTCGCCTAAAGTTGCACAATAGTTTTCTTCAAGTAAGCATTTTTTAGCTCCAGGCATGGCTCGTGCTATCGGCACCCTGATCTGGACCGTCATCCTTCTCTAGGACCACCGGATAGGCAAAATTATTCCGCTACTGTCTCTGTCTGATACATTACTCCTTATGGAGCCCTCCTTATGGGAATTAACATACCGGATTGTCTCTGTCTGATACATTACTTCTTATGGAACCCTCCTTATGGGGCCACCGCATAGGCAAATTCTGCCGCTAATTTATTTAATCTTTTAAACTAATCTAATACATAACTAGATTAATCCATTAATCCTAATGCAATCTTTTGCAAATTAAATTCTTATTTGCCACAATCTCCCGTCGGGGCCTCGGCAGGGCCACCGGATAGGCAAAATTATTCCGCTACTGTCTCTGTCTGATACATTACTCCTTATGGAGCCCTCCTTATGGGAATTAACATACCGGATTGTCTCTGTCTGATACATTACTTCTTATGGAACCCTCCTTATGGGGCCACCGCATAGGCAAATTCTGCCGCTAATTTATTTAATCTTTTAAACTAATCTAATACATAACTAGATTAATCCATTAACCCTAATGCAATCTTTTGCAAAATTAAATTCTTATTTGCCACAATCCCCTGTCGCGGCCTCGGCAGGGCCACCGGGTAGACAAAATTCTTCCGCTACTGTCTCTGTCTGATACATTACTTCTTATGGAGCCCTCCTTATGGGAATTAACATACCGGATTGTCTCTGTCTGATACATTACTCCTTATGGAGCCCTCCTTATGAGGCCACCGCATAGGCAAATTCTTCCGCTAATTTATCTAATCTTTTAAACTAATCTAATACATAACTAGATTAATCCATTAACCCTAATGCAATCTTTTGCAAATTAAATTCTTATTTGCCACAAACCCCCATCGGGGCACCGACAGGGGCACCGGATAGGCAAATTCTTCTGGATTAAGCTGATTAAAAGTAAAATTAAATAACATCAATTAATTATTTATTTATTAAAGCATTACATAATAAAAATACAAAGTCATCTTAAATTTGACTCTCTTTTGAGCATATGCATGGCAATTTCTAAATTTGCCTTAATCATCTTAACACCCCCAGATCTTCACCACTACCGCACAAATCAAACCACACCAAAGTTTGCCAAAAAAGGTACCAATTTTGACTATGACATCACAGTAGTATCCAGCTTATAAATGTATTATTATTATTATTAACAACCCATTGGAAAATAACAATAAGCGTTAATACAGTTTATTCGGTATAATAATCATTAATAGCACAAATTTGCATACAGTTAAGATATATAGATCGGCAAAAAAAAATCTGCAAATGACAAAATGTTAATTTTAGTCTAATTCAAAGTCTATGTTCAGTGTTGCACCCGACTTTACCCCAGGCTAATCATATAAACATTTTCTTAGTATCAACTATCTCTTAGTGGAGAGGTGTGGGAAAAAAACTTACAGCTTATAAACTAAAACGTCAGGATGTTATTATTATTAACAACCCATTGGAAAATAACAATAAGCGTTAATACAGTTTATTCGGTATACTAATCATTAATAGCACAAATTTGTGTACAGTTAAGATACATAGATCGAACAAAAAAAAATTCCGCAAAATGACAAAATGTTAATTTTAGTCTAATTCAAAGTCTATGTTCACTGTTGCCCCGACTTTACCCCTGCTAATCATATAAACATTTTTCTTACCATCAATTAGCTCGCTGAAGGTTTTTATTCAATCAAGTTTTAAGTAGCTGAAAAGCGCTCTGGTAAAAACAAAAAAATCATCGCTTTCAACAATAGCACGATCCCCATACTTTGTTGACACAGGCCTGACTCCTAAAACACGATATTTTCTATCGGTGACAAGCTCCGAAGCACTTATTGTAGTTTTACGCTTCATAACCGCATTTAATTTTGCAAAATCCATATTATATGAGCTGGCAAATAAGAAAATAAAGAGTTAAAAATTAGGGCGGAAATTTAAATATTACAATTAAATCACTTATGAGGTAAGACCGAAATATAACTTTTAAAAATGCAAAAGACATAATTCCGCGTCTTGATGCAAGAATAATAATTTTAAACTAAAAAAGGACTTACCTCCTGCTTGTACCTCGTTCTTCGGAAGTTGAAACAGATATTTTTGAGCTAGAAACCTAGGCCAATACTTATATGAATCGACAGGTTCTTTCCAATCAACATAAATCCTGTTATAAAACACAACCATCGACTTTGATACCCTTTCACCGAACGCTCTACTTTCATATTGTTTATGGAAAAATTCGAAAATGTTTCTTAACCCTAAGGTATTTTGGTGACGTTACATTAAATCGCGATAATTACATGGTTTAAATAGAGGTATTGGCAAACTAAAAGCTGCTAAAATACATATTGCAGAAACAGTCGTTGAGAAGGATTCGTACTTTAGATATATGCGTAAATAAAAATTCAAACTATAACAATATCTAAACCAAAAAGCGCTCCATATTTAAAATGAACTCTTTAGCGTAAAAGCACTTCTTAACAAGAGATAATTCGCGAAAAATATTACCCAAGAAATGAATTTAATTACGGAAATATCCATAAAACAAATAATAAATAACGTCTTCGACCTTATTAAAATGTAACATAATTAATAACCGGTAATTTGTTGGCACAAATGCAAGCTCTTTGTATGCATTACGATACATTACTCGTAGAACCGAATTGGGAAAACTTACAGCTTTTCGATAATATTTACGTAGAAAAGAGCGTTAAAACGCGGTGTTATTTATAATACCATAGCATATTATGCAAAATCCGAAAACCTCGAATTTCCGCAAAACGATAACGAGCATAAGTTATCAATGTTTATTTATTTTCAGGTTAATTATACATCATTGTTAAAGCACTGAACAATGTCATAGTCATTTACACTTATTAGAATGTAAATGGAATATTTTGGATGACAGAAAAACAAACTCATTCTATACATTACGAAACATTACTCATTAGAATCAAATTGCGAAAGTTTTCAAAAATGTTTTATTAGCCCTAAGGCATTTGTAAAACAACGCTGCATCAAATCCTGATAATTACATGGTTTTAAATAGAGGTATTGGCAAACTAAAAGCTACTAAAATACATATTGCAAAAACAGTCTTTGAGAAGGATTCGTATTTTAGATATATGCGTAAATAAAATTCAAACTATAACAATATCTAAACCAAAAACGCTCCATATTTAAAATGAAATCTTTCACGTGAAAACGCCATGGTAATTACAAACGACATTTCGTCATCTATTTACATCGTTATAACATCCGGATTTTCCAAAGCGTAGTTTAAATCTTGTTTAATTTTGGTGAATGTAAAAACTAATTAAAAGAAATCCTAGTTGTAATGTATATAAATGCGACAAAACGGAAGTTTAAATCAGTGCAGTTACCGGTTTATCTAAGTAAAACGCGAAATATTTTTTTTACCATCGTCCAGTTTGAATCTGAAAGGGTAAGTACATTTTTGTTTTACAGTATTTTACTATACCGCTTGAAAATATATTGCATTTTATTTGCTTAAATTAAATACTAAACTGAAAAACTTATCATTTTCTCTGCATGTTCTAAACCGCAATTAAAAACGGGTCCTAGTACAATAATTTTTAGCAATATATCGCAACAGGACAGGTAGCCAAGAAAACATATAGATTTTGTAAAAAATAATCTGAACGGGTTAGACGGCGACCCAACGATTAAGTATATTTTTGCTATAAATAGTACCTGTATATGGAACCGCTTATGTAACAAACATCATCACCTGCGTCCTTATAGCTAACGAAGTTGAGAATCTTGAACAGTTTGGTATTACAAATTTGAAGCAGTACGAAAAGATGGTTAATATAACTGGTGTTTATTGCAGTTGACAGGGTTTAGCATCCTTGGAAGAAATCAGTAACAAAATCTATTACACATACCGCGAGGAGGCCCGACACCATATGCCAAAACGAAACGGTTCTTCTGAAACGAGTTGTTTAATTTTCTTTATAGGTGCGTCCATGACTTCGAGTTTAACCGTTTGTTGTAGGTATGGGAAATTTTTTGGCGATTGCTTGCAACTGGGAAGCGCTTTTGCATGGTATCGATCAAGCCAACGTTTATTTGCAATAAAATCTTTAACATCCACCGAAACTGGATTGGGGTTAACCATTAATAGCTTCTTTTATATTTATATACTAGTCAAATATTCTTCCGATACCGCCCCCCTTATCCAAATCAAAATCTTTCAGAATAGTTATAAAATTATGTTTTGAGTCACCCCAACACTGTAAGCACATCTCTATAAATTTTGGATATGTCATGTCACCGCTTATATGATCAAGAAAGATATGGCGAAGGTTTGTGTTATCCTGTTTCCATAATGCGATTACATTGGTATTATCTCTGAGTCTATGTTTTAAGGTGCTAGCGTAAGTTTGACATAAGTAGAATGAATCTATTGCTTTATGTTGGAAGAGACTCAAATACATTTCTTAACAATTCGTATTTCGGTTGATATAAACTTTTCGAAAATACATATATATTTTGGAATCTAAGACCGTTCTCATGCAAGATCAGAGATATTAAAGCGTTTGTTTTTCCACAACTTGATGGTCCCGCGAATACAGCTCGTATGTTAGATGGGAGCAAAGGACAATGTTTACCCATATTGTTAGGTGCAGAAACCGAGAATTCATCAAAGTTCTGCACCGGTATTTTAACTTCTTGTATAACATCTCTGGATGCATCGTTGGAATTATGTAATTTCTTCACGTTCTGCAACCTTTTAACATATCTGCATAACGTTGTTCTAGGTAAATTATATTTTTTACTAGCAACGTAGAAACTCGAGCCATCCAGGATATCCTCTGCTGCTTTTGTAATAGATTGTTTGGAGCACCACTGATTGCTTGAATGCGACATCTTTCGAAAAAATGTCTTACTATAACTAAGCTCAACCCAAAACTACTTCCTTATATACCAAATTTTATCTCCCTGCCCACATAACCATATGACCACATGATCATTTGACCACATGACCATATGACCACATGACCATATGACCGCATGACCATATGACCACATGACCATATGACCACATGACCATATGACCACATGACCATATGACCACATGAGATTGCAAACATTTTATTTTCTGAAATAATAAATTCTAAAAAGGTTTTCGCATGCAGTGGATCTAACGTCGACAGATAAAAGTAAACTAGTTGTAACAAATTAATTCATCGCTTTTATACAATTTTATTAAAAATATACGCAAAATATTTAATTGTGAATAAATCTATTAACAATTTCCGTATACGGATTATATTCAAACATAGAGTCATGTATAATTAAAGCATAAGCCTTCATCGACAGGTCAAAATTTTCTTGAAGCTTCCAATTCCATTCTTACATCAAGCAACTAAACCGTCCATCTTGGAATATGGTATCAGGCTTCCACCCGGTATGTGTAATAGATTTTTGTTTCTGAGTCATCCATGGATACAAGTCCTTAATAAAATACGACTTACAAAATAAAAACATTTTCAAAATCTTAAAATAAATTTTACAAATTTAATAGTCTTTTAAGTGTTTATGAATACAATTTTAGTTATCAGTCTAACATGCTTTTTTTTATTTTAACTTTATACTTATTAATATCTATTAATAAACTGAGAATTAAACGCAGTACTTCTCTTTTATAATGCTGTAGTGGAGCATGCGCTGTGGTATCCAGCATCTTCGAAATCTTCAGAAAAAGACAATCTTCTACATGCAAGTGATCGTGCTACCGCCACATCTTTTAGATATTGGTCGGGGTGATATATAATTATTTCCTGAATGATAAAATAGTTCACATTGGTAAAATCATCAGATAGAAAATGATCTGTCTGGAGCTCACTTTCAATTAAAATGGCTTCCCGTTCTTCATCCGTCAATTCAATATTTAGTCCACGATTTGCATTTATTATATCACCAATAAAGGTCTTGTAAATTGCTGGAAAACCTCGTTTCTGTAACCCATGCAACCTACTGCTTATTCCTTTACCCAGTTGGAACATCTTAAATACTTCACTATCATTTAAAACAATAATATTTCGACCTCTCGCAATTTCCATATTAAACAAATCCTCTTCTTGCCTATCATTTCCTACTAATACACTTTTGACATTCGATGTAATGGTTGTCAGTTTCAATTTAAACCCATAAGCCAGTTGTAATTCTACATCATCTATTCCATCGCTGAAACCATTTTGCATAGCATTCTTTGCATCTCGTGCAAATTCTCTAACTCTAAATTCAACTTGAAAGCTACATAAATCGGACCAACCATTATACCCCATTTTCATTCCAACATTTCCGCATATACATCTAACACAATCAATTTGTATTGCTGGTTGTAGACCACCATGTAAATCAAATCCTACTTCCAATAAGTGAGGGTGAGATCGCTTCCATCCGCTTAAGGGATAGTCAGTCTTGCCTACCAGCGTGTTTGGGTTTAATTGCGGCACATCACTTGTTACATCAACACCCGCGAAATCCATAACTTTTAACTTGAATAGTTTGAAGATATTTCGCAAACTGAATTTTTAGCTTTACATTTCTCGTCTTATATATTGAGTGGTGGAGGTCATCCGCCGATCAATTTTGAACCTGTTTTAAATCGATCAACAGATTTAACTAGTGGTATTAAGTGCAAGTCTTTACAGGAAAAAACATAGCCCAAGGTCTAAATAAATATGTCGTTGTGGGTTTTTTCCTAAGTTTATCATAAAGATTCATGTTTTGAAAGAATAAACAGATTCAAGGCCCAAGTTGTTCATTGTATGACCTTACCTTCAAAACAACGTAATCGGGGTAAAAAGCGTCTAGAACATTCTAACAAATATCGGTGATTGTGTAATTCTAAGAAATTCCTAATCATTCACAAACAAGTCTTGACAGGAAAATAAACATTCTAGAACTTTCTAACAAAGAACCGTTACTATACATACCCCTGATTCGGAATTATTTATCTCAGTTATTATCAAGCCTTGTTAGTGTTTAGTCACATTTTATGCCGCATCTTACTAGTATAATAAACAGCATAAATGTAATATTTCAATTTTGTTAACTTTGATAAATACTAATATTTTTTTTCGAAATTTGTAGCAGACATGAATCCAGCAGGCCGCGCCATCGTATGCGAAGTTTGTGGAGTCAGTTTTACTCGATCCGACAACCTGATGCGACACCAAAGACGGCAACATCATGGACTTGCAGCGCCATCCACGTCGGGTGTAAAACGTCAATCGTCATCAACATCGTCTCCAGCAGCTTGTGAAGTCCCCGTAAAACGTGCTCGAGTTGCTCCAAGTCAGCTTGTTAGATGTGATGTATGTGCTATCGATATTCCAACGTCAGCGTATGCATCGCATCTTCGTAGCAATGCCCATAAAAGTAATTCAATTCGGGATATTGAAGATGGTGTACAGATCGTCAGCTCTGCCTTCAAGTCTCGGATTGTTACTTTTAGAGTTATAAGCACCACCACCGAGAGCAGCATTAATTCGTTTTTACGGGGGCAATAGGAGCGTTTTCAGCGTCTTGTTGGAGACAGGTTAGTAGTACACCCGACAGCAAAAATCAATTGCCAGCTCTTTGGTATGTACGCAAAAATGGGTGCTTTGCATGTGATCACGGCCGTTAAATCCTTTAATACTAAGAACGTTATTGTAAATAGCACTAGTGACTTGGGGTAGGTGTACGATTCTCTGGCGGAAACAATGTCGGTAAAATCTGACGAGTTTCAGGAACGGGAATCGGGGTGGTTCCTGCAGAAGGTATTACACCTCGAGATCAACATCAATAAATACGAACCCCTGAGAGGGTCTGCGTACATAAAGCTGCCGGAGTGGATCAAGCAGAAACAGGCGTGCATAAACGTGCAAAACGTCGATTCTGCTTGTTTTGCTTGAGCTATTATTTCAGCGCTCTATCCCGCTGATCAACATTTTTATAAGACTTTTAAATACCCCCACTACACCCAAGTTCTGAATTTGGATGGCATCAATTTCCCGATGGAAATGCGCAACATATCCAAATTCGAACGAATGAATGATGTAAGCATTAACGTGTTTGGAGTAGAGGGAAAATCAATAGTGGGACCGTTACACTTTACCGAAAGAAAAAGAGCACGACACGTTAACCTGCTCTTTCTCCAGGACGGTGAACAATTTCACTATTGCTGGATTAAAGATCTAAGTCGATTGGTTGGCAAACAATTATCTCGAGAAAAGGTGCGCAAGTTGATCTGCGAAGGTTGTTTGATCTATTTCCGATCTGAAGAACAGCTTCGCAGACATTCTGAGCACGATTGCAACCATGTCGCAACCACCATGCCCACTGTCGATAATAATATATTAGAATTTGGGAATATCCATAAGCAAATGAAAGTACCCTTTGTCATTTATGCAGATTTTGAATCGGTATTAAAACCGATTACTACTAACGATGATGCGCCACTTTCTTCTACCGAAAGCGTTCAGTATCACGAGCCATACAGCTTCGCCTATTATATCAAGTGCTCGTATGACGATAGCTTGAACAAGTTTGAGTTGTACCGAGGACCTGATGCGGCCAAGGTCTCTATGGATAAAGTGAAAGAAGATGCTCGTAGATTGGGGAAAATCTTAAGGGAAAAAGTTCCAATAATCAAAATGAACGTGTTGGAGGCGTTTGCTTTTTGTGATGCTGTGGATTGTGGTATATGTGGGAAACCCCTGGGAGATGATCGGGTCAGAGACCACGACCATCTCACAGGGAAGTACCGCCATACCGCACATTCACAGTGCAGCATAAAGTACAAGCTCCCCCATTTCATCCCCGTGGTTTTCCACAATCTAAGCGGGTACGACTCTCACTTTATCATAAAGGAGTTGGCTTGTGATAAGGAGCGGGTTACCGTGATAAGAACGGTTTATCTCTTTCACGAAATACGTTAGATTATCTGGAGACGAACCGGACTTTGATGGTTTTGATGAAAACGGTACAGACGAAGCCGATAAATTGTGCATACAACTTCAATTTATCGACTCGCTTCGCTTCATGAGCTCGAGTCTTGACAAACTGGCTAAGAACTTGGATTCAGATCAGTTTTGTGAAGTTAGTCAATATTTTCCGGATGAGAAATATACTAGATTACTTACGCGCAAAGTTGTGTTCCCATATATGTATATTACTGATGCGTCGGTGTTAAATGAAGCAAGTTTACCTGCAAAGAAGGGTTTTTTCAATGATTTAACATCGACCGACATCAGTGATGATGAATACGAACATGCCCAGAACGTGTGGATAACTTTTAATATTTCAACACTCGGTGAATATAGCGATCTTTATCTGAAAACAGATGTGCTCCTTTTGGCAGACGTTTTTGAAAATTTCAGAATTGTCTGCATAAGGACATACGATTTGGATCCTTGTCAGTATGTGACTGTGCCCAGTCTGAGCTGGGACGCAATGCTGAAGTACACTGGAGTCAAGATTGAGCTCCTGACCGACGTAGATATGCACCACTTCATCAAAAAGGGGCTTCGCGGTGGTCTGGTTCAATGCTGTGGGCGTCATGCAAAGGCAAATAATAAATATATGGAAGACTACGATGCCGCCAAACCATCAAAATATTTGGCATACCTAGATGCCAACAATTTGTATGGATGGGCAATGAGCCAATACCTCCCTCTGAGCGGTTTTAGGTGGTTTGACGCCGATGAGCTAAACCGTCTACAAAAACGAATTATGGATATTCCAGAAGACAGCGATAAAGGGTGCATGCTAGAAGTTGATCTCGAGTATACACCAACCCTTCACGACGCCCACAACGACTTGGCGTTCTGCCCAGAGAATCGTGTACCTCCTCTACCTAGCTCTAAGACACCTAAATTGCTTGCCACCTTGTACGACAAAACCAAATACATTCTTCATTATAGGAATCTCCAGCAGTGTATTCGCAATGGACTTAAGCTGAAAGCGGTACACAGAGTGCTGGAGTTTAATCAGTTCGCCTGGTTGAAGTCTTACATCGATCTGAATACGCATTACCGTACTCTTGCCAAAAATGCGTTTGAAAAAGATTTTTTCAAACTTATGAACAACTCCATTTTTGGTAAGACTATGGAGAATGTGGATAAGAGGGTTGATGTAAAAATCGTTACAAGGTGGGAGCAAGATGGGAAGAAGCTGTGTGCGAGTACGCTTATAGCGCGTCCTAATTTTAACAGTTGTATCGTACTAGGCGAGAATTTGGTTGTAATACAAATGGGTCGCGTTAAAGTAAAGTATGATAAACCCATTTATGTTGGTCTTAGTGTTTTAATTTGTCAAAAACTCTAATATATGAGTTTCACTATTCCGTCATGAAACCAATGTATGGAGCCAAGCTCTCGCTTTTGTACATGGACACGGATAGTCTTGCGTACAGTGTGGAAACTGACGACTTTTATAGCGATATAAGAACGATTATAGATAATTTCGATACCAGTGATTACCCCCCGGACAATAGATACAATATCCCCTTAGTTAATAAAAAAGTTATTGGTAAATTTAAGGACGAATTCAACAGTGACTTAGTTTTAGAATTTATTGGCAGTAGGGCAAAGTCCTACTGCCTCATAAGTGAAAAAGACGTAATTAATAAAATAAAAGGTATTAGTCGTAGTGTAGTTAGTAAGGAAATTAGTGTAGGTGATTTTAAAGAAGTAGTTTTATGTGATGGTGATCCCCTCGTGCATACGATGATGTGCATTCGTAGTCACAAACACCAGTTGTACACACAGCTGATAAATAAAATCAGTCTGTCGGGGGATGATGACAAAAGATGTATCACCCTCGGTATCACATCAACGTATGCGTGGGGGCATAGAAATATACAATTAAAATAATATTTATACTAAAAAAGGTCGTCTGCTTCCAATATACTAGTGCTATTTATTATTATTATTATATTATGTTTATACCTATGTATCTATATATCATATGTTTAGTATTAATACCTTTTACTATCTCATTTTTATTATTATTACGTATCTTAAATGTATTATGTTCTTGTGCGCTTAGTACTGATTTGTTTTAAACATTTTTATAATATTTAGCATATCCCATACTTTTAGGTATTATTATGCTCCTGTAGACTTTGTGGCGATTTTTTTAAACAATTTTTACATTATCTAGAACATACATTAATCACATAAACGTATTTAAATTGTAATTATGTTTGCTATAAATCTGTTACTTTTTGTAACTGGATTATTTATCGCATTGCAATAAACTTGTTAAACTGCTTGTCGTTTTTCTTAAAATTAGGGTAACTCTTGTTATTTTTCCAATGTGATTAGCCTGGGGTTAAGTCGGTAGATCTTGTCATAGTTTGAATTTTTATTTACGCATATATCTAAAGTACGAATCCTTCTCAAAGACTGTTTCTGCAATATGTATTTTAGCAGCTTTTAGTTTGCCAATACCTCTATTTAAACCATGTAATTATCGCGATTTAATGTAACGTCACCAAAATACCTTAGGGTTAAGAAACATTTTCGAATTTTTCCATAAACAATATGAAAGTAGAGCGTTCGGTGGAAGGGTATTAAAGTCGATAGTCGTGTTTTATAACAGGATTTATGTTGATTGGAAAGAACCTGTCGATTCATATAAGTATTGGCCTAGTTTCTAGCTCAAAAATATCTGTTTCAACTTCCGAAGAACGAGGTACAAGCAGGAGGTAAGTCCTTTTTTAGTTTAAAATTATTATTCTTGCATCAAGACGCGGAATTATGTCTTTTGCATTTTTAAAAGTTATATTTCGGTCTTACCTCATAAGTGATTTAATTGTAATATTTAAATTTCTGCCCTAATTTTTAACTCTTTATTTTCTTATTTGCCAGCTCATATAATATGGATTTTGCAAAATTAAATGCGGTTATGAAGCGTAAAACTACAATAAGTGCTTCGGAGCTTGTCACCGATAGAAAATATCGTGTCTTAGGAGTCAGGCCTGTGTCAACAAAGTATGAGGATCGTGCTATTGTTGAAAGCGATGATTTTTTTTGTGTTTTTACCAGAGCGCTTTTTCAACTACTTAAAACTTGATGGAATAAAAACCTTCAGCGAGCTAATTGATGGTAAGAAAAATGTTTATATGATTAGCAGGAGTAAAGTCGGTGCAACAGTGAACATAGACTTTGAATTAGACTAAAATTAACATTTTGTCATTTTGCGGAATTTTTTTTGTTTCGATCTATGTATCTTAATTGTACACAAATTTGTGCTATTAATGATTATTATACCGAATAAACTGTATTAACGCTTATTGTTATTTTCCAATGGGTTGTTAATAATAATAATAATACATTTATAAGGCGGATACTACTGTGATGTCATAGTCAAAATTGGTACCTTTTTTTGGCAAACTTTGGTGTGGTTTGATTTGTGCGGTAGTGGTGAAGATCTGGAGGTGTTAAGATGATTAAGGCAAATTTAGAAATTGTCATGCATATGCTCAAATGAGAGTCAAATTTAAGATGACTTTGTATTTTTATTATGTAATACTTTAATAAATAAATAATTAATTGATGTAATTATATTGACTCTTAATCAGCTTAATCCGGAAGAATTTGCCTATCCGGTGCCCCTGTCGGGGCCCCGACGGGGGATTGTGGCAAATAAGAATTTAATTTGCAAAAGATTGCATTAGGGTTAATGGATTAATCTAGTTATGTATTAGATTAGTTTAAAAGATTAGATAAATTATCGGAAGAGTTTGCCTATGCGGTGGCCCCATAAGGAGGGCTCCATAAGGAGTAATTAATCAGACAGAGACAATCCGGTATGTTAATTCCCATAAGGAGGGCTCCATGAGGAGTAATGTATCAGACAGAGACAGTAGCGGAAGAATTTTGTCTATCCGGTGGCCCTGCCGAGGCCCCGACAGGGGATTGTGGCAAATAAGAATTTAATTTGCAAAAGATTGCATTAGGGTTAATGGATTAATCTAGTTATGTATTAGATTAGTTTAAAAGATTAAATAAATTAGCGGAAGAATTTGCCTATGCGGTGGCCCCATAAGGAGGGCTCCATAAGGAGTAATGTATCAGACAGAGACAATCCGGTATGTTAATTCCCATAAGGGAGGCTCCATAAGGAGTAATGTATCATACAGAGACAGTAGCGGAAAAATTTTGTCTATCCGGTGGCCCTGCCGAGGCCCCGACGAGGGATTGTGGCAAATAAGAATTTAATTTGCAAAAGATTGCATTAGGGTTAATGGATTAATCTAGTTATGTATTAGATTAGTTTAAAAGATTAAATAAATTAGCGGAAGAATTTGCCTATGCGGTGGCCCCATAAGGAGGGCTCCATAAGGAGTAATGTATCAGACAGAGACAATCCGGTATGTTAATTCCCATAAGGAAGGCTCCATAAGGAGTAATGTATCATACAGAGACAGTAGCGGAAAAATTTTGTCTATCCGGTGGCCCTGCCGAGGCCCCGACGAGGGATTGTGGCAAATAAGAATTTAATTTGCAAAAGATTGCATTAGGGTTAATGGATTAATCTAGTTATGTATTAGATTAGTTTAAAAGATTAAATAAATTAGCGGAAGAATTTGCCTATGCGGTGGCCCCATAAGGAGGGCTCCATAAGGAGTAATGTATCAGACAGAGACAATCCGGTATGTTAATTCCCATAAGGAGGGCTCCATAAGGAGTAATGTATCAGACAGAGACAGTAGCGGAATAATTTTGCCTATCCGGTGGTCCTGGAGAAGGATGACGGTCCAGATCAGGGTGCCGATAGCACGAGCCATGCCTGGAGTTAAAAAATGTTTACTTGAAGAAAACTATTGTGCAAATTTAGGCGAATATTTGCCGATTAAAGGTTAGATGGTCCAGATCGGGGTGCTGAGAACAAGATCCGTGCCAGATCGGGGTGCTGACCCTTTGCCAGATGTGCGAATAATTGCACAAATTAGAATTTAATTAAATTAGCCATGCCTGGGGCTAAAAATTGCTTAGTTGAAGAAAACTATTGTGCAGATTTTTGTTACTAAATGTGCGAATTCGTTGCAAATGTTGAAATTATCCGTGCCTGGGGGTATAAAATGCTTAGTCGAAGAAAACTATTGTGCGAATTTAAGATTTGCTAGGGTAAGTCGTAGCCCTGTATATACCCTACTCTGGTCTGTTTACTTCGTGCTTCTTTATTTCTTTCTCGCAACTCAAAATTGTCCCAAGATTATCGACGCATACATCATCAACCAACATCAATTAGAATTTTCCATGCATTATTATACCATCCATTTGGATCATTAACAACGTATTCAAAATTATTCTCCACCAATTCGGAATTATTATATACCCATTTGAAATATTATCTACTGAATTATGCACCCCTTTGAAGTTTCAAATTATCTTCAGCCTCGACTTATTGTCATCAAAATTTATTTTTATTGTCATCAAACTTAGAATTATTGTGATCCGCCTCAGAATTATTCTCACCAGCCTCAGAGCCCTATAATTATTATTACGCTTAGACTATTTTCGTCATCCGACTTAGAATCATGCACCCCTTTGGATCGTTAACATCTTGAATTATTATATTACTTAAATTATTGTCGTCAGCCTCCGAATTATTATCGTCAAACTTAGAATTATTGTCGTCCCTCTGGATTATTCTCACCAGCCTCAGGACATTGTCATCAAACTCCGAATTATTATTATCACACTTGGATTATTATCGTCATCCGACTTAGATTATTACATCTATCCACACATTTGAAATCTTTTATATTTATCCACTTGCATTTATTGTCATCAGCCTCAGAGCCCTATTATTATTATTATATTTTAGTTTAAATAAATTCCCCAAATTCTACTTACGTTAATCGGTAATAGAAATTTTCATCTTCGTAGCACTATCTGTCACTAAACAATTTTCACTATTTAAAATATTATTATTACGCGTTACTCTTTGATTCAGAGTAACACAGCTTGACCTTGTTGAGTTAAAAACTGAGCTCCGTTATCATTGCTCGCTGTTAATATATGGGTATGTCTTCCTTTGTCTGTGGGTTTGGCTTACTAATCTTAACCAATGAGGTCTTTCTATTTCCTACACTTAAAGTGGTTTTCTGATGTAACATTCTTGGCTTTTCAAGTAATGGTTGTTTTGCTACAGCTGCTTTGTTATCAGACCATGCGGTGTTTTGAGTAAATAATCGCTTTTCCATATTATACACAAATACCTGATGCAATTTGAATTTTCAAGTATGTTTATCTATTTACGCATTTTAAATTACCTTTACTATTAAAAATTGTTAATTGTTTGTACGCACTTACACTAAGCTTCTTTAAGTTTTATCTCTTATCTCCGTATTATCATAACTGATTTGAATTCTTTTGAATGCGTGTTTAATTACATTTATTATCATTCTCTTCTAAATGCGCGTGCTTCTACTGAAAAATATCCTTGTTTGCATTACTTAAATTACTAAAGCTCTATCTACTGGGTGTTAAATATTTGTTATTTACCTAATGCATGAATTACTTATTTCTATGCTAACTATGTGTCCTATTGTGTCTATTTGCGTCGCTTAAAACTAATTATACTCTATATACAGGGTGTTAACTGCTTACTATTTACATACTATCCCAATTACTCAATTTTCTCCTAAATAAATGCAGTTTTCTGCTTCCTAATTTGATTTCTGATTACTAAATGACCATTGCTATAAAATACACCCTTAAACAACCCCTTATCACACCATTATATATATATATATATATATTAATTTGATAAATTACGAACTTCTTTAAATAAACACTACTTGTTGTTGAATAGAATTATTGGGAACTATTTAGTTCGATACGAAATGCTTGTAGTAGAATGTATTTATTTATACTCCTGACGTTTCGAATCCTTTTTGATTTTTTTTTCGAAGGCTACAATGGTGACAGTTAACATATAATTAGGTACATAATAGAAAAACTTACATATAAATTTACATCAGCATTTTAACTTTAACTAGAAAAATCTTAAATAATTTAAACTTTAACAACATTAAAACTATAAAAAATAATAATACTAGATATTAACTATTAATGTACAAAATTTTGATTGAAACTTGTCGAAAAATTAATATAAATGTCAAATTTAAATTGAGGCATACGCCTTCTAATGTATCAAAATAATAATAATAATGTCTACGAAACGAGGTTGGCATCTTTTAACTATTAAATTCATAAAGCGAAGTATAATCCGCCCTTAGATTGTCTTTATCACTTTTAGAATTTAGTGATATAGTGATACAGACAATCTAAGTGCGGTTTATACTTGACAAAATAGTTACTTGATTCTTTCGTAATGGGAAGAAACATCCATTGACGGTTTTGAGTTTCTGGACATTGTCAGAATCAAGTAGCTTTAAACCCTTACGAATCAATCAAATCAGTCATCAATATAAACATGAAGCAGCTTCTATATTGGCAAAAGCATCATTGAACCGCCATCAGGTTGCTACCAAAATCACTAGACTATGAAAGTACAGACGTTATTTTTATTTATTTCTTATTTGTTTATTTATTAACGGATGTATCCAATGTACAAGCCATATGTTACAAAAGCTGAAAATATATTAAAATAAATATACACAATTCTTTAGAATAACAAAATGTAAATATTTAAAATTTACATATATTTGTTGCTTTCTATTTGCCCAAAAACTAAGATAATCTAACCTAAGTTAAAATAATCTTAGTTGAGAACACGTTCTTTTTACTACTAAGGAACTTAGATAAAGTTAGATTTTTTGCATTTCCCTTACCCCAGATAAGGTGCCTATAGATCTACCTTAGATACTAACTTCCCTCCCTAAGTTTATATTGAGATTATATTTTTCGTGTTGTGTATAATATAAATTTTTATTGCACATTTATAAAAGCAACATAACAGTTAATACCAAGTTGATTCTTAACAAGATTCAGTTGAATTTAATATTATTTTCAAACCCTTTGTAGGTTAGTTAGCTAAAAGACTAAGTTGTACCTTCTAAATAATCAAATGCAAATGAAGTTAGGTAAGGTTAGATTTTCATCTAACCTAATTTTAAGCCATTCTTAGCTAAGGTGTAAATAGAAAGCAACAATTGTTAAAATTTGCTTCTTAAAATTTTGGAGTGAGACATTGAAGAAATTTAGCTCCGGATAGTTGTTAGCAATTTGTGTAAATCTCGATAGAATACAAAAGTGCATTCCATAAAATGTTCAATAGAGAGGAGACTTGAAAGGTAGAGGATTACAACGCCCAAGGTCCCCGGGTTTGAATCCCGACACGGTCCGCTTGAAAAATGTTAGGCGGCATTTTTCACAAAAATACGCTCTCGTTCGGATGAGGGGTAAAATGGAGATTATGTGTGTTAGTGTTGTCACACACGTTAAAGATCCCTACCTTGCTTGGAACAGCAAGAGTTCGGCAAAATTCAACATTTTTCAGGTAAAAAAACTTGCTTCCTGGCCAAAGTAGTACCTTCGGGTGGAGCATTGGAAAATCACATGTTGGGGGGGGGGTAGAGGATTACAAAAAGGATAAGGATTTGTAACAAATCCTAATCTACAGAGACCTACAGGACAATCAATTTGGTTGTTAATTAATTTGAAAGGAAATCATTGGTCAAAAAATTTTCTTCGGTCTTCCAAGATTTGAAGTTCTAAATAAGTAAAATAATTATGATGAGAGTCATTTGTATAAAAAATATTAAATTCAAAACAAATAAATTTAACAAACTTCTTTTGAACACATTCAAGTCTTCCCATTAGCTCTTTATTATTTGTATTCCAAATTATAGAGCCAAAATCCATAATAGGTCTCACATATGCTCAATTTAACATTAACATTATTCTTATATTTGAGAAGTTTTTGGACTGACTGAACCTAAGCATTCTATTTGTCTTGTATATTATAGTTTCACAGTGTATTTTAAATGACAACTTAGAATCAACAAAGACACCCCACATCTTTAACACTTGTTACCCAAACAATCTTTAGATTTTTTTATATAACAATCACAGTGTATAATATATTGAGATACCTTGTTACGTGCCAATCCTGCATGTAAATAATTTTGTTCGTACTTAATTAAAATTCCATATTTCTTTCTGAATTCACAGTCATTTGCATATTTATAAACGATTGCTTATCCATCCAGAATTTTTATTAAAATATTTAGATATAAATTTAAATACTGCAAATCTATTCTATTTCAATATAGCATTAAAAACTGGTATTTTATTATTACCCACTTG
Source organism: Platerodrilus igneus (assembly GCA_036346225.1). Taxonomy (NCBI): domain Eukaryota; kingdom Metazoa; phylum Arthropoda; class Insecta; order Coleoptera; family Lycidae; genus Platerodrilus; species Platerodrilus igneus. The sequence goes on from JARFIW010001263.1 coordinate 1,355,666, forward strand.
CATTCTTTTAAAGATTATAATAAGTTTATGAACGTGGTATTTATTTTAAGAGATATTGCAATGTAATGTAGATGTTTCTGCAAGGTTATTTTTGCTTTGCCTATCTTTACACGGCATTACTAACTGATATGTTTAATTTCTACAATTTTATGCGAACGCTAGGCAACCTTATTATGCGTCGTGTATAAGTCCTTGAATTGAACGTACTATAGTGTTGCTTAGAATGTTTACGACCAGTTCCAATGCATAAGGTAAATTAAGTTTTTCTATTTATCGATTATAGCCTCGTTTTGTTGAAGTGATATGATGGATTGGAATAGGAGCAAAAATTCATTTCTTTGATTGTGTCGGTTCCTTGTTCGAGCATAAGATTTCTAATGCTGCTATTCTGGAGATCAATGTCTAACTGCTATTTTAGGCTATTGTGGTGTAGAATTCTGTTATTCAAAAATGGCATAATTAATACAGTGGTCTTTGTCTTTTCCTTAGTAGCATTAAAGCGTAAACTAATAAATACGCTATTAGATGCTAATACAATTCGAGTTATGTCATAGAAATTAAATCTATCATAATGTAAAATAAAGTGTTTTGTGTAAACAACAAATTCCGAATATCCAACACTAGAGCAATTGATTGGTTTTTGAAAAATATAAGGCACTTATGTTAAGGTATTTTAATGCCGAATAGATATCCTGTGCAATCGAAGTCACATAGATGCAAGTCTGAGATGCCATGTGTTCCATCAGATGTTGACCACAAAAAGTTGTTGTACTCCAACAATGAATTAGCTGAACCTACAAGATCATACCATGATAAAGTTAAATACGGACCGTCATGCCAAGCTATAAAACTTACTGGATTTTTCTTCAGCATCGTTTGATCACTTCCATCAGTAAAATAAATTAGGGCTGGATTTCCTTGGTCAAGCTTTTTAAGTTTATTCATCGCGCATGTGGAGATGATACGGGGTTAAAAACGGAGCTTACTTTGCTCCAATCTTCAGAAATGTTAAGGGAAGAGTTGTTATCGGTTGAGTATATATTACATAATATACTGTAACCAAAATTTTGTTGTACATATTGGTATTTACATTTGTTTAGTTTGGTTGTCTATTTGAGTTTATTTAAAGCTATTAAATAATATACAAACAACGATACATATATTATTCTACTTTAATAAATCATATAGAATTTTCAATAAAATGCATTATCTGCGTGTTGCTACGGTGACATATGATTAACATAGTAAAGACAGACTCTTCTACTCTTCTTCTCGGTAATCTATCTTCATTAAACCGTTCACTTGCCAATTGCGAACACTTTTATTCTAGTTACGCTAGGGTGAAGGTCGTTGATTATCTTGATAATCATGGTCTCGTGTATGTGGGCTTGGGCTCACCGCAAAATTAAGTTTAACATATATAACTAGTTAAATTTGTAATTCTTTGTATAAAAATTTAAAGTTACATTATTGTTTAAGTGTGACGTTATTACAAAATTCTATACTGACTGCTGCTGCTAAATGCACTTTGTCTGGTAGATGGTTTTGTTCTTTTATTGCTGTTGTATACTGTTACATTGTTTTCTTGACCTTTACTTATCGAGTTGCGTTTAAGAAGTACTTGTGAACACAATATATATATATATATATATATATATATATATATATATATATATATATATATTTTTCTGTGATAGTTGTCGCACGTTAGAGCGCCGCTAAACGAGTGCTGTGATAACGCCTGTGCGTAGAAACATCACAAAAAGTGCCATGACATAGATCAAGCAAATTGTAAATTTGAAATTATCAACTTACCTTCCTTTTTAACTTCTTTGCATGGCTAGCTCAATGGAAGTAATGGAATATACAAAATGAAATCAAACACAGCAATATGGTAAAGCATTTATACATTCAAAAACAATTTTCTCTAATACAAACGAATATAGAACATTTACAGGATAAATTTTTTCAAACATAAGATTAATATAAAATTATTTTTAACAAGTACCTATTTACTTAATTATTAAAATGTTCCTCACCAAATCCTGGTTAAAATTTACAGAACTCAAATCTCTCTCTTGTGGATAGTTTACCAATCTTTTTTCCCATGCTTGTAAGGTTGTTTGACCAAAAAATCTTGCCAGATGGTCTACTTAAAAGTCAAAGTGTTTCAAAATCTGACCACAAATTTTCTGGTAAATATCCTTACAAAAAATTATTATGTGATTAAGACTTATTCTACCTTAAATTCAAATGATAAAAATACTGAAATCTCAGTTACAAACAAAGCAATCTAAAATTTTATATTTATGGTTATATGTTAAAGAGCGCTTATCCAAATCTTCTGTTCATTTTCTTCAACGGTATTAAATCCTTTTTGGTTTTATTTTAAATTGACGTTCAAATCCCAGATTACAAGATCATCCATATTTACCTAAATTTCTATTTAAAACATCAGTTACCAAAAGTGTATCTTCAATTGAATTATTTAGTTAAAATAGCGTTTGTATCAAGACTATTTATGTCAAAGGTTATTCAATTGGCGTAATATTTTAAAAATAATTACGTTCCATATTTATGCAGAGTTACGTTTTAAAAAATACTTCTTAATTTACAGTTACATCTTAAATATTAAACACTGTATGCATACAGTATACTTTAAAACAACTCTTCTCAAAGCAACATGTTTGCAACTTAATGAATTGAATCGAATTCATCTTTCTTTAATAAAGTTCCTGTTTATATATAGTTTATTTTGACTACGTCACTCTTTCTAGATTTTACGGGATTCAATTCAAAGATTACACACCTACACGACGCAAGATTTCTGGAAATTCCAATGTTTATTACCTCATTAGCGTCGAATCGTCGCGTGCTCTTTGTCCTTTAACACAACGAGATTAATAATCGTGTCGCATTCATTCATTAATACGTTTTTATCAATTTTACGACATTTTCATCACATTTTAATGTTCGCGCTCTTTTAATTGGGCATTCATTGATTTAATTGCTTTTTAAAAACATTTCATGATAAAGAATGACGTTTCTCTTTCTATTTTCTCCAAAAAATTCGAGAAAAACTCTTTATTTAAAAATGAAATTATGATATACACACACGGGAGTCAATTTAGCTAATTAATGAGAGCTTTAATTGCTTTCCCAATGAGTTTGAAGCATGCAAAAATTTGCATTCTTAACGAGTGTGAAAAGAAGATATTTGCTTTCACGGTAACTAAAACGTGTTCTAAATGTATACTTATAAAGATTAAAGCGTTAGTTTTTAACAAAATTAATACTGTTTTTACGCTGAATAAAGCGAATGTTTTATGCACGGGAAATGTATTTTTATGATAACTAATAAATGAAAGTAAATGGCTTTGTATATTTAACACTGTTGAAAATGATCGATTTGCATAAAGTATCTCAAAAGTAATTATATTTACATAGACGGCTTAACTTTGTACACTCAGGAAGTTGGTTTTCGCTTTGCACTTTAATGGCTAAAAAGTACACTTGTATTTTACAGGGTGGAACAATGAATCTTTGGAAATTTCTATTCTTTTCGGGTTCATGTGACCACTTTATCACGTCTCTATGTATATATACTCAATAAGCGCATGGCAACTTGTTGACCAAAACCACTTTTGAAAATTCTTGTTTCAGAATCGTGGTAGCTATTATATAAGTATTAAAATATATAACCTGTGAGTTTAAGGACATTTTAGATTTCTATATGGTGTTTGCTATTAGTACGGGTAATGTACATACAATAACCGTGCTAGTAGCATACACAAATCAAGTTGCCAGACGCTTATTATATACATACATACATATATATATATATATATATATATATATATATTGCTATAAATATGGGGTAGTTTAGGAGTAGGTTGAGTCACGGGGTCGTAGAATAAATAAAAGAAACTTTCAGTTAACAAAAGCACATAACTACAGTGTACAAATTGTGCAAGTTTGGGCCGATCTATTATAGACGTAATTAAACAACAACTTAGTAAAAATAGAATTTCTAACATAAATAAAACAGGGCTTTGGTTAATCACATCTTGTTAATTACTCTGGTTAATTGCTTTTTGGTAATTACTGACATGGTAAATGTTCTATTACTGTTTTGTTACTTACGGACATGGAAAATCTTTTATTTACTGATATTCAAATTGAATCTTAAATTGGATTGATTTATGAGATTTTAACAACGATTTGGAAAGTATTTTGGTCTTGATGTCGACTTCCAAATTCGACTCTAAATACTCAGACTGGGTACGAAAACTCTTGGGGGATGCAGAGGAACTACTGAATCATTCCAGGTTAGCGATATTGATATAATTTATTACTGAAAACTGTTTTAATTCAATATTTTGCGTATATGTAAGAGTCAACAAAACATTGGTTTCATTGATCAATTTATAAAAGGTAATAGGCATCTTGAAACGTTTCAAAAGGTCTCTAAATATAAACAAAAATGCTCGTTTTGCTGGCTTCAATTTCTTAAATCTGGTATATGTAAATATTCTGAAAAGGGGAAGATTTTAAAAGTTATAAATATTTAATCATTATATTGTATATTGTAGAATTGCTTTATTTAATTGAATCAGCTAGTTTAGGAAAAGAAAATCCATAACTTAACATTTCACATCATAGGTGCTTAATTGATCAAAGGGGCCTAATATAATAGAAATAACACAGCATTTTATGACATGCTCAAACGTGGGGCTAAAAAATTAATAAAACATCGTAGGGGCTGGAGAAATATCACAGCATTTTATGATAGACCCAATCGTGGGACTAAAATAACACAGCATTTTAGGACACCCATCGTAGGGGCTCGTTGAATACAACAAGAATAACACAGCAATATATATATATATATATATATATATATATATATATATATATATATTCAGTTTTTTTTATGGGTTATAGGTCCTGTTTAAAAGAAATAATAAAAGCGTACTCTTTTAAACAGGACCTATAACCCATAAAAGAAAAACTGAATAGTATTAAACCAGAGGTCGTTAAGTCTAACTATAATATATATATATATATATATAATATATATATATATATAAATATATATATATAATATATATATATATATATATATATATACCTACATATATACATATTAATGTAAATAGTAATTTACAGCTGTCTGAAACAAACTACAAGGATGATTTACCTACAAAAGAAAGAAATGTAGGAGATACAATAGTAACAGAAAATTGACAATTGTTATTATGTACCCTGTAATTTACCAAACATTTTTAATCATTGTACTTAGTAATGTTATTTTACTTTTAAAATTCAAAGCTTTCATTTCTGTATTTTGATAACGAATTGGACTTTCTTCTTTGTATTTTCCATATATTCTTATACATTGGCTATTACAACTATTTGTTTCCATACATCGAATTTTTTACCGGTATAAAAATTGCGAAGACTGTTACTTTAACCTGTATCTAAAATCACTTATAATAATCATATAATAGATAACAACAAACATATTATTTTGTTAAGAATTAGGTAAAAATCGAACCAAAATATACGGCAAACGTTATTTGAATTACTTTATTGCTGTACAATTAATTTTATCAATCAATATAAGTAAAATAATAAGAATAATAATAACGTCAGCACCACTACCTTTTTTTTGTCAACATAAGGTATGGTGGTTACTGTGCTTTACCTCGTGCTAAATTTTTGAACTAAACTGAAACCATTCCTTAAAGATTGCTATTCAAAATAATAACAATAATAAATGATATATTAAGCCTTCTTTGCAATATCTTCAGTACCCTAAGCTCGTCCCACAATAACTCTGTTTGGGAGGCAGCACAAAACTCGGGGTTACCGGAACAAAATAGCACTAATGAGGCACCAATTTCTTACAAATTTTCGGTCCAGAATTATAAGTGGGCGGAGCTCCTCTTTCCTCAACTCCTCCCGACATATTTCTGTTTGCGACGCATCACGAAACCCGGCGTATCCGGCACAAAACAGCACTAACGCAGCACAAAGTTCTTGCAAAGCTTTAGTCTAAAATTTATCTGAATTGGGACTCGTATTTCCTCAGCCCCTGCCACAATATTTCTGCTTGGGAAGCTGCATAAAACTCGGATTACCAGCATAAAATAGCACTAACGAGGCACAAAATTATGATAAAGCTTCAACCCAAAATTGTAAGTAGTACGGAGCTTTAGCTTTCTCAGCCCCTACCACAATATCTCTGCTTGGGACGTAGCACAAAACCCGGCGTAACCGGCACAAAACAGCACTAACGCAGCACAAAATTCTAGCAAAGTTTTAATCTAAAATTTAGCTGAATGGGGCTTGCATTTTCTCAGCCTTTTGCACAATATTTCTGCTTGAGAAGCAAGACAAAACTTGGGATTACCGGCACAAAATAGCATTAACGCGGCACAAAATTCTGACAAAGCTTTTGCCCAAAATTGTAAGCGGGTCGGGCTACCGTTTCCTCAGAACTTCCCACAATATATCAGCTTGAGAAGCAGCACAATACTCGGGGTTACCGACATAAAACAGCACTAACGTGGCACAACATTCTGACAAAGTTTTGATCTAGAATTGTAAGTGGGCGGGGCTCCCGTTTCCTTAGCCTCCCTCACAATTTATCTGTTTAAGAGGCAGCACAAAACTCGACATACCGGCACAAAATAACTCTAACACGGCACCAAACTATAAAATACTCTGATCTTAAAAATTTGAAATTTGGAGGCAAGGAATTGGAGGTTCGTATCTCGACACAGTCCGCTAGAAAAATGTTAGGCAAGCATTTTTCACGAAAATATGCCCTCGTTCGGATGAGAGGTAAAATGGAGGTCCCGTGTGTGAATGTTGTCACGCACGATAAAGATCCCTACCTTGCTTGGAACAGCAAGGGTTCGGCAATCAAAATTTTTCAGGTAAAAAAAACTCACTTCCTGACCAATGTAGTACCTTGGGGTAAAGCATTGGAAAATCACATGTAGGGCAAAGAAATGGACCTGAAATACACCGTATAACAGTATTCGGTTTAAAAGTTTTACAATTCTGGAACCGGAACGATTTGCGCGGCATCTATCCGTCATAACATTCAGGCGGTACGATATTATCCATAAGCTTGCGCGTCTTCTTATTCATCAGTCAACGCTATAATATATTGCAACAAAACTTATACGAGGGGGAGGTAAAAAGTTCTCGGCCTACAATGAAAGACAGCAATTTTCAGTAAAAAAGATTTTAGTTTCGACATAATCCCCCTTAACTTCAACACACTTGGTCCAGCGTTTTTTCAACATCAGTATTCCTTCCCGGAAGTGAGAGTTGGAAGGCTGTGAAAATATTCGTCTACGACCTTCTCAACTTCTTCATTGGACATGAAGCACTTCCCAGAAACAAATTTCTTCAAGTTTTGGAACAGATAGAAGTCCGAGAGCGCCAAATAGGGGAATAGGGTGGATGACTGAGCAAGTCGTACCCCAAATTCGTCAATTTTTCCATCGCCAACGCACCCTTGTGTGCAGGTGCGTTGTCTTGATGAAAGATGATTTTTTCTTCTTCAAGCCAGGCCTCTTCTCGCAAACTTTGGCATCCAGCTGGTCAAGAAGGGTGGAGTAATATTGGCCTCTAATTGTTTTGCATTTTCAAGGTAATTTATTAACAGCATCCCTTTCGCATCCCAAAAAACGCTGGCCATCACCTTTCCGGCAAATGCGATCGACTTCGTTTTCTTTGGCGCTGAACAACCGGCTTCCACTTACTGCTTCGACTGCTGTTTCGTTTCTGGCGTGTATTGGTGGACCCATGTCTCATTTATAGTGACAAATCGCCGCACAGAATCGCTTGGATTCTTATTGAACCGGGCCAAACATTGCTGCGAAACTCGTTTTTGCATTTGCTTTTGATCGGCATTCAGCAAATGCGGCACCTATCTTGCGCAAGGCTTTCGCATCCCTAACTCTTTGTGTAAGATGTTTCGCATCCTTTTATCCGATATCCCTACAGTCTCAGCTATCTCCTTCACTTTCACTCGCCTATCGTCTAACACGATATCATGCACTTTTCGATCGTTTCCGGTGTGGTTCCGGTTTTTGGTCGTCCTTCACGTAAGTCACCTTAGAGAGACGTGCGACCACGTTTATATTCAGCTGCCCATTTTTTAACGGTTGACAGGGAAGGGGCAGAGTCTCCGTAAACTTTTGTCAACTTCAGATGAATTTCCTGAGCGGTTAATCTGTCCAAAACGAAGAATTTTATAACCGCACGATATTCAAGTTTATTCATCTTACGGAAACACGCATAAGACGTCCGCTTGAAAAAATTCGTGTAAACAAACTACTTGAGATAGCAACTTGAAAGTTGTCATACGAACTAATGACATGCGCACGCAACGGGAAGCACACATTTTTGCTGATTGGAACGCCATCTCTGTGTCAGGCCGAGAACTTTCACCTTACCCTCGTACTCACAGTTCAGCCGAATGTGATCGTAGTTTCAACCACATAAATACAGTAATAAACCATACCTTAATAAAATCCACTGTGCTATTTATTTCGGCTATTATAAAGCTTAATGATTCAAAGAAGGGCGTCTTGGGTAATATATAAAGTCGTGGCAACGCCGCTACTGATATGGAAACCTGACAAATTAAACCATGTGTGAATGACAAAGACAGTGTTTTTGCTAAACTTTAACAAACGTAATGAATAATGGTGTATATCTGAAACAGCGGTCTCCTACTTTTATTACCGCCATGCAATTTTAAAATTGATTTAATAATGTTTTTCATTTCAGATGAAACTGTATATAGCATTAGAACATTATTTTAATTTTGAAACCGTCTTTTTTTTAAATTTACGAATGCGTATTTCGCAACTCTTCGGCTACCACACTAAGAAATTTACAACTATAATATTCCTGATTTTAATAATAGGCATGCAATTGTTAAATCCCTTTTCTAACAAAACTCAGTAATAACTTTGAAATAAACAAATTTGGTGATTGCAATACCTATGACTAATATATTTTTTATTTACATTATATATAATGAGGTAAAACAGAAACTGAATTAATTCTTCCAATAAGCGTTACGTAAGTATATTAATCACTGTGTATCTAATAGTAAATAAGCGGGAAGCATGTGTTACAACTTATAACGAAGCCTGCAGATATCTCCTTTAAAGAAGCAAGGTTTAGGTCAAATATCGATCGGTTACCACCCTGTTAATCGTTAGCTTTTATACGAGAGCTTTGTGTATACTTTATTAGAAATTTGCATTTTCAGTTCTACGTGCATAAATAAAGGGCCGTACTTCTTATAAGAGTAAGTTATCGTTGCTAAGACCTGAATATTAATCTAATTTATTAACACCAGCATAATGGCCGATCAAAAGAAACCTTCAGAACCTACCGACAAGGGAAAGAAAGAAAAAATGTTTACTTTAAAAAAATGGAATGCAGTCGCAATGTGGAATTGGGATGTTGAATGCGACACATGTGCAATTTGTAGAAGTCCGGTAGCGGATAGCTGCTTACGTTGTCAAGGTGAAGGTAAAAACGACATGTATGATAAACCAGATTGCGTAGTTGTATGGGGCGAATGTAATCATTCTTTTCATCACTGTTGTATGTCGGAATGGATGAAATACAATAGCCGCTGTCCATTATGTCAACAGGATTGGCGTGTTCAGCGAATGGGAAAATAATTTTCTTATTCATTTATTGTAGAATTTAGAAATGCTGACGTGTATAACGTAATTAGCGAATACTGTGTTGTTAAGTGAAACATTTTCATTTTTTGATTTAATTAGCTCTTTAATGTATTGATTTTCGTAAATTAAATAGTCTTAAATGTAAATTTGTATTTTGATTGTTGTGTAATCATTGAAACACATTTTTATTTCAAAGCGAAGCAACAGCAGTTAAGGTAAGTATTATAAAATTTATTATATTAAAAGAAAATTTGGTACATAAGAAACCAAAAAAATTACAAACCCGTACCTTATTTCAAAATATTTCATAAAAAACAACCCACACTTTTTAGAAAAATTATTAAACATAAAAATTGAAAATATACACACAATGGTAAGTTTGATGTAGTAAATCTCTTCACAAATGTCCCTGTAAACAAAACGTTTAATATTATAAAAAACAAACTAGAAAAAGATGACAACCTTAAAGAAAGAACAAAACCAAGTATATCATCAATTATGGAATTACTTGGTTTATGCGTCAATACCACATATTTTTAAATAAATGACCAATTCTACAAACAGAGCTTCGAAATGGCAATGGGAAGTCCACTATCGCCAATTTTTAGTAATATATTCATAGAGGAATTCCAAATAGATGTAATATTTACACAAGAATTGAAACTACTAATCTGGTGGAGATACGTAGATGATGTCTATGCTATTTGGCCTCATAATACAGAACTGATTAAAAACTTTGTAGATTCAATTAACAAAATAGAAGCAACTATTAAATTCACTTATGAATTAGAACAACAAGGAAAACTTCCATTTTTAGATATTCTAGTTAGCAAAACCGGAGCAACAATTAATACATCAGTATGCAGAAAACCAACACACACAAACAGATACTTAAACTTCGATTCAAACCACCCACACTGTGTCAAACGAGGAATTATCAAAACGATGTATGATAGAGCAAAATTAATATCATCAAACGAAAAAATTTTAAAGACAGAGAAAGATCTAATCAAATTACACTAATAAAAAACAAGTATCCTAAAATAATAATAGAAAAAGAAATGAATAAAATCCCAAAAAATAAAAAAGAAGAAAACAGAAACAACGATACGCATCAAAAAATTCTCTCTATATCATACATAAAAGGATTCTCCAAAAAAATCCAAAAAATAGAAAACAAATTTAAAATCAAAACAGCATTTAGAACCAACAATACACTAAGAACACAACTAACAAAAACAAAATCCAAAAACGCAATACAAAGTTCAAAAAACTACATCTACAAAATACCGTACGAATTAACAAGTTTTACATAGGGCAAAGTTCCAGATCACTTGAAGTTAGATTAAATGAACATCATATATAAAAAATAGAAAATTTAAAAAATCCATGATTTGCTAACATGCATGAGACTTCAGTCATAAAATAATATGAGAAGACGCAAAAATTATCGACAAAGAAGGAAACCACCTAAAACGAAAAATCTAAGAATATAACCCTACATAAAAATAACCGCGTAGCAAACGAATCTGTAACTTTTAGTAAACAATGGATTCCGTTCCTAAAGGAAATAACAAGAGAAATTACAAATGAAAATCAAATGCCCCCAATATCTAGGTAGCATTGCAAGTTTTTCTTGGGTTTTCCTTGCGATATTAACATGAAATACAGCCTACATACATGATTTCTATTTATACATACAAAGACCAATTACATAACAATAGGCTGCTTAAGCCTTACGTTAACGTAATCATACACTTCTTTAATAACCACCCCCTCAACCGTATAAATAGAAACATGTTAAAAAATGTTCCAATGTCAAGTTATTGAATTTATATGAAATTTGACTATATAAAAATTAATCAGCTGATTTCACGTTAACGTATTGGCTATCTTAAAAAAAGCCGTTCCCAGGACGCAACACAAATTGAAAGTGCAAATTCTTCTAAACTTTAAAATTTTCACCTAATGTAGTCAAATTAAAAATTAATAAATCAAAGTCACCTTCAATTTATGTCATAAATGTCAAACTTAAAATTTTTTATTATTTTGACAACGATCTTAGGTCATGGATCGAAACGTAAATAAAGATTATTTTAACAAATATAAATGGTTTTATTCCCAAGAAAGATTAAAATGAATAAATGTATATCGTGAAAATAAGAACTACAATAAAGCAACGTTTGTTCATGTAAATATTCCTTCCTGTTTTCGGTTTTCAAATAGAAAGGGATTAGAAATACTTTTAATATTGCTTAATTAAAAAAACATACCATAGGTAAGAATGTTGGTGCAAAAACTTAAATAAGAAACATATTGACTTTTCATTCATTAAAACCAGGTTTAAAAATTCAGTTTCTTTTTCATCACTTAGTGCTACACTCCCAAAAAAAATTAATATTTTGATACTTCTCTATAAACCGAGTTCACATTCCAAAGCAAACTAAAACTTGTAATTATTCCTAATTGATTAACAAGGTTAATTAGCTTAGTAGATTTAGAATTAAAAATGTTTTGAGATTATTTTTAAGCACAGATTAAATAAATTGATTCATATTATTGCAGACAAAAAAATTTTTAAGATTATTATTAAGACTAAAATTAAATTACTTTTAATATAGTTGGAAATACCTCTGTTAACTTATTTTCATTACCTTGCGATGACATTTCAATTTTCTTGGATGCGATCTTTTCTTAAAGTTTATGAGTTTTTCAAAGATGTGTAAATTTTAAGGTAAATTTGATTCTAGCGTAGTAGTGTCTGTGGATAGGGTTGTGCAAGCATGAATAATGTCTAGATCATGGAGAACCTCAAGAAATAGATTACTTACCTCAACAATTTGACCAACATGGACTTTGAATTGTTCCAAATTTAAAGATAAATATTTAATTAGATCGCTGTAATCTTGTAAATGATACCAGCACAGTCCTCTGCAATTAGTTACTTTTTAAACTGTGCCAGAGTTTTCTCATTAAAGAGAAATATTAATAAACTTGTACAAATAAATCGGCAATTACCTCAGCTGGTAAGGAAATTGCACAAACTCAATATTTAATGCAAATGTTAAATGAGATTAATATATAATCCTGTTTTTATATTAACAAATATGTTCGTAATCACTTTTATTGTATAAATTATCAATTTGATCTTATGAGATTAGCTAATTAAGACAACAATGAAATTATTTCAAAATCTATTAGTATAATGAAATTGTTTTTAAACCTTTAGAAACACCAGTTTTAAATACCGAGTACAGAAGTGACCAAAAAACTTGTTTGGTAAGTAATGGATAGAAAATCCTGTACTGGAAAATTCCTCAGATTGCCCCAGATAGCAAGCACTCGTGATAATGACGTCATTTTCTGGTCAGCAGTTACGTCTCCGTTACCAGAAATATGACGTCTTTTTGACGTGGAAAATGATGGTTAAATGTCACAACCCAGGGACGTCATTATTACATATCAATATGACGTCAATCTTATGCCACATTTTAATGTCAATCTCATGTCACATAATAACAATGACATTACGTCCCATTATAACGCCAGTCTTACGTCGCATTATAACGCCAGTCTTACGTCGCATTATAACGTCAATTTCACGTCGCATTATAACGTTAATATTATGTCACATTTATCGTCATTATTACATGGTCTTATAATGTTAATGTTATGCCCCATTATAATGTCAACATGTTATGACGTAATAGTGAATCGAACATTTATTTATTGGTGTCCAAAAGGGATGGAATTTGGAATTCAGCATAGCTGATTTAAAATTGCTCATTGACAACATAAAATACAAAAAAAAATCAGTTACAGTAACATGTACAAAAATTATAAATAAATAAACTCAATGTTACTATGCATTATAACGTCAATATTATTTTTATAATATGTTTTTTGGGGAAGAGAGGAAAAAATATAATGGTATTAGAGACGAGAATAATGAGCTTCTAATAAATAAAGTTGAGGTAGCAGATAGATGGAAAAGATATTTAGAAGATTTATATAAGGGAGACGATATGGATGAGTTAGAGAACGACCAAGAAGAGGATGTAGAAATAGGGTTCTCAATATTAAGAGAGGAATTTGATAGAGCTATTCGGAATCTTAAACTAAATAAAGCGCCAGGGATAGACAATATTTCCGCAAAATTAATAAAATATGCAAGTCAGAAAACTTTAGACAGATTATATGAACTAGTAAAAGTAATATATGACACAGGTGAGGTTCCAATAGATTTCGAAAAAAATATTATTATTCCAATCCCAAAAAAGTCAGGAGCTGATAGGTGTGAGAATTTTAGAACGGTTAGTTTAACTTCTCATGCTTCCAAAATACTAACAATAATAGTTAAAAATAGAGTAGAAACTTTGACTGAGAATTATTTAGGCGAAGACCAATATGGTTTTCGTAAAGACAGAGGGACTAGAGAACCGATACTAATGATTAGGGTAATTATCAAAAAAAGGTTACAAAAAAATAAAAAGACTCATTTCGCGTTTGTAGATTTAGAAAAAGCATTTGATAGAGTTAATTGGATTGTTATGTTTAGGGTTTTGCAAAAAATAAGAATCTCTCATAGGGATAAAAAAATTATTTACAGTCTATATAAAAACCAAAGCGTAGTAATTAGATTTGATGAAATAGAAAAGGAAGCTAAGATTAGAAATGGTGTTAGACAGGGTTGTATACTGTCTCCCTTGATTTTTACTGTTTATATTGAGGAAGCTTTAAACTTAGCTAGAGAGAGAAAAGAGATAGGTATTAGTGTACAAGGACAGAAAATAGACATGTTACGTTTTGCAGATGATATAGCCATTATAGCAGAGACTAGAAAAGAGTTAGGAGAGTTTTTAAATATTTTAAATGAGATACTGCAGAGTAACTATAGTATAAGAATTAACTCAGTAAAGACAAAGATAATGACAAGTGAGTTACAGCCTAGTTCTAAACCAAAATTAAAAATAAATAATACCGAGTTAGAGGAGGTAGATGAATTTTGCTATTTAGACAGTATAATTACAAAGGATGGACGTAGCAGAAGGGATATAGTAGCTAGAATAGCTCAAGCTAGAAAAATGTTTTTAAAAAGAAAACTTACTAATAGCTAATAGTATTAGTTTAGATAATAGAAAAGTTTCTTAAAGTCGTACGTATGGAGCGTTCTACTATACGGTAGTGAGAAAAAGATAGAAGCTTTTGAAACTTGGTGTTATAAGAGAATGTTAAGATTAGTTGGACAGATAGAGTAACAAACGAGGAAGTTTATAGAAGGATAGGTGAGGAACCCTGTATGTGGAAACAATTGAAGGTCAGGAGAGATAGAATGATAGGGCACCAGTTAAGACATGAGGGACTATTTAGTAAAGTCTTAGATTATAGACTACCAAATAAAAATAGAGTAGGAAGGTCTAGACAAAGCTATATTAGTCAAATTATTAGAGATTTAGGTTGTGAAGGGTATGTAGACCTTTTTAGACTAGCTCAGAATAGAAAAGAATTTAGAGCTGCGTCAAACCGATTTTAAGTAAGTTCGAAAACAAAACAAAACAAAACAAAAAAATAAAAATCAGTTAACTAAATGTCACCATGACATAACTCACAATTAGTTAGCGGTTTGGCATGTTGGTAGCGTTTCGTTGCTTAAGCCTTACCATAACATATAATTTAATAAACGTCACCATGACATAACTTACAATTAGGTAGCGGTCTGGCATGTTGGCAGCGATTCGTTGCTTAAGCCTTACCATAACATATAATTTAACACTTTTCTTTTTTTGAAGCGGATAACCAGGTTATATTTCATTCCTTATAAATGGTAATCATGTAAACATGTTAGAGTTCTTTAACAACCATCAGGTTGCTAATATCTATGTAGAGCCAGGTGGATAGGAAAAAGATAGGGATATAGGAAGACCTAGACCAAACTATATTAGTCAAATTATTAGAAATTTAGGTTGTGAAGGGTATGCAGAGCTTTTTAGATTAGCACAGAATAGAAAAGAAGTTAGAGCTGCGTCAAACCGACCTTAAGTAAGTCAAAAACGAAATGATGATATACTTTCACTGTTTTATTACTAGGAAATCTTTGATACTGTAATTAAAGAGGCGAAGTCATTGATGAAAGGCAGCAGTTGTTGATGGAGATAGCAAATCCATAGGTCATGATGAAATCCAGTTAACTGATGTTTTAAATTGCTTTGTGCATAATGGGTGTAATTACTTTTGATGATTTCTTGATATTTTACTATGAACTAAACGGACAATATTTTTATGAATTATTAATTGAACTCTCTTGATATATTAATTTATTATTTTATTTATGTGGGAAATTATGTGTATAAAATTTTGATATTTAACATACTTATTATGTACAAGGTAAAGAGACTTTTATCAATTTATTGTGCAGAAATTTGCACGAATGGTTATGGTTACTATGAGCTCGTATTAATGCAGGGTTAACGTAAGGTTGATGGTAAGGCCCTGTTACTTTATTTGGGTAATAATTAATATGGGAATTACATGAGCTAGAAATGTTTTTTTTTGAGAAGGGAAATGTATGTAAGATAATTAATATATGAATAAGGAATTGTTGATGATCTTTGATGTTTTATGAATCTGTAAATAAATCTAGGTGAGTTCCGTGTTTATATTGTCTTAGTAGAGTAGTTAGCTTTATTTTTCAGACTGCAGAAGAGTAGCCGTGGCATATTTTAGCAGTGGAGATTTCAAAGAAATTATTACGACCGGCAGTAGGACTTGAGTTTAGTACGAAGTAAATTCAGAGAATTTATGGCACCCAAATTTTGGGGCTCGTTCAGAGAATCTGCAGCAATATATATATATATATATATATATATATATATATATATATAAATATATTGTAGTAGTTTTAAAGGGTTAAAGGTGAATATAAACAAGGCAATTTCAAAACACCCTGTATAAAGAAAACAACCAAAATTTAAGTGCAAAATTTATCTCATTTTATTCAATTTAAAGTATCAAGTATTACGATTATTTTATAATTCGGGGTAAGAAATTTATAAATTTTTGATTAGTTTACTATTGTGTAAAATTTATGTTCGATTTTGGTAAATTAATAAAATTTTCGAATATATTTTTGTTGGTGAGGCTTTTACCAAACAAACACGGCAATCTTATGGCGACCCAAAAGTGAGGCTCGAATTCCAGATAGAATTTTAGTAATTTTATTCCAGGAAACTGGCGATCTGAGAGAGAGAGTTTCGGTTTTTTTAATAAATTTAAGAATATTTTTGAGAGCGTGTGAGTGATTTAAACGTATGCAGAGAAAGGAGTGGTTAAGGAGTCAAGGAGTGGAAATTGGAAGTGACGATAGTGCCTTGTGTGATAAAAATTCGAAAATGGAGGAAGCTGGAGGTAGTAGGGATCAGTCGAGGACGGAATCAGGAGAAGCTGGAAATGAATTAATGATGAGAATGCTAGAGGAAATGAGATTAGGTAGGGAAGAATCAAATAGGAAATTGGAGCAGATGAGTGTCGAATCGAATAGGAAATTTGATCAGATGAGTGAGACGTTAAGCGGGATTAGAGAAGATTCGAATAGAAAATTGGACCAATTAAGCCAGGAATTAGGGGATAAAATAGAAAAATCAACGAGGGAATTTTCTGAATTTAAAAATAGCTTGACTGTAAAAATAAGGGAAGTTGAAAATAGGGTTGATAAAATGAGCGCGATATTAGAAATTTAAATCTAGTAATGGGACAATTAAGGACTGATGTAAGGATTTTCGGTGAGGACGAGATTAATGCTAAAATGACTGAGGTAACGGACTCGTGTAAGGATCAGTTAGGTCGGGTTGAGAGAGAAGTGACAGGGATTAAACAGAATGTAGCGACTTTAATGGGGGATGGTCCAAGGTTTGTAACAGGTAATGTGTCTTTAGAGCAACAGATGAAATTTTATGGGAATAGTAGGGTAAACCCGCAAATATTCATTAACAATATTAGAGGTTTAATAAGTAGGGCTGGGCGATACGGGATTTTGCGTATCGAATATCGATACATATTCTATATCGATATGTATCGATATATCGAATATCGATATATATCGATACGTATCGATGCGTATCGATACGTATCGAGGCGTATCGATACGTATCGATGCGTATCGATATGTATCGGTGCGTATCGATACATATCGATACGTATCGATTCGTATCGATGCGTATCGGTGCGTATCGATACGTATCGATTCGTATCGATATCGAGTCAAATTAAAAATTAATAAATCAAAGTCACCTTCAATTTATGTCATAAATGTCAAACTTAAAATTTTTTATTATTTTGACAACGATCTTAGGTCATGGATCGAAACGTAAATAAAGATTATTTTAACAAATATAAATGGTTTTATTCCCAAGAAAGATTAAAATGAATAAATGTATATCGTGAAAATAAGAACTACAATAAAGCAACGTTTGTTCATGTAAATATTCCTTCCTGTTTTTCGGTTTTCAAATAGAAAGGGATTAGAAATACTTTTAATATTGCTTAATTAAAAAAACATACCATAGGTAAGAATGTTGGTGCAAAAACTTAAATAAGAAACATATTGACTTTTCATTCATTAAAACCAGGTTTAAAAATTCAGTTTCTTTTTCATCACTTAGTGCTACACTCCCAAAAAAAATTAATATTTTGATACTTCTCTATAAACCGAGTTCACATTCCAAAGCAAACTAAAACTTGTAATTATTCCTAATTGATTAACAAGGTTAATTAGCTTAGTAGATTTAGAATTAAAAATGTTTTGAGATTATTTTTAAGCACAGATTAAATAAATTGATTCATATTATTGCAGACAAAAAAATTTTTAAGATTATTATTAAGACTAAAATTAAATTACTTTTTAATATAGTTGGAAATACCTCTGTTAACTTATTTTTCATTACCTTGCGATGACATTTCAATTTTCTTGGATGCGATCTTTTTCTTAAAGTTTATGAGTTTTTCAAAGATGTGTAAATTTTTAAGGTAAATTTGATTCTAGCGTAGTAGTGTCTGTGGATAGGGTTGTGCAAGCATGAATAATGTCTAGATCATGGAGAACCTCAAGAAATAGATTACTTACCTCAACAATTTGACCAACATGGACTTTGAATTGTTCCAAATTTAAAGATAAATATTTAATTAGATCGCTGTAATCTTGTAAATGATACCAGCACAGTCCTCTGCAATTAGTTACTTTTTAAACTGTGCCAGAGTTTTCTCATTAAAGAGAAATATTAATAAACTTGTACAAATAAATCGGCAATTACCTCAGCTGGTAAGGAAATTGCACAAACCCAATATTTAATGCAAATGTTAAATGAGATTAATATATAATCCTGTTTTTATATTAACAAATATGTTCGTAATCACTTTTATTGTATAAATTATCAATTTGATCTTATGAGATTAGCTAATTAAGACAACAATGAAATTATTTCAAAATCTATTAGTATAATGAAATTGTTTTTAAACCTTTAGAAACACCAGTTTTAAATACCGAGTACAGAAGTGACCAAAAAACTTGTTTGGTAAGTAATGGATAGAAAATCCTGTACTGGAAAATTCCTCAGATTGCCCCAGATAGCAAGCACTCGTGATAATGACGTCATTTTCTGGTCAGCAGTTACGTCTCCGTTACCAGAAATATGACGTCTTTTTTGACGTGGAAAATGATGGTTAAATGTCACAACCCAGGGACGTCATTATTACATATCAATATGACGTCAATCTTATGCCACATTTTAATGTCAATCTCATGTCACATAATAACAATGACATTACGTCCCATTATAACGCCAGTCTTACGTCGCATTATAACGCCAGTCTTACGTCGCATTATAACGTCAATTTCACGTCGCATTATAACGTTAATATTATGTCACATTTATCGTCATTATTACATGGTCTTATAATGTTAATGTTATGCCCCATTATAATGTCAACATGTTATGACGTAATAGTGAATCGAACATTTATTTATTGGTGTCCAAAAGGGATGGAATTTGGAATTCAGCGTAGCTGATTTAAAATTGCTCATTGACAACATAAAATACAAAAAAAAATCAGTTACAGTAACATGTACAAAATTATAAATAAATAAACTCAATGTTACTATGCATTATAACGTCAATATTATTTTTATAATATGTTTTTTGGGGAAGAGAGGAAAAAATATAATGGTATTAGAGACGAGAATAATGAGCTTCTAATAAATAAAGTTGAGGTAGCAGATAGATGGAAAAGATATTTAGAAGATTTATATAAGGGAGACGATATGGATGAGTTAGAGAACGACCAAGAAGAGGATGTAGAAATAGGGTTCTCAATATTAAGAGAGGAATTTGATAGAGCTATTCGGAATCTTAAACTAAATAAAGCGCCAGGGATAGACAATATTTCCGCAAAATTAATAAAATATGCAAGTCAGAAAACTTTAGACAGATTATATGAACTAGTAAAAGTAATATATGACACAGGTGAGGTTCCAATAGATTTCGAAAAAAATATTATTATTCCAATCCCAAAAAAGTCAGGAGCTGATAGGTGTGAGAATTTTAGAACGGTTAGTTTAACTTCTCATGCTTCCAAAATACTAACAATAATAGTTAAAAATAGAGTAGAAACTTTGACTGAGAATTATTTAGGCGAAGACCAATATGGTTTTCGTAAAGACAGAGGGACTAGAGAACCGATACTAATGATTAGGGTAATTATCAAAAAAGGTTACAAAAAATAAAAGACTCATTTCGCGTTTGTAGATTTAGAAAAAGCATTTGATAGAGTTAATTGGATTGTTATGTTTAGGGTTTTGCAAAAATAAGAATCTCTCATAGGGATAAAAAATTATTTACAGTCTATATAAAACCAAAGCGTAGTAATTAGATTTGATGAAATAGAAAAGGAAGCTAAGATTAGAAATGGTGTTAGACAGGGTTGTATACTGTCTCCTTGATTTTACTGTTTATATTGAGGAAGCTTTAAACTTAGCTAGAGAGAGAAAAGAGATAGGTATTAGTGTACAAGGACAGAAAATAGACATGTTACGTTTTGCAGATGATATAGCCATTATAGCAGAGACTAGAAAAGAGTTAGGAGAGTTTTTAAATATTTTAAATGAGATACTGCAGAGTAACTATAGTATAAGAATTAACTCAGTAAAGACAAAGATAATGACAAGTGAGTTACAGCCTAGTTCTAAACCAAAATTAAAAATAAATAATACCGAGTTAGAGGAGGTAGATGAATTTTGCTATTTAGACAGTATAATTACAAAGGATGGACGTAGCAGAAGGGATATAGTAGCTAGAATAGCTCAAGCTAGAAAAATGTTTTTAAAAAAGAAAAACTTACTAATAGCTAATAGTATTAGTTTAGATAATAGAATAAGTTTCTTAAAGTCGTACGTATGGAGCGTTCTACTATACGGTAGTGAGAAAAAGATAGAAGCTTTTGAAACTTGGTGTTATAAGAGAATGTTAAGATTAGTTGGACAGATAGAGTAACAAACGAGGAAGTTTATAGAAGGATAGGTGAGGAACCCTGTATGTGGAAACAATTGAAGGTCAGGAGAGATAGAATGATAGGGCACCAGTTAAGACATGAGGGACTATTTAGTAAAGTCTTAGATTATAGACTACCAAATAAAAATAGAGTAGGAAGGCCTAGACAAAGCTATATTAGTCAAATTATTAGAGATTTAGGTTGTGAAGGGTATGTAGACCTTTTTAGACTAGCTCAGAATAGAAAAGAATTTAGAGCTGCGTCAAACCGATTTTAAGTAAGTTCGAAAACAAAACAAAACAAAACAAAAAAATAAAAATCAGTTAACTAAATGTCACCATGACATAACTCATAATTAGTTAGCGGTTTGGCATGTTGGTAGCGTTTCGTTGCTTAAGCCTTACCATAACATATAATTTAATAAACGTCACCATGACATAACTTACAATTAGGTAGCGGTCTGGCATGTTGGCAGCGATTCGTTGCTTAAGCCTTACCATAACATATAATTTAACACTTTTCTTTTTTTTGAAGCGGATAACCAGGTTATATTTCATTCCTTATAAATGGTAATCATGTAAACATGTTAGAGTTCTTTAACAACCATCAGGTTGCTAATATCTATGTAGAGCCAGGTGGATAGGAAAAAGATAGGGATATAGGAAGACCTAGACCAAACTATATTAGTCAAATTATTAGAAATTTAGGTTGTGAAGGGTAGGTAGAGCTTTTTAGATTAGCACAGAATAGAAAAGAAGTTAGAGCTGCGTCAAACCGACCTTAAGTAAGTCAAAAACGAAATGATGATATACTTTCACTGTTTTATTACTAGGAAATCTTTGATACTGTAATTAAAGAGGCGAAGTCATTGATGAAAGGCAGCAGTTGTTGATGGAGATAGCAAATCCATAGGTCATGATGAAATCCAGTTAACTGATGTTTTAAATTGCTTTGTGCATAATGGGTGTAATTACTTTTGATGATTTCTTGATATTTTACTATGAACTAAACGGACAATATTTTTATGAATTATTAATTGAACTCTCTTGATATATTAATTTATTATTTTATTTATGTGGGAAATTATGTGTATAAAATTTTGATATTTAACATACTTATTATGTACAAGGTAAGAGAGACTTTTTATCAATTTATTGTGCAGAAATTTGCACGAATGGTTATGGTTACTATGAGCTCGTATTAATGCAGGGTTAACGTAAGGTTGATGGTAAGGCCCTGTTACTTTATTTGGGTAATAATTAATATGGGAATTACATGAGCTAGAAATGTTTTTTTTTGAGAAGGGAAATGTATGTAAGATAATTAATATATGAATAAGGAATTGTTGATGATCTTTGATGTTTTATGAATCTGTAAATAAATCTAGGTGAGTTCCGTGTTTATATTGTCTTAGTAGAGTAGTTAGCTTTATTTTTCAGACTGCAGAAGAGTAGCCGTGGCATATTTTAGCAGTGGAGATTTCAAAGAAATTATTACGACCGGCAGTAGGGCTTGAGTTTAGTACGAAGTAAATTCAGAGAATTTATGGCACCCAAATTTTGGGGCTCGTTCAGAGAATCTGCAGCAATATATATATATATATATATATATATATATATATATAAATATATTGTAGTAGTTTTAAAGGGTTAAAGGTGAATATAAACAAGGCAATTTCAAAACACCCTGTATAAAGAAAACAACCAAAATTTAAGTGCAAAATTTATCTCATTTTATTCAATTTAAAGTATCAAGTATTACGATTATTTTATAATTCGGGGTAAGAAATTTATAAATTTTTGATTAGTTTACTATTGTGTAAAATTTATGTTCGATTTTGGTAAATTAATAAAATTTTCGAATATATTTTTGTTGGTGAGGCTTTTACCAAACAAACACGGCAATCTTATGGCGACCCAAAAGTGAGGCTCGAATTCCAGATAGAATTTTAGTAATTTTATTCCAGGAAACTGGCGATCTGAGAGAGAGTTTCGGTTTTTAATAAATTTAAGAATATTTTGAGAGCGTGTGAGTGATTTAAACGTATGCAGAGAAAGGAGTGGTTAAGGAGTCAAGGAGTGGAAATTGGAAGTGACGATAGTGCCTTGTGTGATAAAAATTCGAAAATGGAGGAAGCTGGAGGTAGTAGGGATCAGTCGAGGACGGAATCAGGAGAAGCTGGAAATGAATTAATGATGAGAATGCTAGAGGAAATGAGATTAGGTAGGGAAGAATCAAATAGGAAATTGGAGCAGATGAGTGTCGAATCGAATAGGAAATTTGATCAGATGAGTGAGACGTTAAGCGGGATTAGAGAAGATTCGAATAGAAAATTGGACCAATTAAGCCAGGAATTAGGGGATAAAATAGAAAAATCAACGAGGGAATTTTCTGAATTTAAAAATAGCTTGACTGTAAAAATAAGGGAAGTTGAAAATAGGGTTGATAAAAATGAGCGCGATATTAGAAATTTAAATCTAGTAATGGGACAATTAAGGACTGATGTAAGGATTTTCGGTGAGGACGAGATTAATGCTAAAATGACTGAGGTAACGGACTCGTGTAAGGATCAGTTAGGTCGGGTTGAGAGAGAAGTGACAGGGATTAAACAGAATGTAGCGACTTTAATGGGGGATGGTCCAAGGTTTGTAACAGGTAATGTGTCTTTAGAGCAACAGATGAAATTTTATGGGGATAGTAGGGTAAACCCGCAAATATTCATTAACAATATTAGAGGTTTAATAAGTAGGGCTGGGCGATACGGGATTTTGCGTATCGAATATCGATACATATTCTATATCGATATGTATCGATATATCGAATATCGATATATATCGATACGTATCGATGCGTATCGTATAGGGGTGGCCGATAAAGGATTTTGCGTATCGAATATCGATACATATTCTATATCGAATATCGATACGTATCGATACGTATCGATACGTATCGATACGTATCGATACGTATCGATACGTATCGATGCGTATCGATACATATTGATACATATCGAGTATCGATATATCGATATTTATTTTTCGCTGTATCGGGGGGGTCGATACGGGGGTCGTATCGATACGTATCGATATATCGATACGCCGACCCAGCCCTATTAATAAGTAATTTGTACGATGAACAGGCGAAGTTAAATGTTGTAAAAGCTTTACTAAAAGACCATGCTGAAGCTTGGTATAATTTAATAGGACAGGAAATTGACCCCTACAATGACTTTGACAGATTTTTGAAACATTATTGGAGTGACCACAAACAGGACCAGGTACGAGACGATTTGATCACGGGGAAATTTAAAGGAGAATTTTTAGGAAGTAGGGAGCAATATGCTATACGAAAGTATAGCATAGCGAAACAACTGAACCTACCACTGACGGACCGACAGATCATAGAATACTTGTCGAGACATTTTGAGGTTGAAGTAAGACAGCACGTAGCGTTACAAAACATAGTGGACAGAGAGATGTTTCTGGAGTACCCGCAGAGATACGATGACGTAAGCAGTGGACGACCTCGGAAACCTAGGGAAAGACAGGTAAACACGGTTAGGTTTGACAACAGACGGGACAATTATGCAAGACGGAGGAACAATTTTACGTATCAGCGACAAAATTGAGAACCGCGACGGTCATTTTACAGGAGCAACAGTGTAGGTAGAGGACCTGCACCGAGACCGGGACCAACAAGACAAAACAGTTCACCGGACATGAGGGGGACAGCAAGTACAAACAGTGAAGGTAACAACACAGACCTAGTGGAAACGCCAAGGACATACGCGGAAGTAACAGCAAGACCAGGACCGAGTAGGGAGAACAGACCTGGACAGGATTTTTAGAGCAGGACAAACCACTAGACATCACTGTGTACAAATATGAACATCTTGGGAAGTTTTTGAAAATAGAAGAAGAAATTGAGCCAGAAATTGTTGAAAAATTTTGTTTGCCCATAATTGAAATTAAAATTTTTGAGAAAAATTTAGTACTATTAGATTCAGGAGCTGAGGCGAGTTTGGTATCGGAGGAATTCGTCAATAAAATTAAAAATAAAGTGTGTGACAGGATAATGCCAATAAAAAGAAGTCACCTGGTTGCGCCGAATAAAAAACAATTTATATATATATATATATATATATATATATATATATATATATATATTGCTATGATAGTCGTGCCCCACGACTTGGGCAGACAATATAAATGCTATGATGTTCGCCCCACGGCTTGGGCGTACATATAAATGCTGTGTTATTTTATTTAGGGTTAACAAGCACTTGTAAAAATGTTAATTTATAATTTTTTTTACCTCGACTAGCTGATTCAATTAAATAAAGCACTTCTACAATACACTGTATAATGATTAAATATTTACAAACTTTTTAAATATCTTCTCCCCTTTTAAATTATATACATCTGTCAGATTTTTTAGAAAATCGAGCCAGCAAAACGAGCTTTTTATTACATTTAGAGACCTATTGAAACGTTTCAAGATGCCTATTACTTTTAACAAATTTATACAAGAAACCCCAATTTGTCGGCTTTTACACTTTGAATTATTATTGAGATAAAAACATTTTTAGAAATAAATCGAATCAAAATATATAACATGAAGTGGTTCAGTAGGTGTTCTGCATTCCCCAGAATTGAAGTCGACATCCAGCCAAATTAGTATCCAAATCTTTATTGGTGAGGTTATTCCAATAAAAGGTTTTTCATTTTCGTAATAGAATATTTACCATTTTCAGAGATTATCAAATTGCTTGAACAGGCAGAATTCTCCAGAGTCTCTTATCCAAAATTGTATTTAAGATCATAATTAACAGGAATCTTTATTAGGATCGTTATGTCGATTGCAATTTAAGATTGTAGTTAAAAGTGGTGATTAAGAGTGGTGATTAAGATGGTCATTAAAAGCCCTGTTTTATTTATTATTAGAAATGGTATAATTTCACTTAATCTGATCTACTTACGTCTTTAGAAGTACGGCTCGCTTGCACAATTTCACACTCTTTAATTTTTAATTTAATTTAATTTACTATTCACGTAAATATTTAGCACTTTCAAGTATAGTAACTGCCCAGTTTCTAAAGTATACTTACTCGATATTCAATTGTCATGATATTTATAGGATCGGCCCCTTTTGTTTGTGATTCGTTGACTTCACGTGCTGGGCGAGAACAAGTGTCTTATCTTTTGTTATTTTAGGAAAGTTTACCAATTGTTTAGTTCAATTGAATGAAGGGATGCTAAGAAAGTCACGTCATCATCATTAGGTCTTCAGTCCTGGAACTGGTTAGACGCGTACCATCATTGTTTCCTATTCTAAACTAACCAACAGATTTCCCTGAAATTTGCACAGTCTGCATCTATCACTATCTGATCTAGGTCTACATCTACCTTTTTTCCTATCTCTGCTTGTAATATACCCCATACTATTCCCCAAAATGCTTTAGAACGTATTCCGCCCTTCTATTTCTCTTTTTCCTCAGATATCCTTGTTTCCCTACTATTTCTATAGCCTATTTGTTATTATCTTTGTTTGTCCATGCTATCGTCCTCATACATCTGAAGCACAGTATTTCAAAAAGCTGCTACCGTTTTTCTGTCTGCGTTTCAGACTGCCCGTATTTCATAGGCATACTGTGCTGTGCTCCACACATATGCTTTCAACATTTTTCTTCTTGTTCTATGTTTGTTCTTTCCTCATAGGTGCTGTTCGTTCTTGTTAGATACAGTTCGGTCACCTTCTATTGTTTTGCAGTTATATACCCTATTTTTCCTACCTTCAGTGGTTGTGAGGGGAGGTAAGCAGCCTGTGGCTGCCAAGTTCCCCCAACACTTAACCATTTACCGATTTAATATATTTTCAATATATCTTTTCGCACAGTCATCATTAGTTGCAGATATTTCGCAACCAACAACTAGTTGTTTATACTAATCATCAGATTTATTTGCGCTTATTTTTTCGTCATTAGGTCTTCCGTCTCAAAACTGGTTGGACACGTACCTGCACTTATTTATATTCTAAGCTAGCCTACATAGTTCCCTGAAATTCTCACACAACATGTGTATACAGCTCGTTCCCCTTTTATTGTTTTCTAATTTTATGCCCTATTTCACCGAGATTCAGTGAAGGGGGTTAAGCAACCTGTGGCTACCAAGATCCCCCAACACTTAGACGTTTGCCGAATTAATGGTTTTCCTGGTTGGACACGTACCTGCACTTATTTATATTCTGAGCTAGCCTACATAGTTCCCTGAAATTCTCATACAGCATGTGTATACAGCTCGTTCCCCTTTTATTGTTTTCAAATTTTATGCCCTATTTCACCGAGATTCAGTGAAGGGGGTTAAGCAACCTGTGGCTACCAAGATCCCCCAACACTTAGACGTTTGCCGAAATAATGGTTTTCCAGTAAATCCTTTCACACTTAACATTATTCGAGAATATTGCTCAACCAATTCTTGTAGTTACTTATAATAATCATCATTTTAAGCACAGTTATTTTTTCGTCATTAGTTTATCCATCTTGGGATTGGTTGGATGCGTACCTCCATTAATTTCTATTCTGGGCTAGCCTACACATCTCGCTGAAACCCCTACAGCCTACATCTTTTACTATCTGTGTAGTAGTCTACCCTAGGTCTGCCTCTTCTTCTCTTTTTTCCGATCTCTGCTTCTAGTATATTCCGCACTATTCCCTCATGCCGTAGTATGTGGCCTATCATCCTATCTCTCCTATTTTTTACAGTTTTCCACATATTTCTTTCTTCCCCTACCATTTTTAGTACCTCTTCGTTCTTAACTTTGTCTGTCCATGATATCTTCATCATACGTCTGTAGCACCACATTTCAAAGGCTTTTACCTTTTTCTTGTCCGCTTCTCCTACTGTCCAGGCTTCACATCCGTACAGTGCTGTGCTCCACACATATGTTTTAAGCAATCTTTTCCTTGTTTCTATGTTTGTGGTCTTTGAGCACAGTAGTTGCTTTTTCTTGTTAAATGTAGCACGACCTTGTGCTAATCTTTGTTTTATATCTTTTGTGCTTTTCCAATCTTGCGTTATTTGGCTTCCTAGGTAGCAGAAATCCTTAACCTCTTGTAAGTTCGTGTTACATACTTGTATTCTTGTTTTTGATTTATTTTCCCCACCTTTGCATACTAGAACTTTAGTTTTAGTTTTGTTAATTTTCATTCCGTATCTCTCTGTTAGAACCGTTTCCATTTCATTAAGAGCAGATTCTAACTCTTCTTTGCTAGACGCTAATACAGCTATATCATCTGCAAATCTAAGCATATCAATTTTTTGTCCTTGCATAGTAATTCCAAATGTCTTCCTGCATTTGACAGTATTCATTGCCTCTTCTATGTACAAGTTAAAAAGCAATGGGGATAGGGCACATCCCTGTCTCACCCCTTTCCTAATGTTTACTTCTCTACGTTCCTGCTCTAATTCTATTACTGCTGTTTGCTCTTTGTATAAGCTATGTACTATTCGTCTATCCCTATAACTCATTCCCATCTTTTTGAGTATTTCAAACATTTTTTTCCATTTTACATTGTCAAATGCTTTTTCCAGATCTACAAACCCTATATACACGCTTTCCTCTTTTTCTATTGTTTTCTCCATTATCACTCTCATAGCTAAAATAGCCTCCCGTGTTCCCCTGTTCCGCCTAAACCCAAATTGGTCTTCTCCTAGTATTTCTTCCGCCCGTTTTTCCATTCGTCTTTGCACAATTCTAGTTAATATTTTTGACACGTGTGCTGTCAGACTTATTGTTCGAAAATTTTCACATCTATCCGCGTTTTTCTTTTTTTGGTATAGTTACTATGATGCTACGTTTGAAATCTTTGGGTATCTCGCCTGTCTCATACATATAGCTTACAAGTTGGAAGAGACGTTCTGTTACTGCTTGTCCAGCGGCTTTTAGTGTTTCTGCTTGCACCTTATCTGTACCCGACGCCTTACCATTTTTCAGACTCTTTAATGCTAATTCAAACTCATCTCTAAGTATAGGATATCCCAATTCCTCATTTTCAATGTCTGATTCCTGTTCTAATGCAGTTAGTTCCTCTCCTGCATATAAATTCCCTATATATTCTTGCCATCTACCCACTTTCTCTAAATTTTCTATAATGACGTTTCCTTGTGCGTCCCTTATATTTTTGCTGTACGGTTTTATATCCCTAAAATTCATTCTAATTAATTTGTATGCTTCGTCTGTCTTTCCTATTTCCATCTTCGTTTGTACCTCTTTGCACTTTTCATCAATCCACTTTTCTTTAGCTTTCCTGCATTTTCGAATAATTTCCCATTTTATGGCTTTGTATCTCTGTTTTCCAGTTTCGATTTATTTTTGTATTTTCGTCTTTCTTCTATTAAATTCAGGATATCCTTTGTTATCCATGGTTTCTTATTTTCTTTTTGTGTATAGCCCAGGTTCAATCCTCTAATACCGACAAGAAGAAGTCGATCAAGCTAACAAGATACGTATGCAGGATATAGTGGGAAAGCTGCGATTAAAAGATTGTCACAAGCTGCAAGAATTACACGAAGGAATAGATCTGGTTGTCGGCGGAATCAAAGACTTTAAATATAGAGGCAAACTTCGGTATATTTTACAATTCGAAAACCTAGACGGTCTTTATGTATCAAACTATTGGTTAGAAAAGGAGATAGAAGACTTGGGTGTCGATTTAAATTTTAAGCTGCGAATAAAATTAGATAAAATTAAAACCACTGTAAACAAACATAAAGAAAGGTCGGTTTTTTGTGTATAACTTTGTATTAAAATTAAGTTTAAATGACTCCATGCTTGGCATTAAATATTTTTAAGTTTGTTATGTATAATGTCAGAATAAACATTTTATAATAGTATATAACATTGTCTGCGTATGTATCCGGAGTAAAAGAATACGATTTGCATACGCAGCTTATTAATAAAATTAGTTTATCGAGGGAAGATGACAAAAGGTACATCATTCCTAATAGTACAACAATCTACGCATGGGGGCGTAAAGATATAAGATAGTTGTTTATATTTGTATGGATTTGGTAAATCTATTGTATATATTAGTTTTAAGATTCCATAATTTTTAAGTTCTTCTCCCACCTTCCAAATCCTTCTGGCTTCTATCCTGGTTGACAGAGTATACGTGTTATCTCCACGTGGTATTCTCGAGACACGGCGGTTTTAGATTTCTCGGGAGATGGTTAGCTAAGGCATATGTCTTTGTAGCAAAAAAGGTTCTAAAGATGGTGTTAAATAAAGATGAGCAAAAATTAGTGATTTGGGTCTTTAAAACGCATAACTTTGTATGGGGTGGTCCTATTTAAAATCTATTTACAGATTTTGGGTCCCTAGAAAAATTTTATATTAGTTGATACCTAGCAAAATATATTTATCTTAAAAGAGTGACTACCCCGCGTATAATAAATACAATATAACACTTGTCAACAAAAAAAGTTGTAGGGAAAATTAAAGACGTATTTAATGGGGATCCAGTATTAGAATTTGTTGGTAGTAATGTTAAGTCCTACTGTATTGTAGGCGAGAAAGATACGATTAAAAAGATTGAAGGGGTCTCACGAATTGTAGTTAAGTAAAACCGAGGGTCTTACAACGTATAACGAGCATATACCTCCAAAAGGAATGGACATGCAACTACGCAGCAGTGCGTGGGAGAATAAGAATTCTCTCTAATAAGAAATTAAAGTTTCCATGTACGTAGCACCAGTCAGTGGGAAATGGTCGAAATGTGGAACTTATAAAGACGATTATTAATTATGGTTTAGATAAATAGTAGTTTTCGTGGGCTAAATAAAATAGCTTAGACTGGTTAATGTATATGGTTACATACTCTCGTACACATCCACAAACATCTGTTTACGTCCACAATGGCGATACCGGTAGTTTTTGTTTAACAAATAGTAGGAAAGATACGTCAGGTGTTAGTGCGTGGAAGCCCATAGGATCGTTGGATTCAAAAAGAACGGTGCGGCGGGATGTATGGTGGTCTCCGTTAGAATAATAGAAAGTGGTTAATCAATCGTATTAGATGTTTAAATAAGCGAAAGTGTAAAGGCCTACATAAACAAAAATTTAATTATCCGACAAAAAAGTGCGCGTTGTGCTACACTTATAAAGAAAGTATGGAATGGTGCTTTTTAGCGGCCCTAGCAGTAAAAAGGGCGACTGACTTTTTCAAGCAACTACAAGAATATCAGTAGCGCAGAAAAGGAGTATGCATGTATTATACAGTGCACAGTTGCTGCAAAATATGTTAGTTTACGCATAGCTCGGATGTGTAATTGATCACGACTTAAAGATCCCTCGGAGGTTTAAAAATTCTCGGCCCATTGTCGTTTGAAAAATGTTTGTAAATTATCAGAACAGGAGCGGGTCGAAGTTTAAGTTAGATGGATGATTGACTGAGTTTTTTCTACCTTTTACGAGGAATCGGAAGTTGACAGACATCGAGCATCTAATTCTCTATTTGGGCGATATCGAGTACTTACCGGTTCTAGAAATCATTACGTGCGGCTGACCGCTATGCGAAACTGTAAAAGCCTACAGAAGCAAAATTTAATTATCAGACGAAAAAGTGCGCGATGTGCTATAGAAAGTATAAAAAAAATGGTGCTTTGCATCGGTCCTAACAGTAAAAAGGAGAGTGACTTTTTCTAGCAATTACAAGAATAGCAGTAGCGCGGCGAAGGGGTATGCATGTATTATACAGAGCATTGTTGCTATAAAATGTTAGTTTACGAGAAGCTCGAACGTGCACAAATTAAATTTTAATCTATAATTAACCACGGTCGTAAAAATAGGAAATTAATGGTTAATTTTAATACCGCTAAGCATATACTTTCGCTTGGTGATTCATTTAGAAAATATTCAAGCCCACCATTTCCTAAAGTATGACGTAGAAGTTATTTAAAATTAAATTGCTTTATTAGTAAGTATCCTGTAGACAACAAGTTGGTATTTTCTTAGTAATGGTTTAAAGTGTTTTTATTAAGTTTATGGTTATAGTAGCACTGCATCTTCTACAGCACGACTTGCACACAATTTGTGTGCGTGTGCCATCACCCTTTTGGATTTTTAATATGCACGCGATCCGTATAACATGGAAGACGATTTCCGGTGTTTCTACTATCTGCATTCGCACCATCGACGATGCGAACCAGGTGCATGCATTGGCGCTAAATGTACTGGACGAGCAGCAAAGATTATGACATCATTTAGTTCCCCGCTGAATCCTCAACTTCGTTCGGCCGTCTTCGGAAACCTTCGGTATGCATTCTATAAGGAGCATAAATCAGGCATGCTAGAGTAAGCTTTTTAGTTATAAGTTAGTTCGATTACAAGTTTAACCAAAGTCTTATAGTGCGTTTTTAAATGCGAGCCCTGTCACGTCTACTTTACCAGGAGGGATGCTCTCAAACGGCACCAGAACAAATGCCGTGGTGTAACATCGTCGACGGTTAAGCTTATACATCCGTCGGCAGCAAAGTACTTAAACTGTGGGTCTTGCAGTATCGCTTTTACAAGAATAGCTTACAGCGACACAAGGAAAAACAGCACGGTATGTCAAG
Source organism: Platerodrilus igneus (assembly GCA_036346225.1). Classification (NCBI taxonomy): domain Eukaryota; kingdom Metazoa; phylum Arthropoda; class Insecta; order Coleoptera; family Lycidae; genus Platerodrilus; species Platerodrilus igneus. The sequence goes on from JARFIW010001263.1 coordinate 1,388,547, forward strand.
CCGTAAACGTTCAGCTCCGCCAGCTGTTAAAGGGTCTTGTACGAAACAACCACGGATTCTGTGTAAAGTGCGCGACATGGAGGTGTTAAAGTCTGCATACCCTGGTCATCTACGGAGCAACAAACATAAAAATGCATCAGTTACTGCTACTAACGACGATGGTGTAGAAATGGTTAGCACAGCGTTTAACATCCGTATGGTTAGCTATCGCATAAAGAATGTCAGTGTGGGCGATGGAGTGTCCAAGTTTCTTTGGAAGCAGAAGGAACGATTTATTCGTCTACTTAATGAAAAAAGAATACAACATACAGCAATAAAAGTTGATTGCGAACTCTACGGCGTTTACGCCAAAATGGGAGAAGAGACTACCGATGTGAAATCCTTTAACACAAAAAGTATGGTTATAACGTCTTCTAGTAATTCGGAAAATATGTACGAGGTCTTAAACGAAACCATGTAAACACCAACTTTATACCCAATTAATAAAATCAGTTTGTCGGGCGAGGACAACAAAAAGTACATCATTCCTAATAGCACAGCAACCTAATTAAGGTAGGTCAGTAAGCAATATTAAATTGCTGTTAATTGACTTGCATTTAGCGTACTTTCCTATTGTAATAACCGCATTTGTTTGGAGAAGATATACACGTTTAAAAAGAGATTATATACAGCTTTCTTAATTATTAACCACGCGATGATTACGTAAAAGTCGACCTTCCCATTTATATATTTAAAACACATTACATTGGAATGATTAGTTTATTAAACTGTAAATAAATTATTAAAATTTTGTGTGCTTATTTCTTTGTATTGGTTAAAGAACTGTAGATATTAAAAAGGAGAGGTGATTAGGAATTGATCTTGGTACAAAATCTTAAAATTGGGGTAGCTCCCTTGGGAGTGATGCTATCTGAAAAATTTAAAGAGATTTGGGTAGCTGAGAAAATTCTAATATTAATTGATACCAAACAAGGTAGGTTTATCTCGAAAGATGCATTGGCTAGACGAAGAAAACTATTTGTTAGGTTTGCTTATAGGGCAAAGAGCAAAATTTAGAGGTTCCGGACTTTAAAGGGGTATAACTTTGCAGGGTGTGGTCCTATTGCAAATCTGTTTACGGATTCGAATTCTACGTAAAATTTTAGACTAATTTAATGTATCGCATGTATAAAAAAATTTATACAATCCACAAAGAAAGCGTGGATTGTCGCCAAAATTACAAAAACAATGGGAAGGCCCGTACGAAGTGTTAAAAAGAATTAATGAAGTATTGTACCGGATCAGAAGATCTCCCCGTGGTAAACCGAAAATGGTACACTTTGACCGTTTAACATCCTATGCTGGCAACAACCAGGAAGGCTCGAATAATGAAAATGGTGTTCGAAGAGTTATTAATCATGAGCCAAATGTAGATTTTGAGAGTTTCATGGCGGCGTATGGTGGTTCCGTTAAGGCGAGATTTGGTGTTGTTGTTGAAAAACAGCAAGATCTGTTTAGAGGACCAGAAGAGTATTCCCTTGGACATTACGTAGCTCAAGATCTGCAAATGTCAAGAGGAATAGCGGTTGTTTTCAAGAAAAAGTTGAGATGTGTGGATAAATTAGTACAACAACAACCAACTGTAGGAAAATCTTTGGTTCTTTAGGATAGAAATCGTTATGTATATTATCTGGAGTAACAAGACTAGCGGTGCCCAAGCTAGGCTGTGGACTGGATCGCTTAGATTGGAGAATAGTCCAAAAGTAGATGGTTGGCAAGGGAATCAGAACCTCATTTCCTCCAGAATCCCTCATTTCCTCACTCATCTGGACCAATTTACATGTAAATTCCCATAAGGAGGAAATGAGGGAGATGAATCTCCTCCTGCTCTCTCCTTGCTCTCCTCCTTGCTCGGACACCCCCACAACCATTTTGATTACGTCACACCCGCATTCATTCCACCCGCGAGATAAATCTTTCTCTACATTTCCACCCACGAGATAAACCTATCTCGTTTGGTTTCAATTAATATTAGAATTTTCTCAGCTACCCGAATTTCTAGGAATTTTTTAGATAGCATCATCCCCCAGGGAGCTACCATCATTTTAAGATTTTTTTACCGCTAACATTCTGAACCAAATAGTTTTCTTCGACTAGCCATTGCATCTTTTGAGATAAACCTATCTTGTTTGGTATCAATTAATATTAGAATTTTCTCAGCTATCCGAATCTCTAGGAATTTTTTAGATAGCATTATCCCCAAGGGAGCTACCCTGATTTTAAGATTTCTTACCTGTTGCGATTTCTGAGCGTTCTTATAAATTTTTTTAGTCATGCGATACATTAAATTAGTCTAAAATTTTACGCAGAATTCGAATCTGTAAACAGATTTAAAATCGGACCACGCCCTGCAAAGTTACACTTTAAAGCTCTCAAACCTCTTTAAAATTTTGTTCATCTATGACATATGCTTTAACGAACACAAAGAAATAAGCACACAAAAGTTTAATAATTTATTTTATCAGATTTACAGTTTAATAAACTAATAGAATACAATTGTAAAATATAACATTATTTTCCTCGTGTAGTTGAATCCATGCAGGTTAAAGTAACCTGCAACAAATAGAAATTAATGTGTTGTTTAAAAAAGACCTGTAATAAAAAGAGATTAATGTACTTTTTAATAAGAGCGGAAAAGTGTTTACGGTCAATAAGACATATTGTCGTTAATCTAACAATATGAGAATAATGTAAAAACATTCCAATGTAATGTGTTTTTAATATGTAAATGGGAAGGTCGACTTTCACGTAATCATCCTCGGAATTACATGTGAAAGCTGTATATAATTTCTTTTTAAAAGTGTATATTTTCTCCAAACAAATACGGTTATTACACGGAAAACCACGCTAAATGCGAGTCAATTAATAGCAATTTAATACTGCTTACTGACCTTCCTTAATTAGGTTGCTGTACTATTAGGAATGATGTACTTTTTGTTGTCCCCGCCCGACAAACTGATTTTATTAATTAATTGGGTATAAAGTTGGTGTTTACATGGTTTCGTTTAAGACCTCGTACATATTTTCCGGATTACTAGAAGACGTTATAACCATACTTCTTGTGTTAAAGGATTTCACATCGGTAGTCTCTTCCCCCATTTTTGTGTAAACGCCGTAGAGTTCGCAATTAACTTTTATTGCTGTATGTTGTATTCTTTTTTTATTAAGTAATCGAATAAATTGTTCCTTCTGCTTCCAAAGAAACTCGGACACTCCATCGTCGACACTAGCGTTCTTTTTGCGATAGCTAGCCATACGGTTGTTAAACGCTGTGCTAACCATTTCTACACCATCGTCGTTAGTAGCGGAAACTGCTGCATTTTTATGTTTGTTGCTCGGTAGATGACCAGGGTATGCAGACTTTAACACCTCCATGTCGCACACTTTACACAGAATCCGTGGCTGCTTCGGGGAAGGCTCTCCAACTGCTGGCAGGGTTGAACGTTTACGGCTTAATGACATACCGTGCTGTTTTTCCTTGTGTTGCTGTAAGCTATTCTCGTAAAAGCGATACCGCAAGACCCACAGTTAAAGAACTTTGCTGCTGACGGATGTATAAGCTTAACCGTCGACTATGTTACACCACGACATTTGTTCTGGTGCCGTTTGAGAGCATTTTTCCAGGTATAAGAAGCATCGCAAGAGTTGCATTTAAAAACGTTTGCAGGTACCATTTTAGTACAAAACAAAATCCGCACTATAAAACTTTGGTTAAACTTGTAAGCAAACTAACTTATAACTAAAAAGCTTACTCTAGCGTACCTGATTTATGTTCCCTATAGAATGCATACCGAAGGTTTCCGAAGACAGCCAAACGATATTAAGGATTTAGCGAGGAACTAAATGATGTCATAATCCTTGCTGCTCGTCCAGTACATTTAGCGCCAATGCATGCACCTGGTTCGCATCGTCGATGGTGCGAATGCCATTAGTAGAAACACCGAAAACGACTTCCATGTTATACGGATTGCGTGCATATTAAAAATCCAAAAGGGTGGTAGCACACGCACACAAATTGCGTGCAAGTCGTGCTGTAGAAGATGCAGTGCTACTATAAACAAAAACTTAATAAAAACACTTTAAACCTATACTAAGGGAATACCAAACTTGTTGTCTACAGAATACTTACTAATAAAGCAATTTAATTTTAAATAACTTCTACGTCATATTTTACGAAATGGTAGGCTTGAATATTTTCTAAATGAATCACCAAGCGAAAGTATATGCTTAGCGGTATTAAAATTAACCATTAATTTCCCATTTTTACGACCGCGGTTAATTATAGATTAAAATTTAATTTGTTCACGTTTGAGCTTCCCGTAAACTAACGTATTTTATAGTAACAGTGCGCTGTAAAATACATGCATACCCCTTTTCTGCGTTACTGCTATTCTTGTAGTTGCTTGAAAAAGTCAGTTGCCTTTTTTACTGTTAGGATCGCTGGATCCGATGAGCTTCCACGCACTAACACCTAACGCATCATTCCTACTATTTGTTGAACAAAAACTACCGGCATCGCCATGTTCGTATACGAACGTAAGCAGATGTTTGTGGATATGTACGAGAATATGTCATATACATTAATCAGTCTAAGCTATTTTATTTAGTCCACGAAAACTACTATTTTTCTATACCACAATTACTAATCGCTTTTATAGGTTTAACATTTCTACCATTACCCAATGACTGGTGCTACGTACATGGAAACGTTAATTTCTTATTGGAGAGAATCCTTATTCTCCCACGCACTGTTGCATTGTTGCATGCCCCCCCCTTTTGGGGATATATGCTCGTTATAGGTTGTAGCATCCGCGGTTTTACTTAACTACACTTTGTGAGACCCCTTTAATCTTTTTAATCGCGTCTTTCTCGCTTACAGTACAGTAGGTGTCTAAGCTTTAGCAAATGTCCTACATTAAATGCGTGAATGCAATATTCAAACTATAAATACCTTCGATAGCAGGACCATATGAGTAACAACAACAATTAATATGATATAATGCGCAACAGAGACTTACCAATCGCTGTAGATTATCACTTCATTCAACACGCAATAATATGGAATAAGGAAAACAGGAGTGACATTTGGAAATTGGAGTATTATACTATTACGTACGGTCACTAGTTATAACCACTGGTGAGTCTTTGCTATATAATCAAACATGTGATTGACACATTTCAACACATACCATAAATTAATCACGTCGGTACAATTAGTAAGGTTCAACTGTCGTATAATTTTGAAAAATGAATGAATTTTGTAGATAAGAACCAGTTCTATGTTGTACAATATAAACTGGATATACCATCATTTATTTAATAACAAACTAAATTACAATTGGCGCGAAATTAGACTTAGTACTACAACAAATTATATTGGTCCCCATTAAATTCGTCTTTGAATCGCAACAACTTTTGTCGACAATGGTATATTGTGTTATTATCCGCAGGTAGTCACTTTTTAAGATAAAATATTTTGGTATCAATCAACTATTATTTTCTAGAGACCCCAAACCTGTAAATGATTTAATAACACTCTACAAAGTTACATTTATACAATATCTAATTTTTGCACCATCTTTATTTAACTACATCTAAACCTTTTGCACCCAAACATATTCTTTAACAACCATTCCCTAGAAATAAAACCGATGCCCCGCGAACACCACGTGAGATAACACGTATACTCTGTCAACCAGAAAGCAGGAAGGATTTGGAAGGTGGGAAGAACTTAAAATTATGGAATCTTAAAACTATAAATAGATTTACAAATCAAACAACTATCTTAAGATTACATCTTTATCCATGCGTAGATTGTTGTACATTAGAATGATATACTTTTGTCATCTTCGCTCGATAAACAATTTTATTAATTATCTGCGGCATAAATCGTACTCGATCTACATCGGCAAGTACCACCAAATAGAACATGATCTTGGTAACTGTTAACTATCTGCATCCGTGTACGCCCAGACACATTCCAGCCGTCGCCCACATCTGCGTGGCGCCCCAGCTATGCGCACCCCTCTCTGACTGCTGCAGTAATCGTCACAGCCTTTTGTAAATAAAAGCAATGTAATACTATTCTAAGATGTTTATTCTAACATACATAACAAAATTTAAAAATATTTAATGCCACATGGCATTTAAACTTAATTTTAATACAAAGTTATACACAGAAGACAGTCCTTTCTTTATATTTGTTTGGAGCGGTTTTAATTTTATCTAATTTTATTCGCAGCTTAAAATTTAAATCGACACTCAAGTCCTCTATCCCTTTTCTAGTCAATAGTTTGATACATAGACCGTCTAGGTTTTCGAATTGTAAAAGCCGAAGTTTGCCTCTATATAAAGTCTTTGATTCCACCGACAACCAATCCATTCCTTCGTGTAATTCTTGCAGCTTGTGACAATCTTTAATCGCAGCTTCCACATATCTGCATACGTATCTTGTTAGCTGATCGACTTCTTCTTGTCGGATTGGAGAAATCCTTATTCTCCCACTCACGGCTAGTTGCATGTCCACCACTTTTGAAATATATGGTTGTTAAGGTTGTAAGACACTCGGTTTTAAATGATCCGAAAGGTTCTTTACCAGGCAAATATACAATGTTTAACGGACCCCTTTGCGTGGTGTACGCAAGGTTACAGAACCGCATTCCTTAGATCGTTCGTTATCTGCCATTTCGATAAATACGTTTTAGAATAACCTTTTAAAAATGGATTTAGTACCATCCTTTTCCAAGACGCCTACATAACTAAAGAGTCTTTTACTAACCACAAATGCATACACAGAAACCAGATGTACAAGTCATCGGCACATAAAATAATCTTTTAATTCTTCCTCATTTTTCTAATAAGATGTCTCTTTGTCTAACACATTCTTTCATTGTTCGCGATTGTCGCAGCAGTGATTTTCCATTTCGCTTTTGCATCCATTTCTCTAATTCCATTTGTCTTTTCTTCCTTACAGGTATGGTGCATGATGGAAATTTCCTTTAGCGTAAACGGATAGAATTTACTTCATATTGACGCGTTGTGTACAACCTCTGGACCAATGTTAGCGTATCTATCAATCCTCATTCCGAATGACTATTTCTTTTGGAATTGTAGAATAGGTTGCAGATTGTGTAAAATATTAACTACCTGCTTTAATGTCACTTGTGATGATTTATTTTATCTTGGCTTTTCTCCTCTCACTATCTCCAAATAATTTACAGGTAAATACGTCTAAAACCAAGAAGCCAGCATCTTTATCAATTTTCCCTTTCCTCTGGTCTCGGACAACCTAATTCAAGCCCGTCAATTCTTTCATACCCAATATCACGACTGTAGCAGTTATACACAAACAGCAGCTTGTCAGCTTGCGATACACACACATTTTGGCAGTGGTACCGATTACATTGGCGCCTTTAAGAGTATAACTACTATCTTCAATCAGTTAAACAGTCTTTTAAGTTTTACACCGTTCGCACGACATAGTTCCACATTGCGGTTTATTGTCGCTTAATCGCATACTTTTGGCCAAAGTAGACGCAAAGTTTCCTTAAACGTACATCTGGGCAACGAAATAATACTTATGATTGCCAGTTGTTTATTAACACCAGACTTGTTACTGACACAAATTTGTTGTATATCTTAATTCTGCATTGGGTTAGCACATGTTAAACAATCAATTCCACAGTTTTATCGTTGTCAACCATAATACACTTTTCTTCGTATTCTCATAGCAAAAGTTATGCTTTGTTAAATCAATTACCATCTCCATCTTGCTAAATCATGACCAGCAAAATCTTGGGTTCACATCATGTAAAAGATAGAAATATCTTTTCGAGTTCGTCTAATATCTGGTAGTTCCTTCAAATAGTTTCAACACATCGTTAGTTCCACTTGGAACACATATGGATCTTGGAATTTTTATTAACGCATTCGAGGTATTCTTTTCCAATAATTTTTTTACCTTCTGGCCTATCTTGTTAGTGCTTTCCAGAGAAAACAGACTTAGCTTTAACACCATGCCTAGCGGAAACAAATCGGTCGAACTTTCTTCAGATAGCAGACACAATTTCTTTTTAGGATAAACATCCTTTTGTTGCAGATGTTTGTTCGGCGTCAAAGTGCAATTTAACCAACATTATATTGTCACAAAATGGTTCTGTAATGGTGCACCAGTCAGCTCGTTCGCCTTCGACATAACAATATTACCAATACGACCAGATTATTGCACATATTTTCGTCAACAGTCATACCAAATCGTCATTTGTCGGTTTCACTTTCAAGGTTGAGAACGTTAATCACCTTGAGACGCTCATGTTTACCGTTCTAGTCTATCGAATACTATTGAATACGAAAAATTGTTCTCATGTATTCTACAGAGTGGGGCGTATATTGCCGAAGATAGTCGCATATGTTGTTATCCGACCTAGGGCGACAGGGATGCGCATCGACATATGTCGCCCCCACTCTGTAGAGTACATAAGAGAACAATTTTTTCGTATTCAATTTAGTATTTGATAGTAGCTAGAACGGTAAACATGAGCGTCTCCAAGGTGATTAACGTTTCTCAACTTCTTGGGAATAAAGTGAAACCGACAAATGAGCGATTTGGATTATGGCTGTTGACAGAAAATATGTGCAACAATAATCTGGTGACAGATATTGGTAATATTTGTTATGTCGAAGGCGAGCAGATGCTGACTGGTGGACTACACACACCAATTACAGAACCATTTTGTGACAATATAATGTTGGTTAAAATTTGCGACTTTTGTGACGCCGAACAAACATCTGCAAACAAAAGAATGTTTATCCTAAAAAAAGAAATTTGTGGTGCATTTAACAGCTATCTACGAAGAAAGTTCGACCGATTTGTTTCCGCTAGGCATGGTGTTAAAGCTAAGCTTCCGTTTTCTCTGGAAAGCACTAACAAGATGGGCCAGAGAGTAAAAGAAATTATCGGAAAAGAAGACCTCGAATGCATTAATAAAAAATTCCAAAATCCTATATGTGTTCCATACAAAGTAGAACTAGCAGATGTTAAGTTGGAAACTTTATTGGAGGAACTACCAGATATATTAAACGAACTCGAAAAAGATTATTTCTATCTTTTTGACATGGATGTAACCCAAGATTTTGCTGGCATATTTAGCAAGATGGAGATGTGTAATTATTTAACTACAAAGCATAACCTTTGCTATAACGGAGAATACGAAGAAAAGTGAAATATTATAGTTGACAACGATAAAACTGCGGGAATTGATTGTTTAACATGGCTAACAACCAATGCAAGAATTAAGATATACAACAAATTTGTGTGTCAGATAACAAGTCCTGGTGTTAATAAACAACTTGGCAATCATATAGTAGATTTTTTACGTAGCCCAGATGTACGTTTAAGGGAAACTTTTGCATCTACTTTGGCCAAAGAACATGGTATTACGCGATTGGAAGCGACAATATACAACTGTGCAATTGGAAGCTATGTCAGTGTGGAACGGGTGTATAAACCCTTAAAAGACTGTTTAACCTTATTGGAAGATAGTAAGTTATACTTCTTAAAGGCGCCAATGTACTCGGTACCACTTGCCAAAATGTGGAGTAAGCTATCGGCCAAGTTACAAAATAGCTGCTGTTTAGTGTATAATAATCTCCTACAGTACGTGTATTGGGGTAATGGCAATACAAAGAAATTGACGGGCTTGCAAATTAGGTTGTCCAAAAAACCAGAGGAAAGAGAAAAATTGATAAAGTATGTGCTTTCGGCTTTTAGCTTTAACTGTTTACCTGTAAATTATTTGGAGATAGTAGAGGAGGAGAATAGCAAAGATAAAATAAAAATCATACACAAGTGCTACATTAAAGCAGGTAGTACATATTTTACACAATCTGCAACGCCATATTCTACAATTCCAAAAGAAATAGTCATTTCGGAATTGGGGTTGATAGATACGCCTAACATTCGTCCAGAGGTTGTACGACAACGCGTAAATATTGGCAGTATATTCTATCCGTTTACGCTAAAGGAAATTGCTCCATCATGCATGCCATACGCTGTAAGTGGAAGAAAAATATAAATGGAATTAGAGGAAATGGATGCAAAAAAGCGAAAGTTGGACTACATGGAAAACACTGCTTCAATACGCGAACAATACATCGATGTGTTAGACAAAGAACATCTTATTAGAGAAAATGAGAAAGAATTAAAAGATTATTTTATGTGCCGATGGGCTGACTTAGATACATCTGGTTTCTACAAGTTGTATGCATTTGTGGTTAGTAAAAAATACTCTTTTAGTTATGTAGGCGTCCTTGTGGAAAAGGATGGTACTAAATCCGTATATTTTTTAAAAGGTTATTCTAAAAACGTATTTATCGAAATGGCAGATAACATAGACGATCTAAGGAATGCGGGTTTCGTTAAACATTGTATATTTGCCTAGTAAAGAACCTTTCGGATCATTTAAAACCGAGGGTCTTACAACCTATAACAACCATGTATTTCCAAAAGTGGTGGACATGCAACTATGCAACAGTGAGTGGGAGAATAAGGATTTCTTCCAATACCGACAGGAAGAAGTCGATCAAGCTAACAAGATACGTATGCAAGATATAGTGGGAGAGCTGCGATTAAAAATTGTCACAAGCTGCAGGAATTACACGAAGGAATGGATTTAGTTGTCGGTGGAATCAAAGACTTTATATATAGAGGCAAACTTCGGCACATTTTACAATTCGAAAACCTAGACGGTCTCTATGTATCAAACTATTGGCTAGAAAAGGAGATAGAGGACTTGGGTGTCGATTTAAATTTTAAGCTGTGAATAAAATTAGATAAAATTAAAACCGCTCCAAACAAACATAAAGAAAGGACTATCTTCTGTGTATAACTTTGTATTTAAATTAAGTTTAAATGGCTCCAAGCTTGGCATTAAATATTTTTAAATTTTGTTATGTATGTCAGAATAAACATCTTAGAATAGTATTACATTGCTCTTTATTTACAAAAGGCTGTGACGTTACCACGAAATAGCAGTCGCACAGAGAGGGGTGCGCATAGGTAAGGGCGCGCACACGCAGGGGTGCGCATGGGCAGAGGTACACACGGGCTGGGATGTGTTTGGGCGTACACGAGGGATGCAGAAGTTAACAGTTACCAAGCATCTAATTCTTTATTTGGTGTGGAGTACTTGCCGGTGTATGTATCCGGAGTAAAAACACGATTTGTACACGCAGATAATTAATAAAATTAGTTTATCGAGCGAAGATGACAAAAGGTATATAATTCCTAATAGTACAACAATCTACGCATGGGGGCATAAAGATGTAAATCTAAGATAGTTGTTTGATTTTGTAAATCTATTGTATATATTAGTTTTAAGATTCCATAATTTTTAAGTTCTTCTCCCACCTTCCAAATCCTTCCTGCTTCTATCCTGGTTGACAGAGTATACGTGTTATATCCACGTGGTGTTCGCGGAGCGCATCGGTTTTAGATTTCTAGGGGAATGGTTAGTTGAAGAATATGTTTGGGTAGCGAAAAAAGGTTCTAGGATGTAGTTAAATAAAGATGGTGCAAAAATTAGAGGTTTGGGGTCTATAAAGTGTAACTTTGTAAGAGGTGGTTCTATTTAAAATCCATTTACAGGTTTGGGGTCCCTAGACAAATCTAATATTAGTTGATACCAAAAAAAAGATATATTTATCTTAAAAGAGTGACTACCTCGCGGATAATAAACACAATATACCACTTGTCGACAAAAAAGTTGTAGGAAAATTCAAAGACGAATTTAATGGGGACAAAGTATTATAATTTGTTGGTAGTAGGGCTAAGTCCTACTGTACTGTAAGCGAAAAGACGCGATTAAAAAGATTAAAGGGGTCTCACAAAGTGTAGTTAAGTAAAACCGCGGATGCTACAACCTATAACGAGCATATATCCCCAAAAGGGGTGGGCATGCAACAATGCAACAGTGCGTGAGAGAATAAGGATTCTCTCCAATAAGAAATTAAAGTTTTCATGTAGGTAGCACCAGTCATTGGGTAATGGTAGAAATGTTAAACCTATAAAAACGATTAGTAATTGTGGTTTAGAAAAATAGTAGTTTTCGTGGACTAAGTAAAATAGCTTAGACTGATTAATGTATATGGTTACATATTCTCGTACAGATCCGCAAGCATCTGCTTACGTCCGTATACGAACATGGCGATGCCAGTTGTTTCTGTTTAACAAATAGTAGGAAAGATACGTTAGGTGTTAGTGTGTGGAAGCTCGTAGGATCGTTAGATCCAAAAAGAACTGTGTCGCGGATTGTATGGCGGTTCCCGTTAGAATAATCGAAAGTGGTTAATCAATCGTATTAGATGTTTAAATATGCGAAAGTGTAAAAGCCTACATGAGCAAAATTTAATTTAAGACAAAAAAGTGCGCGATGTGCCATACCTTTAAAGAATGTATAGAATGGTGCTTTGCATCGGTCCCAACAGTAAAAAAGGCAACTGACTTTTTCAAGCAACTACAAGAATAGCAGTAGCGCAGTGAAGGGGTATGCATGTAGTTTACAGCGCACTGTTACTATAAAATACGTTAGTTTACGGGAAGCTCAAACGTGAACAAATTAAATTTTAATCTATAATTAACCGCGGTCGTAAAAATGGGAAATTAATGGTTAATTTTAATACCGCTAAGCATATACTTTCGCTTGGTGATTTATTTAGAAAATATTCAAGCCTACCATTTCCTAAAATATGACGTAGAAGTTATTTAAAATTAAATTGCTTTATTAGTAAGTATTCTGTAGACAACAAGTTTGGTATTCCCTTAGTATAGGTTTAAAGTGTTTTTATTAAGTTTTTGTTTATAGTAGCACTGCATCTTCTACAGCACGACTTGCACGCAATTTGTGTGCGTGTGCGACCACCCTTTTGGATTTTTAATATGCACGCGATCCGTATAACATGGAAGACGTTTTCGGTGTTTCTACTAACGGCATTCGCAATATCAACGATGCGAACCGGGTGCATGCATTGGCGCTAAATGTACTGGACGAGCAGCAAGGATTATGACGTCATTTAGTTCCCCGCTGAATCCTTAATATCGTTTGGCTGTCTTCGGAAACCTTCGGTATGCATTCTATAGGGAACATAAATCAGGTACGCTAGAGTAAGCTTTTTAGTTATAAGTTAATTCGCTTACAAGTTTAACCAAAGTCGACAGTTAAGCTTATACATCCGTCAGCAGCAAAGTTCTTTAACTGTGGGTCTTGCGGTATCGCTTTTACGAGAATAGCTTACAGCAACACAAGGAAAAACAGCACGGTATGCCATTAAGCCGTAAACGTTCAGCCCTGCCAGCAGTTGGAGAGCCTTCCCCGAAGCAGCCACGGATTCTGTGTAAAGTGTGCGACATGGAGGTGTTAAAGTCTGCATACCCTGGTCATCTACGGAGCAACAAACATAAAAATGCAGCACTTTCCGCTACTAACGACGATGGTGTAGAAATGGTTAGCACAGCGTTTAACAACCGTATGGCTAGCTATCGCAAAAAGAACGCTAGTGTCGACGATGGAGTGTCCGAGTTTCTTTGGAAGCAGAAGGAACAATTTATTCGATTACTTAATAAAAAAAGAATACAACATACAGCAATAAAAGTTAATTGCGAACTCTACGGCGTTTACACAAAAATGGGGGAAGAGACTACCGATGTGAAATCCTTTAACACAATAAGTATGGTTATAACGTTTTCTAGTAATCCGGAAAATATGTACGAGGTCTTAAACGAAACCATGTAAACACCAACTTTATACCCAATTAATTAATAAAATCAGTTTATCGGGCGAGGACAACAAAAAGTACATCATTCCTAATAGTACAGCAACCTAATTAAGGTAGGTCAGTAAGCAGTATTAAATTGCTATTAATTGACTCGCATTTAGCGTGGTTTTCCGTGTAATAACCGTATTTGTTTGGAGAAAATATACACTTTTAAAAAGAAATTATATACAGCTTTCACATGTAATTCGGAGGATGATTATGTAAAAGTCGACCTTCCCATTTACATATTAAAAACACATTACATTGGAATGTTTTTACATTATTCTCATATTGTTAGATTAACGACAATATGTCTTATTGACCGTAAACACTTTTCCGCTCTTATTAAACAGTACATTAATCTCTTTTTATTACAGGTCTTTTTTAAACAACACATTAATTTCTATTTGTTGCAGGTTACTTTAACCTGCATGGATTCAACTACACGAGGAAAATAATGTTATATTTTACAATTGTATTCTATTAGTTTATTAAACTGTAAATCTAATAAAATAAATATTAAACTTTTGTGTGCTTATTTCTTTGTGTTCGTTAAAGCATATGTCATAGATGAACAAAATTTTAAAGAGGTTTGAGAGCTTTAAAGTGTAACTTTGCAGGGCGTGGTCCGATTTTAAATCTGTTTACAGATTCGAATTCTGCGTAAAATTTTAGACTAATTTAATGTATCGCATGACTAAAAAAATTTATAAGAACGCTCAGAAATCGCAACAGGTAAGAAATCTGAAAATCAGGGTAGCTCCCTTGGGGATAATGCTATCTAAAAAGTTCCTAGAGATTCAGGTAGCTGAGAAAATTCTAATATTAATTGATACCAAACAAGATAGGTTTATCTCAAAAGATGCAATGGCTAGTCGAAGAAAACTATTTGGTTCAGAATGTTAGCGGTAAAAAAATCTTAAAATGATGGTAGCTCCCTGGGGGATGGTGCTATCTAAAAAATTACTAGAAATTCGGGTAGCTGAGAAAATTCTAATATTAATTGATACCAAACAAGATAGGTTTATCTCGTGGGTGGAAATGTAGAGAAAGATTTATCTCGCGGGTGGAAAGAATGCGGGTGTGACATAATCAAAATGGTTGTGGGGGTGTCCGAACAAGGAGAGAGCAGGAGGAGATTCATCTCCCTCATTTCCTCCTTATGGGAATTTACATGTAAATTGGTCCAGATAAGTAAGGAAATGAGGGATTCTGGAAGATATTAGGTTCTGATTCCCCTGCCAACCATCTACTTCCAAAATATGCTAGAAGTAAACCAACGTTTAGGTTTTTGTTTGTTGCTATCAACCGGTTGTCTAGCAAGACCAAGAAAAGAGTGTTGACTATTTTTTCCAATGACGTGGTGGATGCACCGAAGGAGATAGCTGTCGATACGCTCATCAGTCATCGAATTAGCGTCAAAGTGTTTTTACAGTTACGGGACGTAGCGCTTTTAAAGAGGTGGCAATGTTACGAACTACTGTTAGGCAACCCGTCAAACATACAAATACATAACCAAAGGTATATGTTATGTCACGTTATTCGAGGCAGCCACGTTGGGCGCCAAATATTTATGCTACGTTGGCTCGTAGCCGTGCGTAACACAAAGATATCAAGAAATGACTGGGCTCAATCGGAGATTAGGGGGGGTTGTAGAAAGCAGACTAACATATAATGTATACGGCGGTAAGGAGTTTGTGACAATACCTGCAAGAAAAAATAGTTAAGCAAACCTGAAATAAAGAAAAGAATAAGCATAGCAGCAATGATAAGTCTAAATTATTCAGTACTTTGTAGAATGTAAATAAAACTGTTTGGATAATCTATATAATATAATCACGATAAAAGCATTACAAAAATTTTTATTACAAAGTGAGGTAATATTGGGGAGTAGCAGAAACGTTTCCTCACACACCAATTAAACATAAATCAGACAAAATGTTAACAAAAGATAAATAGGTAAGACACAATAGATATGAGTAATTCAGTAGTATTGATTTTTTTTCTTTCTTTTTTTTCTTAATAGCAGGCAAGTCTATTGTAAAAGGTATCAACACGACAAAGAACATTGCAAAACCAACGGATAGATATTTAAAGTAATAACAAGTATGAAATAGTTCAACTTACACAACCAGGAGCACCGGAAGAGTATCTATAGAGTTGGACTAATTCGGCTACTGATAGCCTTGCAGTTGGAGTTGGTGGAGTGTGGGGTGTCCATGGTTCCATCCCATTATCAACTTGAAACTTGACACTACTATCAACTGCAGATTGTTCTTTTACTTTCTGTAACTGATCGAAAGCCTCCTGATAGCTTGGTAAGCCGAATGCACTGGTGTAGCTTGGCAAAGATACACAGTCTATTCGCGGGGGTGGAATTTGTGGTACAACAGACAGGAACACATGCAACACACGCAACTAAGAACAATTAAAGTTAGTATAATTCCGATCCAAACATCCGTCAAGAATTTTTCGTATTGCGGATCTGCTTCAGCAGAAAGAACTTCGTCAACTTCTGAAGCTAATTTCAGTTGGTAAAGGCATTGTTTGAATACGGTGAAACATTTAAAAACACGGTCACTCTCACAATCTCGTCTTTAAAAAAATGTACGTTCATATTTTATTTACTTATTATTAAATGCAAGGTAAATTTAACGTATCATTAATACGGAATGAGTTAAAAAAAAGGGAGTTTAAAACCTGACTAAAGTGGCTCTTTTAAAAATTCTGTACAAGTTTATTGCACTTACTCTGATAAAAAAGGACCACGAAACTAGATCGCACACACAGTAATCCTAAAAGAATCGGTTAAGTTTAGCAAACAAGTTCCACAACTTTTATTTCAAAAGAAACTCAACTAAAAACACAATTAGTAAAGCACGCGTAATCACTAAGTAAGTCCGTCAATGTTCCGTAAACTACGTTACATATAAAGCATACTTCCTTCAAATGTCATCAGAACTACACTGCACTCTAATCTGTTTATATAAAATAGTTGTTACCCATAACATCTGAGCGCCTGTTATCTCGACTTCGATAATACATAAGGAACAAAATTTATACGAACGGCAAGCCAAGAACGATGCAATTTAGAATTAATTCCAAGCGGTTTATAATTTTCAATAAGTTGGAAAACAATTTACGAATAATCCTATTTAAAATTCATTCCTTGCAATCTATTTATTAATGAAAACCAATCTTCAATTAAACTATCTTTTAAAATTAATACACGCGAGTTAAATTGCATACAAATCTGAAAACTATTCGAAAGTATTTACTTTATACAAACAGCAATCCAAAAACGATGTAATTTTACGAATTGGGAAATAGCGTAAAATGTTAAGCTATAAAAAATGCCCGTTACATATATTCTACAGAAGTCTCGAACGGTCTAGCAAACAGTAAAATATAAGTCATCTATTTAATTATAGGGTTATATAAGATCGGTGATGAATGTAGGATTTAGTTTATATCTAAATGTCGAATATAAATTATATCCTGTAAAGTTAATTAATTACGGTTTTAAAAGTCCAATAGTAAATATAAATTTGTGTTTTGTGAACGTGTATGTTGTACCACCAGCTTGAATATAAATAGACAAAAGTGTAATAAATAAATTATAGTAGTGTTAGTATTGTTAATAAGACTTATGGTTAAGAATTTAGTTTAAGAAGATATTAGTGTTTGTAAAAAACATTAATGTTATAGTGCTTCATTGTAAATTGGACTGAAAACATCTATAAATAAGGCATATACTGTTAATTAGACTTGTGAACAGTGAGTAATAAAGACTTTTGTTATTACTTGTTTTTAATTAGTAAAACGCGTTAATAGTAGCCTGCTACAATAATGTTGCCGCTAGGGAAAAGGAGCGTCATTTTTCT
The DNA here is from genome assembly GCA_036346225.1 of Platerodrilus igneus. Lineage (NCBI taxonomy): Eukaryota > Metazoa > Arthropoda > Insecta > Coleoptera > Lycidae > Platerodrilus > Platerodrilus igneus. The sequence goes on from JARFIW010001263.1 coordinate 1,406,279, forward strand.
ATTGTGTCTTAATGGCGTATTAGTATTAAAATCGCATTTTTATAAAATTGTGACGTCTAATTAGACTAAGATCATCATATTTGGTACTTTATAGCTGTGATACAGTGGCGTAACTACACCCCTGCCAGCCCCCGCTATGCGGGAGGGCCCCAAGTGCAAGAAGGCCCAAACGATAATAAACTCAACTTATTCATCTTCAACGTATTTGGCAGGTAAGAAACGGTCAAGAAAATATTGCAGATAATTCAGAAACCGCAGGTTAACGAACGTTTTCTTGATGTTACTACTAGGAACTGCTGAAATACAAGAAATAATAATTAAGATAAATACTGAACACCACCTGCAGCCTGCATCCTTTCTTCTTTCTATCCGTTCTGTCCTATTTTGTAAGGGTTAATAAACAGATGAAAGAGACTGTAAACTTTAATAACAAAGATGTCTATATTATTCTTAAGTGATAAGTTGTATAAAGTGGTAAAGCATTATTAAACGACGTATAGTAGGGTTAGTTTGGTTTGTGGGATTTTAAATAGGAATAAAAGGGCTATTGTCTGTACAGTACAGATTCACAGGATGGCAGGTAGCTTAGTAACCTTCGCTTTCTAGAAATATAATACTAGAAAGAAATTCATTTTGTGGTTTCTAGTCAGCTGGTTGCAACGTATTTGCATTAGCTGCATTATATATAACGGAAAGGAAGTAAAAAGCATTCCAGTACGTTTTACTCAATAGTGTTGTGTTCGTATTACAGGAGGTCTTTCATATTTAAACGTAAGTATTTATATCTATTTTTATTAAACTACTATTGATTTGATCATAGTTGAAGTCGCGCTGAGAAATACATATAAATAAATCTTTAAGCATTCAATAAAAATCATTTATATTTTGTTAATTAAAGCATTTAAAGCAAAGTATGTATGTGTTATTTGTAATTTCAAAAGGCTTTTAAATAATTATTACTTATCTAATTACATTATAATTAATTTCATTCAAAATTGCAGGAAATAATATACAATGAGCACTACAAGCGGCGCTGCAAAAACGAAAAAGGAAACTATTGGAAGAATCAAAGAGCAAGATTCCAAAAATAAGTTCCTTTTTTACTTCTAAAGAGTCCGAAAAACAAGAACAATCTATGAAAGAAATTGGGCTTTCGACAGTAGCATCTACTAGTTCCGCTACAGACGAACAGCAGTCGTCAACAATTTTAAAACTCTCACCCAGGGCGCAAGTACATCACATAATGACGGCCGCGATAGAAATTTGGAACTAGATACCACTACAATTACAGAGGTAAATGTGAGTAGTACTTTTCACTTAATGAACTATCTATGGATCTGACGAAAGAATATCCAACCGATTTTGCACATTTTTAAAAATCAATGTTTTACAACATGACAATTTAAGAAAAGAAATAATTAATTACGGATTGTGTAGACCAGATGGTGCGTTTCCTAAAGATAATAAAATAGAAGTTTTCAGTTCACTATTATTACTTAATAACTGCAAGCGAAAATAAAAGCAATACGTTAAACTTACCACACAATTCAAATGGGTGGTTGTGTTATTCTAAATTAAAAATTGTGTTTATTGTCAACCATGTTGGCTGTTTGCTTCAGTAAGGTCAAGTTGGACGACCGGAATTAATGATTGGCAGGGTTTATCAAAAAATTAAAGAGCATTTGCTTGCTCAATCTCATTTAACTTGTTGTTTTATTTACGATATGTGGAAAAAATTATACCATAGATAAGAAAGATACTCTACTATTAAAACAAGAAACTGAATTTTGGAAAATGTTTTACACAGACTTTTCAATGTTACTTTAACACTATCCCAGCGCATGCTGTCATTTCGAGGACATAGAGAAAGTTTTCTGATTCAAAAGACAGTTACAACGGTAATTTCTTAAGTTTAGTTCATTTAATTAGTAACTATGATCCTATATTACAAAAGTGCTTGAACGACCCAAAGGTTCAATTAAATATCTTTTCCCAAAATTCAAAACGATATTATTAATACTTTAAGCGCACACTTAAAAATATTTTATTAAATAAAATTAGATCCGCTCCTTTTTCTCAATCATAATAGACACTACACAGGATATAACTAAGATTGATCAATTAAGTAAAATTGTAAGATATATTGATTTTAAAAAGACAGCTTGGGAGAGGTAACCAAAATAGATATTTGTGAAACTTTTGTGGGTTTTACAAAAGTAGAGTCCCAATCTGCTGAAGGACTATGTAATACTATATTAAGCAATTTAACCAACATGCAATTAGATATAAATAAATGTAGAGGGCAGGGCTACGATGGAGCTAACGTTATGAGCGGTACGTATTCTGGCGTGCAAAAGAGAATTTTAAACATAGAGCCTGCAGCCTTATATATGCACTGTAGTGCCCATAACTTAAATCTAGTCATAAATGATGCCGTTAAAGGTATAAAAGAAATAGAATCGTTTTTTCTACTTTTAGAAAACATATATACATTTTTTGCTAATAGTATAGTAAGATGGAATTGGCTTTCTGTTTTAAAGAAAATTTCACACAATTGAAACGCTTAAATCCGACACGTTGGGCGGATCGAGTAAAATCTTTAGCTGCCATAAGAATTCGGTATAAAGATATAGTAATGTCTCTTAATAAAATTATTATGATATCAAAAAACAGATGAACGAAATGACGCAAAGCAAATATTAACTAGCATGGATAATTTTAATTTTATTTTTTAAGTGTTTTTAAGTCAAATTCTAGAAGAGCTTAACAAGCTCTCACAAACTGCTCAGAGTGAAAAGGCGAATATTAATCAGATAACTCTCTTATTACAAAAACTTTAAAATTTTTCAAGGAAACAAGAAATAACTATTCCAACATCAAGGAGGAAGCAGCGAAAGTTGCAGGGCAATGGAATATTAAACCGGAATTTATAAAAAAGGCAACCAAAAATAAAAAGCATTACGATGAATTATCCAATGATTATCGATTTAATGATGAAGAATTTAAATTTAAAATAAATGTATTTTATCGCGTAATGGATATTATAATTTCACAGCTGTCGAATCGTTTTAAATCGCTTTTTCATGTAAACGAAAAGTTTAATTTCTTAGAACCTAATGTATTTTTGAATTTAACTGCAGACGATATTTTATCTAAGGCAAAACAATTGCAAAAATTTTACTACAAAGATTTAAATGATGCTATAGGTATAGAACTTACTACACTCAAAAATAATAGACTTATTTGTGATGAATTAAAAATGTTAACGGTATCTTACAATTTTAGAATATCTAGTACTTTCCAAATCTACAGGTTCTAGCAGTTTTCCAAACACCATAACAGCCTTAATGTTATACCTAACTTTACCCGTTAGCGTTGCAAGTGCGGAGAGATCTTTCTCAAAATTAAAAATTATTAAAATTATCTTAGGAACCGCACTTCACAAGATAGATTAGACGATTTATCCCTCTTAGCAGTAGAACATGACACTGCCAAAATATGAATATAGAGGATACAATAAACGCGTTTGCAGCAAAACATGCAAGAAAAACAAAATTTTGAATTTGATTTGGAATGTCTGCTAGCTCATAGGTTTTTACTGTATCAAATTTTAGGTGTAAATAATTTTGTGCGGCGTATAAATATGTAGATTTAATATTAATTAACTTATAAGTTTGAATTTATGTAATTTGGTTTTATAATTAATAAAGCACTTGATTAATATAGTATATGTATTTAATTCTATACTGCTTCCTTCTCTACATGTACTATAATTTAAAAATATGGCTAAATATAAGCCAGTAAAAGTAATACATTTTAAAGAGAGCCCACTTTAAAATTTTTGCGGGGGGGCCCAAAAATCGTAGTTACGCCACTGCTGTGATAGTCAATTGTGTGTAAAACTTGCGGCCTATAACTTATCTATAGATAAAAAATATGAAGTGTTGTTTTGTCCCTGGGTGCAAACCCGGATATAAATCATTCAAACACATAAGGAGAAGTATTTATTCTGCTCCCAAGGTATTTTTGGTGTTTAGTAATACTATTGAGTTTCTAAATACATGTCTTTGTAGGATGTGGAGACATTAGAAAAGTGGAGACAAGCTATTCCTCGAAGTGACAAGATTCTTTCTTATGTTTTTATATATTAACGTATAATGAGATTTATTTTTATGTCATTGGATGGTAAGAATTGAAATTTAAGTATCTACCTGAGCATATATGTTTCTAATACGATACTTGTTATAATAATACAGTTTTATTTCTAATTAAGAAAGTGTAAAAAAAAGTTAGATATACTGTTGGTTTATTTTTTTTAATATAATACTTTTTTGCTTCAATAAAATCACTATTTTATCCCGCAAAGGATGGTCAGGTTTTGTGTGCTCAATGATACATGTACTCCATGGTTCTGGACTATCAAAGATTCTAAAAGTATTAAAATTTCTAATTTTTATAATATAAGACTTAACTACATAAATTAACAATAACTTTAAATTGATCTCCTGAAAACTAGTGTTACCAAAGATAAAACATTCTTTCTCCGTACGAACGACATACTTTATTGTTTTATAGCCACTTGTATTTGTATCATAAAATGCTCTAAAAGTGCTTTGAATAAATATTATTTATGTATGGATACATTGCCCAGTATGCTATTTTGATTCTTTAATAATTTAAAATTTTTATAAGAATACGGGAGTATTAAATTGGTAATTGTTAAGAATTTGTATATATTTCAACTTCCAATAACTGAAATTTTGAATAAAATGCGAATTTATAATTATTTATGAGAAAAACAACGGATGCTCCATAAGACTGCATGTAAAACTCGCCCTGCATTTCCCTAGCGGCAAGTTGCGAACTAGGAATACAGCTCTAAAATATGCATAGGTTTTTGGCCGAGATTAATGTCCTAAATAAAGAGGTCTGTACTTTTGATTTATGGAATGTGCCATTGTTGTCAGATGTACTGCTTTCCTGGAGTATGCACATTTAATACAACCTTTTTCTTCAGAATTAAAACAATACATGTAAGATTGACAATGAAGCATTTTCTCCAGTTGTGATGTCATCCTAAAGTTATTTCAAATGGACTACACCTATTATATTACATGAAAGTGCAAAGTCACAGATACATATCTTATCCCTTGCTCAAACTTGATAGCACAAGAGCTGATTTTAAATTTACCTTGTTCACAATTGAGCAGAAAGCGTCATTCGTTTGTTTATAAACTAAATGACCCAACATCTGCTATTAAGTTTGGATTGCTATTTGCTTACAACTATTTTAACAAATAAAGTAACGAATTTTTAATTATTTATTGGGATTGAATTATGGTAATGATCCAAATTAAATTGCAAAATACATCAATCAAAAAACGACAAAATTTTAACAACTATATTAATATAATTTAAAGATCATTTTATTCAAATATATACAACCAGTCTGTAAAAATATAAGAATGTCAAGAATTTATTAAATATGTATTTACAAAACAACGAAACATCCAATAACAGCTGAAATAACATTGTACTGAAAGAAAAGTGGTATTTTACATCTTTTAACATGAACGTGGATATTAAAATAGCAAGATGTTTATGATTATTTACGATAGCTGGTAAAGTGTTCTATTTTTTGCGGATTTAAAAGGTTGTTTATTGTAAGAAGGAATGCGGCACCCAGTGAGTAAGAAAATGAACTGCAATAAAACATAGTTGATGTTAAAAGACAAGTTTGGCTGTTTCTAAATTCCCATTTATCAGAGTTCAGTACGTAAACGGTTGAAAAGAGCCGGTTCAGTGAATCGGTTCTTTTAAATGACCCAGATCTGGTGAGCAGACTCCTTGAAAAGATCCGATCCGCCCATCCTACAATAACATAATTACCAGTTACCAAATCTGACTAACCGCAGAATGAAACAACAACGTACAAATTTAAAATGAAAGACAGCGATGAACGAGATTTGTATAAGATGGTCTTTTCTGTTTCAATAGAACCTTGGAATTTTCTCTTAGCTTGATATGCAATAAAGTGCTGTCACACAATTTAGCTGCTACACAGGATATCACATGAAGGGAATATTTTTCGTTCCCGCCGAAACAATTATAATAATATGGCTTAGGTATGCTATAACTGTATTTTGGTTTTAAATATTTTAATAAAGCACCTTTTAGACTAAAAAATTGTGAACTAAGCAATCTTAAATTTTAGGTGTCCGAATAAATTTTATACGAAATAACCTGGTTAAAAACATTAAAACACTATATTTATTACGCACTATGGAACGGCTTTCCATTATAAATAAAGATATGATATATTTGTTAAATTAAATGGCAATAAGCATTTAGTAAATCAAATTATTTGTTTCATATCAATATAAATGGTTAAGCGGAAGCATAAACGGACTAATCAGTAAACGCTGTATCGACTCAATTTAATACATTTAATGCATTAGCCAGATTGCCAACATTGCATGGATCTTACAGGGATAGCATTACGATTATATACACAAATTAGGCAATTAGGGAGCTTATAACCAGCGCCGGATAAAGGGGCGTACAAGCCGTGCGACTGCCCGGGACGCCAAATTTTGAGGGTCGTGGGGCGCTGATATAAAAATAAAATATTTTTTACATTCATAATTTTTTTAGATTTTATAAATTAAAATTGATCATTTTTCATGAGACATCGATTTTTGAGCAAGCAATAAATTGGTTTTTTTAATAATACCAAATAAAGGTCACAACGCTAATTATTTTATTATTGTCAACGGATAATCGATAATCTATATTTTACAAGTAGTTATAAAATAGTTTAAGACGTGTTCTCAATGCCCAAAAGCTGGTGCGATATGTTTCACAACAGACAAAATAATAAATTGGAAGTATTACATTTGCCCCGGTAATACAATTACCCCGCCTGACCCTACATACAAATATCAACAAAATTATGAATAGTCAAAGTGATACTGGCGCCTGTCATACGCCTTTAATGTTTAAATAATTGTGTCCTTCTGTAAAGCTTGCATTAACAACACAGTGCTTTAGAGTAAAATATAAAAAAAGTTTTGTTACGTATTCGTTGTGGAATTAATTAATTTTTATTATTTTTACGTTACATAAATTTCGGTAACTAGATATCCATGTAATAAATAATATAAATTAATAATTAAATTTATGGTAAGAAATCGTAATATTAATATAATTTCAGACTAAAAGGGCTATTATAATGCCTCCAAAAAAATTATCAAAGTATCAAAATCGTAAAAGCAAACAACAACGAGAAGAATACTCAAAAAAAGCAAAAAAATTACTGGGTTTTTTAAATTAGAAGAAGTCCAGACCCAATTAACTGAAAACAATTCTCGATTACAATTGAGTCTGGATTCCGGTGATATTTCTGCATCTAGTTTCGTAGAAATACCCTCAAATCTAAACAATCAACAACCGAAAACAAATCTGGAACTGACTACCGTTAGCGAATAAAATTTTAAGGAAAATTTTAAATATAATGAACCGGGTACTTGACCACTTGAACTAAATTCTACATACAGAGATCATACCCTTCCATTTGATTTTTCATAACAAAAGAAATTGATTCTAATTTCACGTGTCGACGAGATTCGGATAATCGTAATTTTAATAAAACAACGTATTACAGGATAGCTTCAAATGGAGAACGTTTTCTACGTTTATAATTATCGTATTCAAGAAGTGAAAATAAGGTATTCTGTATTAGTTGTAAATTATTTTACACAAAGTCAAGTCGGCCTTAGTAACAACAGGTCATTTTAACTTGAAACATTTAAGTGAGTATTTAAAACAGTTTGAAAATTCTACCGAGCGTTTAAATAATATTATTAAATGGTCTGAGGCGCGGAAAAAATTTCGAACTTGTACAGTAATTGATAAAAATATTGAATCAGCTATTGCTAAAGAACGGGAACACTGAAACAATGTATTAGAAAGACTAATGAATAATGTGTTATATTTAGCAGAACACAATTTGGCTTTTCGCGGTTCATCCTATCAATTTTTCACTAAAAATAATGAACATTGCTTGCGGTTGGTTGAACTTCTTACTAAAAACGACGTTACTTTGCATGAACATGTTTTTTTGAATAATTGAAGATTTTTGTTTTAATTAGAAAAGAATCGAAATAATGATGAACTACGCAAACGTTGCATTAATTTACATTTGCTTTTAAAAGACCAACAAAAATCTGATATTGATGGTACTGAATTAATGAATGAAATTATATCTTTAAAAAATTTAATTCCTGAAAATGTTAACAGTCCTTTAGAGATTCTCAATTTTATAAAAATTAACGTCTTTTATACAATTATGTCAAATTTGTGGACAACTTTAAGGATATTGCTAACAATTCCTGTAACCGTTGCAGCTTGCGAACGTAGTTTCAGTAAATTGAAAGATCAACGATGACAAATGAAAGATTAAATAGCTTGGCAATTTTGTCAATAGAAAATGAAGTTGCAAAAAATATAAATATGACCGAAAACATACAAAAGGTAGCAGATTTAAAGGCTAGAAAAAGTTTTTTAAATTATTTTTATGAAACATATTTACTTTATTTTTCATACATTTCATCTCTTTTTTGAGATTATAATCATTGTTTTTGTACTGTTTTGTATATAATGGTGCTACAGTATCACTTCCGTACTTCCGGTACGTATTGCAAAAAGTCATATCATAACTAGAGCTGCAAAAACTAAACAAAGAACCAACACTTTTATAAAATATTATAATACAAAAATATCAAAAATTGGAAGTATTCTATTTTAATAATATCTAATATAATAGCAAAATAGATGTGGATAAGTTTTATGCATCTTTCGTATAGTTTTAAATAATGCAATATTTTAAATAATAACAATTCCAAATGGCATTTATGCATGTATACTTGTATTCTAATATTGTAGAATATGTCGTAATAATTATTGTTAATATAACAAAATACGCAAGATGGGAAAAGCACGAAAGATATAAAACAAAGATTAGCACAAAGTCGTGCTACATTTATCAAGAAGATAGGATGATAGGCCACATACTAAGACACGAGGGAATAGTGCGGAGTATATTAAAAGCAGAGATAGGAAAAAAGAGAAGTAGAAGTAGACCTGGGTTAGACTACTGCACGCAGATAGTGAAAAATGTAGGCTGTAAGAATTTCAGGGAAATGTGTAGGCTAGCTCAGAATAGAAACCAATGGAGGTACGCTTCCAGCCAGGCGCAAGATGGAAAAGCTAATGACAATAATAATTACTGTACTTAAACATGGTGATTATTAGAAACAACTACAGATATTGGTTTTGCAATACTCTCAACTTAAGTTAATTGTGTGAAAGGATTTACTGAAAAACTATTAATACGGCAAATGTCTAATTGTTGGGGGATCCTTGGCAGCCACAGGCTGCTTATCACCCTTTACATACTATTGAATCTTGGCGAAATAGGGCATATAATTAGAAAACAATAGAAGGGAATTGAGTTGTATATAGGCTGTCAAAAATACACCCTCGTTCGGATGAGAGGTAAAATGGAGGTCCCGTGTGTGAGTGTTGTCACGCACGTTAAAGATCCCTACCTTGCTTGGAACAGCAAGGATTCGGCAAAATTCAAAATTTTCCAGGTAAAAAAAAAACTCGCTTCCTGGCCAATGTAGTACCTTCGGGTGGAGCATTGGAAAATCACATGTAATGTATATAGGCTGTTGGGAGAATGGCAGGGAACTGCGTAGGCTAGCTCAGAACATAAATTAGCTGAGGTACAAGTCCAACCAGTTTCAAGATGTAAAACCCAATGACGAAAAAATATGTGCTCTTAAATCTGATGATTATTATAAACAACTACAGGTGTTGGTTGTGAAATATTTTCAACTGATGTTGATTGTGTGAAAGGATAAATTGGAAAAACTATTTATTCGACAAAGATTCAAGTGCTGGGGGAACTTGGCAGCCAAAGGCTGCTTCCCTCCCTTCACATTCAACTAAATATCGGGAAAGTAGGGTACATAACTGTAAAACAATAGAAGGTGACCGAACTGCATCAAAAAAGAAAGAACAGCAGGTATGCTCAAAGACAACGAACATAAATACAAAAAGAAAACTGTTCAAAGCATAGTGTGGAGCACAGCACAGTACATCTATGAAATAGGGGCAGTACGAAAAGCAGACAGTAAGAGATAGAAGCCTTCTGGAATGTTGTACTTCAGATGTATGTGGATGGTAGCATGGACAAACAAAGTTAATAACAAATAGGTTGTTGAAATAGTAGAGGAATAAAGATATCTGTGGAAAACGAAAAAAAAAGTAGGAGAAATAGAAGGACTGGATACGTTTTAATGCATTCCTGGGGAATAGTACGGTATATATTACAAGTAATGATAGGAAAAGATAGGTAGAGGTAGACCGAGATCAGACTTTCGCACACAAATAGTGATAGATGCAGACTGTGCAAATTTCAGGGAAATGTGTAGATTGGTTCAGACTAGAAAACAATTAAGGTACGCGTTCAACCAGTTCTAGGACTGAAGACTTGATGATGATGATAACAAAATTATTACGATGTTTAGTAAAGTTTATTTTATTGTGGATGTTGTTTTGATTCGTGACGTATCTAACTGTACCAACTTAATTAGTATGATAAAATTTTCCTAGTGTTATTTTCAAAAAAATTAATTTAATTAACTATGTTATCGAATTTTTGACAAATAGTATTACAAAAAATCTTGTATGTCACACGTATGCAACAGGAATAGCATAACTTCTTTTTCAAAGTTCTTGCTTCTTCGTCATTCGAACCTAAAATGCGCTCGTTATGCTATTCTATATGTTGCATCACTTGTAAGTAAATAACTATTGTATTATTTTTTAAATAAATAATTCTTTTACACAGTTGTTTATTGTGTAATTTTAGTTTTTTGCCTTTTTTTACTATTTTTTTAGTTTGCAGTAAATTTGTATACTCTTGTATGAAAGGGCGCCGAAATTTGTTTTACCCGGGCGCTCAAAACCCTAGAACCGGCCCTGCTCACAACGATGGCGAGTTAGGTATTCCCCAAATTAGAATATAATATATGTAAACAAATTGAATTATTAAAACTTAAGTTGGATACAACAATGTATAATTGAAGGACATAATAAAGAAGTTAATTAAAGTTCAACAAGTCAGACAGTGAGAACGAAAACACACTTCACTGTATTCCAGACGTATTGTGATACTGCAGGTGCAGGTCACAGTAGGTTATAAGACAGCAATTATTAGAATTAAGATTGTTGCATTTTATTAAATACAGAAATAAGCAGACATGAGCTCTGCAGTTCCCCCAAGCAATGTGAGCGACAGCATAAATACCCTTGAGAGCCCAAGATAGTCAGTCAGTCTAGAGCTTCTCAACTTTAACATTGTTGTCAGTTCAGCTACTCACCATAATTTTAGTTTAATTAATAAAAGTGAATTTCAACTTAGAATTATTTCGATATCATATGTTTCTGCATATAACGAACTTGTAATCAAAATTAATCATTGTAATTTAGTATAAAATAAATTTGTTAGAAGTTTTTTGGAAAAGCTTTTTAAAAAGTCGCTCCAAGAGGCCCAAAACCTAACTGGCGTTGCATAAAAAATATACTGTCTTCATTTTGCTCGAAAGATATACGAAACCTCACTTTGTGCAGATATATACACAAGAATATTTTTAATTACCATAACATTTCTTGAGAGTATACTTGTGCGTTATACATTGCTAGTTATAAAGGAAGAACGTTCTGAATCCAAGACGTCACTCGCACCTCTCCTTCAACTGGTCGTTAGATCACACATTGAACGTCGCATATATATATATATATATATATATATATATATATATTGCTATGATAAGAGGGTAGTTTAAAGGTAGATTAAGTCATAAGGGTCGTAAGATAAATGTATAAATAATTAACGTTAAAAAAAACAAATAATTCCACCATTAAATAGGAGTAAATCGAATATTTTACAAAAAATCAATAGCGAGCACACTGTAAATAAATTATATTTAATTTAATGCATAAGAAAGAAGCTCTTTTTGCAATAATTAAATAATATTTAGCTAAAATAATAATGTGTACGTCGTATAATGCGTTTAAGTTGAAAAAACGAACAAAGATAAGGTTTTAAATACATCAAGTTTCATAAAAATAAACATGTAATCGGTAAATATAAACAACCTGGCATTCTAGCTATTAAAAAATTTCAGTAAAAATGTCAATGCATAAATAAGAAAACGTATTTAGACGCATTATTATTAGAAAGATGAGTACGTGACTGGCATATCATATTTACATGAAAATCCAACATAATTGAAATAACAAACAATAAATAACAGGCGGTCCTCAATATGATAAAAGTTTGGACTATAAACGACACAAATATAAAATACGTGACAGAATGCCATAAATATTTGGAAATTCTAAGAATATACTGTGATATGCTGAACGTATACGTGCGAGATTGAATGAAGGAACAACAATTAAAGCCAGGGAATTTTGAGAAATACCGGGTTCTACAGAGATAGGCGCAAAGTACAAGCCTTGATCAGTAAACACGCCAATTAAAACGTTGAAAGGTGGGGCTTAAAAATACCATAAAAAACTCGAAAATAAACAGTATATCTTTTACAAGACACGCACCACGCCGATTTAAAGTGGAAAATTACGTACCAGTAACAACTAGTAAAAAGTCAATAATTTATTAAAAGTAAAAAATTGAAAGTGTCAATATGTGCAACGAAGAATAGCCGTTCTACACGTAAACGTAAGATAAACTATTAATTGAATGTTATTTTAATATTTAACAATTTAGGGCTCCTAATATAGATCTAAATGTAAATCAAAAAGTATATCTAAAAATCTAAATGTATCTCTAAATGTACCTATAAATGTAAATCCAAAGATACTTCAAAAATACTTACAAGGAAATAAACGTAAAGATACTAAAAGTTACTCCAGAAATCCGAGGGGAAAAATACAAGCAACCATTAATCCATCATTCTGGCCAACAAATGAAGCAAGTCGAACTGTAACAATCAAGGGGTGCTGACCACTGATACTCTGAGGCAATTCCAGTGACAAGCAAGGAAAACGCAGGTTAGAGATCTTAAATTTTTCATTTGTTAAAGACTGTTTCAATATTAATATTTTCTATATATCTGTAACGGTCAACAAAAAGGTCAATTGAGAATTTGAAAAATAGAGAAAACGTCTTTGAACGTCCGAAAAGTGCTTAAGAGTAATTACAAAGATATTTTTGCCGGCTTTCAGAAAAATTAAATTTGGTGAATGTGAATAATTTATTCAGAGGCTAATTTTTGAATTGACATAAAACTGTACATATTATCAATCACTATACTGTGTAATTTTGGATTGCTTTATTTAAATTATTCTAACAGTTAGGTAGTAGAAAGAAAAAGAGGTTAAACAATCTTTATTGTCGTGAAGTAGGATATTCAGTGAGCTAGCCATGGAAAAACAAGTTCAAGAAATTATAGAAGTTTAAAAGAGGTTGATATTCACACCAATAAAAATAGATATACCAATCATAAAAGGGCATATCACAGCAATGAAAATGACACCTAACGTAGGGGATTGAATCGTAAGGGCCTTATCACAGCAATATAGATGTAGGATGCTAATTATAATAGACGTTCTTAATTAACATCATTTAAATTAAATAGGTACGTTGTAGCATTTAGCAAGGTCACTGTGCATTTAAAATGAGCTAAAAATTTTGGTGGAGTTTAAAGAAAAAATTAGGTTGTATGAGCGTATTACTAAATCTGTTATTAATATGCAGCAAGCACATTAAAAAAAATTTGGAAAGAAGACGAGACGTTTACGTCGCCGTTGCGATCACGTGATAAACAAAGTTTAAGCAAAGGTTATAAAAAAGAGTGGGAAACTAAAAATGTAGCATGTTTTAAAGGCGGTGTAAAAGGACATAAGTTTTTGCCTGTTCTGACAAGAGTACAGGGATAAATGTTTTGTGTATAAAGGTTTTGGACATGTTGCTCTGAAATGTCCTAAGAAAAATGAATTTCAGGATAATGGTAACACACACACTACAGTTAGTATACTGGAGGTAGTAACTAAAAGTTCTTTAAAGATTCAAATAGGCGACACGTCAATAATTGCTTTTATTTGACACAGGTAGCGATATCAGCATTATTAGGGAAGATGTTTACAAATTACATTTTTATAATATTTCATTGGAAAAAAATGTTATTATGTTAAGGGGTCTAGGTGCAAAGAAAATTAATACTTTAGGATGTTTTACAAAGTCTATCACAGTCGGTGATGAAGAATGTATTTTTAAACTGCATGTAGTACTTACAGTAGCATCAGCTCATCAAGCAATAATTGGTAGCGATGTTTTGCATCAAGTCAATATTGGTTTGAGGGATGAAGATATATTTATTTTTAGAAATAAACAAGAAAACTTTCTTATGGAAATTTGTGCTGTATCTGAAAATCAGTATTCGGAGGTAATTAATACAGATCACATTAAGAACAAGAAATGCCGAGAAAATGTGGAAAATTTAGTAAAGGCTTACTAGCCAGAAAAGGCAAAGATGGCTGACATTGAAATGAGAATAATATTAAAGAATAATGAACCTGTATAACACAGGCGCAGAAAACTTTTAATACGAGGAAAATTAGAGGTAGAAAAGCAGATAGCTGACTGGTTGAATAGGGATATAATTAGACCTAGTTCGTCGGGTTATGTCAGCCCTATCGTATTGGTAAAAAAGGAAAGTGGTCAAACTCGGATTTGTTGTAATTATAGACAGTTAGACAAAAATGTGGTGAAGGACAGACTCCCGCTTCCACTGATTGAAGATGTTTTAGACCGTTTACGAGATGTTAAGGTTTTTACAACTATAGATTTGAAAAATGGGTATTTTATGCTCCTATTGGAGAAGTTAATCTGAAGTACACAGAATTTGTTACGCAGAGACAATATGAATTTTTAAAATGCTCTTTTGGTCTTTGTAATAGGCCTGCAGTTTTTCAGCGATACATTGCTCATATTTTTAGACCGCTCACTTCCAGAAACATTGTTATTTTTTATATAGATGATTTGGTTATACCAAGCAAAGACGAGTTCGAGGGTCCTGAGCGTTTAAAACAAGTTTTAAATGTTGCGCATGATTATGGTTTAGAAATTAACTATAATAAGTGTTAGTTTTTAAGGACAAGAATTGAATTTTTGGGATTTATAGTAGAAGATAGCAAAGTGTAACCGTCAAATGAAAAGACGTTGGCTATAAGAAATTTTCCGGAACCTACCACGAGTAAGCAATCACAATCTTTTTTTGGGGTTCATGGGATAGCTTACAAAATTCCGCATAATTTCGTTTTTTATTCAAGTCTGTATGACTAAATGGAGCAGAGATATAATTTTTTAAACATCGGTAGTTTTGCGACGCAACGAAAACGCGTACGCGTGTCGCGCATTTTTCACTAATATCTCGAAAATGGACTCTTGAATTGAAAAATGTTTTAAATAAAAGTTATAAAGAATTTAATTACGAACAATTTCGTTTATTATTCATTTCTGTACCGCCCAAATTCGCCAAATTATTAATTAAAAGACAATTATTTTTAAGTTGATAGTGGACGTTTTGCATGTAAAAATCAGTATTAACTGTGAAAGTATAGGTCGTACACATATAGTATGTATAATAAAAGTAGAAAAAAATAAAATTTTGAACATCTTGGTGTATGCATGAATTCATTTTGGTAAAGATAGCTTAAAGTTAAAAGCAAAAAGCAAGAAAAATGTCATTTTTGAGTGCATTTTGGAAAATAACTTTTTCTGATTGGTTGAAAACAGTAAAGTTATGTATTTTTCTTGAAGATATTTTAATTATCTTTAAAATGAGACGTCGTAGAGCTTTTTTTTATTGAAACGTTGACGAGTTACAGGCGTTTAAATATTTAAGAAAAAAAAATCAATTTTTGTTAAATTAACATTTTTGTCCAAAAATATGTGGATAATAATTTTTCAAAAATTTATTTTATCTTTTTTTTATTACTTCATATATATATATATATATATATATATATATATATTTAACGAATAAGTAAATTTAATGAGTCTTAAAACGCCAAAAAGTTAAAAGGTTTATCTTGCGTCCGATATACGGTAGTAAGTTTACAAGGGACGCAAGTTTAAATGTAAATTTCGGTCTATCGGGTGCAGAAATGATAGTAGGATGTATATATATATATATATATATATATATATAGATATATATATATATCTAGATATATATATATATATATATATATATATATATATATATATATATATATATATATATATATATATATATATATATATATATATATATATATATATATATATATATATGAACATGCTGGAGTAGTATAAGTTCTTCGCAAAGTATGTTTTATTTGAAACAAAGCTTATGAATATTGCTGTATTTTTGATAAATTATGAAAAAATTGCATTATCATTTGTTTTTTTGTAAATATTTTCGAAAAAAATTCAAGAGACGGAATTTAAGCTGATCAAATTTCCTATAAAATAAAGTTTTTGGCATGTAATTCTGAATACATCGTGATGGGGAAGTGGCGTTTCAAAAGACAGGTAAGTTTACGTATGTAGCAGATCATCACTATGAGTCGCCTGAAATGATGAAAAAACGGGTCCTTAATCATTTTTCTGTACTTATTGAAGTGTCAGAAGTTTTTTTTTGGGTCCTTCTGAATCATTTGGTATTAGGCCGATATTT
Organism: Platerodrilus igneus; assembly: GCA_036346225.1. NCBI lineage: Eukaryota > Metazoa > Arthropoda > Insecta > Coleoptera > Lycidae > Platerodrilus > Platerodrilus igneus. The sequence goes on from JARFIW010001263.1 coordinate 1,423,096, forward strand.
TTAAGACCGATAGTACTGTACGTAGGTACTAAAGATGTTCTGACCTCTGTGCTAATTGCAATTAGAACAACTGCCTAAATATGTTCGCATCTGACGAAATGAGCGATTTCGAATCGGATGAAAACTATTCAAATAGTGCAAATGAAGAAGAAGAAGAAGACTAACAACTAATTTCGTATTTACATTCTATAAAACTTTTATTTCAATTCGAGAGTTCATTTTAGACTATATATGTACGACCTATACTTAAAGGATTAATGCTGATTTTAACATGTAAAACATCCACTATCAACATAAAAAAATTGTTTTTTAATTAATAACTCGGCGAATTTGGGCCGTACAGCAATAAATAAAAAACTAAATTGTTCGTAATTAGATTTCTCTACAACTTTTATTTAAAACATTTCTCGATTCGAAAGTCCATTTTCGAGATATTAGCGAAAAATGTGCGACGCGCGAACGCAATTTCGTTGCGTCGCAAAACTACCAGTGAGTAGTATAACTATGGAGAAGCTGGGACAGCCCTTTTTAAAGGGTCATAAATATCTTGTAAAGGGTGTGTGTATTATGGAAAAGAGAAGTATGTATGTGTGAAGGTCATGTATGTGTAGGTGTGTGTGTGTGTTAGTATTAGTTAGGTTTGAGGATAACGATAGTATGGCTATGGAGAAGCTGGCCGGCCCTTTTTAAAAGGATCATAAATATCTTGTAAAGGGTGTGCGTATTATATAAAAGAAAGGTATGTATGTGCAGGTGTGTGCGTGTAGGGTGTAGGGTATGTATGGTTTGTCGGTGAAGTTAACGTGGAAGTCGTGCCGCCCTCGTGATAAAAGTGTGTGTAGATATCGATCGGGGGCGGTGTTGTTGTTGTTTATTTTCGAAAAGAAAGGTATGTATCGTTATGTGTATAGGTGTGTAGGGGGCGTGCGTGTTTTAGTCTAAGACGAAATATCGTAAGGGCGCGCAAGTGGTGCGAACGTGTTTTTGTTTTAAGAGTGTGTTTTCGGGGGTGGTGGTCGCGATCGAGAATAAGTCTGGGTAAATAACCGCAAGGGTTTTTATTACAGGTGTCGATAAGAAAAAATTGCGATGGCCCTTTAAAAGGGCTGTCTCAGCTTCTCCATAGCTATACTACTGACGTAATCGTATTTTTGCTCAAGATGGTTCGATCGATGACGTGTGCGTGTATTTTTTGCCCTCCGAGAGAGAAGATGATGAAAGTGCGCTATTTAATTCGTATACAAATACAGGATCATGATTATCTCATCGGACACACGTGCAAGACGTTTCAAGTAAACTTTTAATAATTTGGAAATGTTAGGCTCGATGTTTTCGTAGGCAATTATGATGAAGTATTTAAAATAACGCAGAGATTTCAGATCGTCGGGCAAGAGAAAAAAAAACGGGGTCGCGATTATCTCATCGGACACGTGCAAGACGTTTTAAATGTAATTGTTTCGGTATAAATGGTAAAAAAGTTCTTCCTTAATTTTGTGTGCATTATATGAACCCAAAGCATATACGATGACGAAATCGTATTTTGCCGAGAAATAAAAGTGGTCGTAAATTTTGTATAGTATACATTCATTATATAAAGCGGAAGTTAAAATATAAATGATCGAGTATGTTTGTATAATTATTTTTTATTATCGAAGTCGGGAATCGCTTTTGTTAAAACATTGTATGTATAAAAGATAGCTTCTTGGAACGCGTTAAGAAAATACTGTAGTTTAAGATTACATCATTCGTGAGTAAGTTTTAATTTCAGTACACATCGTTTTGAATCATTAATTATATAGGAACCCATTACTTTTAACAAATATAATTTATAAATCCTCGAAATATAGACGATTGAAATTTTTTATATTCTTTTATCGATGCCGAGTCGGCGAAAATGTCTTTGTTACTTACATCTTTGAATAAAAAATATGCTCATTAATTTTTATGCGATTTCAATATCCGCATAATAAAAGATAACGTTTTTAATTTGAATGAGCTTTTTTTGTCCAAAACAAGGGCAATGCTATTTAATTCTAATGAATTGCTATCGTTAATGTCTGAATCGTGTATGTGGGGAGCGGTTTTCAGATGCGTAATAAATTGTACGTCATTCGGAGTGATATAAATAGAGGATCCCTTGTAAGGCTTTTTTATCTTGTAAAATATAAGTTTGAGAGTCGTGCAACGTGTTTTGTCATCGTGCAGCTTGCATTAAAAACAGGTAATAATTGTAAATATATTTTTTAACTTTATGTAATTATATTCGTAATTAGAATTAAAATATGGAGTTAATTAAAAAAATCAATTCAGTAAGCCGCATCGATAGGAAGAAGACCGTAAAAGTCAAAGATCTCGAGCTACAGCGCCCTTATCCGGTTTTAAGCATCAAATCTCTTCAGTCAAAGAAGAATTCTCGGCTCATTCTCGTCGAATTAGAAGAATGCGTTGTGTTCCTTCCGCAGAGAATCGCGGACGTAATTAGCGACAAAGATATCGAAGAGCTGAATAAACAGGAATGCCTTTGTTTGCACTACCTAGGATCGTTCGAAGTTGGTTAGTATTTAATATTTTAATTTTTTATTTAAAAAACTAATACGAAATTCGTTTATTTTAAAGGTAAACCTAATCCTGCAGCGAGTATTTCCTTCTGCTGCATGGGCGAAAAACAAAAGGATCCATCATCATCAGCCCTCACGGATCCTCCCAAGGAAAATCAAGAACGGCAAGAGCAAAAAGCCATCCGTATCGTCATCACACTAGAATACCTACCTATACATGGTAATTAATTTTTATAATTTTAGTATTTTTACATCTTGATTTTTAAAGTTATGAGTATTGAATATAGAATTAGATCAGCAACCCATTACAATCGTGATATGCTAATTGCGGATTATCCACATAATTTTATAGAATCGCATGCAAGGAATTGCCTGCTTATTTAAAAGACTTTAAATATCGGGACGGTTTTTGATTGGGTCTCGAGCCCTTTTTCTATTTTGCATGCAATTTAATTTGTTCGACAATTTAACGTGCTTAGAAGATTCGTATTTTAACACAATAGCGTTTTGCTTCACCGACGTGTCTCGTATGAAAGAAAAGGTTTTAATTTATGTAATTACGACCGAAGGGCATTTTATAATATTAGCGAAAGCATCTCGGCCGGTATTAGGTTGTTTAGATTTGTAGATCAATCTGCCGTATCGCCATTAAAACAGTGTTTAATTTTCAGTATAAATGTGAAAGTGACATTTTCTTTTATGCAATTCTAAGAACCGATTGCCTATACGTGGACTTAAAAATAGAGAATTCGTGTTTTCAACTCAATTTATTAATTCTTTGTTGATTTGCAGAAAACCCTCCGCATGCGCTTGCATGAAATCGGCGATTTATTTGTCTATAGTAAATGTGTTAGAACGACAGATGTATTTTCTATAAAATCAACTAAAATTACAGATTCAGAAAAATATGCTATTGACTTATCCTTTTGTATAAGATTTTTAAACTCGTACAAATTGTTAGAATAAAACGGAACTGCATGCCGAATTAGAAGCCATTTTATGGTCCTGCGATTTATCGCCCAAAGACGATACGCCGAACGTATTAGTAAAATTGCACGGTTCAAAATACAGAAAGTTGGCATTGAAATACGAAAAAAAATGTTAACTAACAGAAAAATCGAAGCGGACGCGGGCGTTTCGATGTGTTGTGATCAGATGCTACAGTTGTATCGAAAAGTGCACGCAATTTTAACGAAATGTCGTAAAACCAAAGTATTTCGCAATTGGGTTCGAATATTAAAATCACACATTCACAACACCGAATCGATTTTAAGAACGGTGAAACAAACTTCTTCTTCGCTCTCGGCTAGTTATCTGAATCTATTCAAAATCTTCTATGCCATATGAAAAGATATAAAATGCTATTTAAAAATCTATTAAAAAACTACTGCGGCAGAATGTTCCTAAACAATGGATGTATTCTCGGAGCACGCCTCGACATTCTGAATTGGTTTGAAGCCGATCGTGTCTGCGTTTAAATCGAGAATTCAAACAGCTCAAATTATTAATGTTGCACATAAAGATCTTAATTTATTTATCGAAGATTGTAAAAACTAATTTTATCCAAATTGTATACGATTTTAAAAATCACTCGGTAAACCTTAAAATTAATGTCGTGTTAGCGTGCGATTTTTCAAATTTTCCGTCGCGCTCAACGAAAATGAGTTTCAAACTAGGTATTTTTCGACGCCCAACTTTTTAATTTGTTTCGGCAATTTAGAGAAGTTTAACGAGTGGTTTGCGTGCAATATCGCAACACGCTTGTTGGATAAAATAGAGAACGACGCAATGCACGGGTCAGGATTCACGCTATCCGAAATATTATTTTTAAATGTTAATATTAATAAATGCTATGATATGTTTCACGCGAGTTGTTTCATGCCTCTTCCTATCGCAATTCAAAACAAAAGGCCTGTTTAAACATTAGAAACAATGATTTTCATGCCTTTATTGGAGCGTTTTAGCCGGAATAATTAAGCCTACAGCAGGTAAGCATGCTAATCGCACAACTTCGTATCCGCATTTTGCAGAAATTTTTAATATGAAAAATTTCGTCAGCCCCATGCCTATATCGGATATATCGAAATTCGAAAAGCAGAATGATATTTCTGTAAATGTTTTGCTCTTATTTTAAAACGCGCTCGATACATCGTAACACCGGTACAATTAACTAGCCAAAACGAGATAAACACGTTAATCTGTTAATTGTTGAAGATGCGTATGTCGACGAGTCGTCAAAATTTAATTCTGACGACGGCGAAGACGTCAACGGCAACGAGGACGACGACGACGGCGACGAGGCCGATAAAGTTGGAAAAGTTTGGAAGAATTAAAAAATATTAAAGATTATAAACGGGGCGTTAGATATCATTATTGTCTTATAAAAATTTAGCCTCACTTGTGAGAGGTCAATTAACTAAACATACGGGTCACTTTTACGTATGCGATAGATGTCTCTCCTATTTTTACGATCGCAAACGTCTCGATGCCCACGAGCAAGTATGCGAAAAACTTAACGAGTGTCGTGTTATTTTACCCTCCGAAAAAACAAATATTTACAATTTAAAGATTTTAAGTATAAAATACCTGTGCCGATGGTGGTTTATTCTGACATAGAATGCCTTATTAAAAAACCGAAAGAGCTTCCGAATCAGAACGCACTTTCAAATACCAGGAATATATTCCGTTTTCAATAGGATATTATTTTTATTGTGGATATGACGAATCTCTTTCATATTACAGTTCATACACGGGCACAGACTGCATTTCTTGGTTTGTGCGACAATTAAAACATATTGCCATATGTTATGGGAGCGCATTTTTAAAAACGAGCCTGCTACGTCCTCTATAGATGCCTCGACGGCAAAAACGTGCTTTATTTGCGAAGTCGATTTCTTGCCGGACGACGAAAAGGTTATCGATCACGATCACATGAATGGTTCTGTAAGAGGTGTTGCGCATAGCAGCAGTAATTTAAATTTTAGGTTATTTCCAATTATTCCGTAGTCTATCATAATTTGAGCAATTATGATGCTCATTTTATTATTAAAGAGCTTGCTAACGCTTTCGAAGGCCCCATGAATATAATACCCTTGAATAATGAAAATACATAACAGTTTCTAAAAATACAACGACGCAAATGTGACGTTCAGATTCATAGATTCCTTTCGCTTTATGGCAATGTCATTGGAAAAATTAGCATGCGAGTTGTCTTTCGATGACTTTAAAGTTTTAAAAAGGAATTTAGCTCGCTAAACCCGGATCGCATTAAATTGCTAATGCGCAAGGGTATTTTTCCTACGAGTATTTGGATGACATTTTGAAATTAAGCGAAGAAAATCTTTCTCCTATAGAATGTTTTTATAGCAATCTTAATGAATCACATATTGAAGAATCGGAATATATTCATGCGCAAACCGTATGGAGCACTTTTAAATGCAAAATTTAGGCGACTACGCGGACCTATATTTAAAATGCGACATTCTTTACTTTGCGATATATTCCAAGACTTTAGAAAAATTGTCTTGAAACATACAAATTGGATCCCTTAAATTTTGTGACTTTGGCGAGCTACTCGTGGTCTAGCATGTTATTATATACTAAAATCAGGCTAGAACTAATTTGTGACGTCGACATGTTTTAATGATCGAAAGAGGCATTCGAGGGGCCTTACTCAAGTCGTAAAACGATATGTAGAATCCAATAATAAATATTATCCCCAAACGTATGATCCATCCAAGCCGAATAAATTTTTATTTTACGGAGATATTAATAATCTCTATGGTCATGCCGAATCTTGCTATTTTCCTTACGGGGATTTCAAATGGCTAACGCCTGAAGAAATATTAAAATTTAATGTTACAACGGTGAGCATTACGAGCGATAAAGGTTATATTATCGAATGCGACTTGGAATTTCTTACGGACATTCACGACGCTCAGAAAGAGTTGCCGATGTGCCCAGAACAGGACACGCCTCCGGGCTCGAAATTTTCAAAATTAATGTGCACTCTCACGAAAAAGTTCAACTACGTAGTGCATTACAGAAATCTCCAGGTTTATTTATCTGCGGGCGTAGTTATGACGCGCGTTCATAAGGTTTTAGAATTCGGTCAGTCTCCTTGGTTGAGACCGTTTGTCGAATTAAATACAAGAATGCGCACGGAAGCTAAAACGGAATTTGCACAAAATCTATATAAATTTGCAAACAATTCCATTTTGGTAAAACAATGGAGAATGTTAGGAAAAGACGCGTCATAAAATTAGTGACTCATTGGAGCGGTCGGTATGGTGCTCTATCTTTAATTTCCAAACCAAATTTCCATTCGGCAACGATTTTTGACAAAAATCTGGTCGCGATCGAATTGAGCAAAACAGAGATAGAGTTCAACAAACCTATCTACATAGGTATGGCCATCTTAGAATTATCAAAAATTGAATTATATAATTTTCACTACGATTTCATGAAGGCAAAATTTGCAAATAATTGCGAATTATGCTACATGGACACCGACAGCCTTTTGTATAGTGTGACGTGCAATGATTTCTATGAAGAGTGTATAAAGACGAATCTAGAAAAATTTGATACGAGCGCTTATGATCCCGATAACATCTATAAAATTCCTTTAATTAATAAAAAAGTCATTGGTCTTATGAAAGACGAAACTAGAGGTCGTATTTTAACGCACTTTGTAGGCCTTCGATCGAAAATGTACTCTTTAAAAATAGAAGGCCGTGAGATAATAAAGAAGGCCAAGGGTGTTAAAAAGTACATTATCGATCAGCAAATCTGTTTCGATCACTATCTCGATACGTTACGAAATAAAGTAGTTATAGAACGAGACCAAAATAGCATACGATCATATTTGCATAAGGTAAATTCCATACGTCAGACGAAAATTGCTTTAAGTTATCAAGATGATAAAAGATACATTTTATCTAACGGAATAGATACTTTGCCTCATGGGCACTATCTAATAAAGGACCTTTGAATAAAACCATATTTTATTTTGTGAATTGCATGTTTATTATAAAAAAAATAATTAAAATCTTGTAACGAGAAAGAAATTGCATTGTTTTTTTGTATTTTTATATTATAAAAACCGCATTGTATTTTTTTTAAATTTTTTATATTATGTATAAAATTAATTTAAAAATATATTTTAAGCGCTGTTGTAGAGGCTCTTTTTGTTATATTGTAATCAAGAAAAAAGCATTGTATTTTGTTATTTTTTATATTTATTATAAATAAAATTAAATAAAAACCCTTAACCACAAAAAATATTTAAATTACTAGATACGTATTTCGACCACTATGTGGTCATCATCAGTAGGGGAAAAAAAAAAAAAAAAAAAAAATAGCAGTATAATTTACTATATTGTTGCTTTAAACACTATCGAGGATATTCTCCTCACCCGCAGGCTAGTGTTCTCAACAACAAACAAGTGAATTGTGACATTATAACTTAAAACTACCTAATTTATACTAATTCTAAATCTACTAAAGCGGAACCAGTTTAATCTTGCTTTCTCATTGGTTGTTGACCAATAGGGAAAGCAAAGCAGATGACTCTATTGGCCCTTTATCGGTGTTTAAGAGGGGTCCTTTATGTTTAACAATTTTAATTGATTCATAGGCATTTAAGGAGGAAAACGTTGGTACCGCTTTTAACAATTTAACATTTTCTAGTTTAACGGGGTGGCTGGTTTCAAATATATGTTTGGCGACCTGAGACCTTTCATATTTACCATATTTGAAGTGAGCAATGTGTTCTTTAAATCTTGTTGTTATATTCCTCTTGGTCTGACCAATATATTTTTGAAAACACCCTGGCCCTGCACAACTAATTTCATAAATCCTCGACTTTTGCAATTTTTCCACCTTGTCTTTTGGATTACCTAGCAAATCTTTAATTTTATTATTATTAGTGAAAGCAATTTTGAAATTACACTGTTTGAATATTTTATCAAGACCCTTTGTGGTTTTGTGAAACGGAAGTTTAACATATTTAACATTATCGTTAGAGGTGGTTGATTGCAAAGTCGTTGATTTACGGATGTTGATCCTATTTTTACACTTTCTAAAAATATTATCTATAATATCAGAAGAGAAACCATTGTAATTCGCTATTTGTTTAATAAGAGCAAATTCCTTATTAAATCTGTTTTTATTTAAAGGAAATTCAATAATCTATTAATTAAAAGTTAAATGAAGCCAACTTATGTTGTATGCTATGATTAGAGGAAGACAAAATAAAGCGATTTACATTGGTTTCTTTTCTATAAATGTCAAATTCTAATTTATTACCATTTCTAATTACTAATGTATCTAAAAGGGTAATTGTCCATTATTCTCTAGTTCATACGTAAATTTTATGCTTTGAAATTTTGAATTCATTTCTTTAAGAAAATCATCAACATTTGATTTAGAAGTATCAAAACTGCAAAAATATCATCCACGTACCTTAACCATATTCTTGGGAAGTATTTGGAGTTTTCTTTTAACTTGGTTTCAAAACGAGACATAAATAAATTTGCTATGAAGGTGATAAGCTTATTTCCCATTGCTGTGCCTTCATGTTGTTCGTACAACTTGTTGTTGAATTGAAAACAGTTCTGGGACATGCAATGCGAAACAAGCTTGATATAGTCCTCAACTTTATCATCATCAATATCACTATCTATAAGAACATCCTTTAAATATGTTAAAGTACGTGGTATTGGAACACTAGGAATAATGAACTGACATCAAATGAAATTAAGATTTCGTTCTCTTCTAATGTGATATTTTTAATTTTATTAATGAACTCTAAAGAGTTTTGTACAGACAAACTATTAAACTTTAAATTCTTAAATTCATTTGACAGCCATCGTGATAAATAGTAAGTCGGTGAGTTGATACCTGAAACTATTGGTCTCATCGATTTATTATTTTTGTGAATCTTTGGTAAACAGTAAAGCTTTGGCATTTCAGGATTCGAAATTTTTAATTTTAATTTTAGTGTGGGCGAAATTAGGTTTGGACATTCTTTCAAAACAGACTCTGTTGATTTAATCATTTTATTTAAAGGAACTTCATTTTTACGTTTTTTGACTATTGGTCTGTAAGGACCCTCAGACAGCAAAGTCTCTACTCTATCAACATAGTCTTGTTTATCCAGAATAACCAACCTATTCCCCTTATCAGCCTTTAAATAATAACAATTCTTTTGTCGTAAATCTTTAATAATCAGATGATCTTTCCTTGTTTGTTCTGAGGCATTCCTTGCGCAAGTGCGTAAGTTGTTCGAAAGTTGAATTTTGCACGCGTTTCTAATAAAGTTTTTTGAATTGTCATCTAATTTTGAAATGGATTTTTCAATGCCAGCAATAATGTCTTCCAAAGGAGTTTTCAAATGATCTACTCCAAATTTTAGGCCTCGATCAAGGAAAGTCAACTCTTCATTATTAAAGATTTTCGACGATTCGTTAACAACTATTGACTCTAATTGAGGTGAAGTAATTTCCAGTTTTTTAGGAGGTACATTGACATTGTGTTTCTTTAAAAGAAACTTCAACTTAGTGTTTTGCCTATTAATTTTGTCTAACAATTTATGATTGTTGACTTCAAAACAAATCTCTGAAATTATTCCATTCCTGAAAACCGGACTCGGATAAATTGCACGTTAGTGCTAGGTGCGATTTATACGTTTCCAGTTCCAATCTACTAAGTTTACTGTACAGATATTTGATTTCCAAATTAAGCCATTTATCTTTTGCAAAATTGATTATTGCGTTACTACGTTTACAATTACTGCTGATTTTTACGTTAATGAAATTTGGAAAACTTTGTGGGCTTTACAACTTTTTAGAAATCGAATATCTGCTTTTACAAAACTAATTTTAAGACCTAAGCTCCGATACCTATTAAGTTCCGAAGACCGAAGTCATAGTTAATAATCTATAGAACACTGTGGCACGATTTAAATAAAATTAAATAAACCCTTAACCACAAAAATATTTAAATTACTAGATACGTATTTCGACCACTATGTGGTCATCATCAGTAAGGAAAAAAAATAGCTGTATAATTTACTATATTGTTGCTTTAAACACTATCGAGGATATTCTCCTCACGCAGGCTAGTGTTCTCAACAACAAACAAGTGATGTGACATTATAACTTAAAACTACCTAATTTATACTAATTCTAAATCTACTAAAGCGGAACCAGTTTAATCTTGCTTTCTCATTGGTTGTTGACCAATAGGAAAGCAAAGCAGATGACTCTATTGGCCCTTTATCGGTGTTTAAGAGGGTCCTTTATGTTTAACAATTTTAATTGATTCATAGGCATTTAAGGAGGAAAACGTTGGTACCGCTTTTAACAATTTAACATTTTCTAGTTTAACGGGGTGGCTGGTTTTAAATATATGTTTGGCGACCTGAGACCTTTCATATTTACCATATTTGAAGTGAGCAATGTGTTCTTTAAATCTTGTTGTTATATTCCTCTTGGTCTGACCAATATATTTTTGAAAACACCCTGGCCCTGCACAACTAATTTCATAAATTTCATTAATAGATTATTGAATTTCCCTTTAAATAAAAACAGATTTAATAAGGAATTTGCTCTTATTAAACAAATAGCGAATTACAATGGTTTCTCTTCTGATATTATAGATAATATTCTTAGAAAGTGTAAAAATAGGATCAACATCCGTAAATCAACGACTTTGCAATCAACCACCTCTAACGATAATGTTAAATATGTTAAACTTCCGTTTCACAAAACCACAAAGGGTCTTGATAAAATATTCAAACAGTGTAATTTCAAAATTGCTTTCACTAATAATAATAAAATTAAAGATTTGCTAGGTAATCCAAAAGACAAGGTGGAAAAATTGCAAAAGTCGGGGATTTATGAAATTAGTTGTGCAGGGCCAGGGTGTTTTCAAAAATATATTGGTCAGACCAAGAGGAATATAACAACAAGATTTAAAGAACACATTGCTCACTTCAAATATGGTAAATATGAAAGGTCTCAGGTCGCCAAACATATATTTGAAACCAGCCACCCAGTTAAACTATAAAATGGTAAATTGTTAAAAGCGGTACCAACGTTTTCCTCCTTAAATGCCTATGAATCAATTAAAATTGTTAAACATAAAGGACCCCTCTTAAACACCGATAAAGGGCCAATAGAGTCATCTGCTTTGCTTTCCCTATTGGTCAACAACCAATCAGAAAGCAAGATTAAACTGGTTCCGCTTTAGTAGATTTAGAATTAGTATAAATTAGGTAGTTTTAAGTTATAATGTCACAATTCACTTGTTTGTTGTTGAGAACACTAGCCTGCGGGTGAGGAGAATATCCTCGATAGTGTTTAAAGCAACAATATAGTAAATTATTTATTTTTTTTTTTTTTTTTTCCCTGATGATGACCACATAGTGGTCGAAATACGTATCTAGTAATTTAAATATTTTTGTGGTTAAGGGTTTTTATTTAATTTTATTTAAATCGTGCCACAGTGTTCCTATAGATTATTTATTATAAAAATTAATTAAAATATTGTAACAAGCCAAGATAAAAAAAAAACTGCATTGTATTTTTTATTTTTTTATATTATGTATAAAATAAACTAAAATAATACATTTTAAGTGCTGCTGCATGTCAAAGTATCGCAGTTGTAGCGTCTCTATCTTTCTTATTTTTACAAGATCAAAAAAATGTATAATAAAAATCAAACAAAAGGAAACAAATTTTTATTTTTGAAATGTAACATATTTATATAATAAAAATATAAAAACAAATGTTTTATTTTTAAATGTAACAATCTATATAAGATCAGCTTTTGAATCCAGGAAGGCTCTTGGAAGCCCAACCATTTGACGAGAATTTTGGTTCCTTTTCGCCTTAGTATTTTCTCGATAAGGTAAATATTTGGAACTCTCGTTTTCTGCAGCTCAGCTTCATAAAACTGTCCCAATACTGGATCGCCATGCATGTCGACGAGTAAATAAGTAGTCGGATTTGCTCGAAACACTTTACATATTTTAAACGTCTCCTCGCTCCAGTTTGCATTGTAGCCCTTAGAAAAATACTTCTATATTTTGAAATGCGTACAAAGTCGTCCACGGCATAACGAGGTTTTCTAGTCGCCAGTTTTAATTTATCGTAAACTTTCAGACGCGTTTTCGCGGTCACATTTTTGGGTTTTCTTTAGTGGTCGAATGCACCGTATCGTTGTATTTCGATACAATCGAATCGATTATATCAATCCACTTCCATTTGCCTCTCAGACTAAAAGCTTTATACAGTTTGTTTTTATCGTTCTGATTGCACGTTCTACGATGGCGGCTTTGATTGAGCTATATGTGAGTAATGATTAATATCGCCATATTTCTTCATCAGCCGTGCAAATTGGCCGTTATAAAATTCTGTACCATTATCTGTTTGCAGATTTTTCGGTAAAGGCGGCCGCGATCTTTAATTTCATTTAGAATCTCGCGCATCGCAGATGTGACTTCATGACCATTCTTGGATTTAAGCGGTCTCGTCCATAAATATTTCGAATAGCAATCGATCACGAGTAGAATATACTTATGCCCTTTATTATATTTCGAATATGGAATAAATTCAGCAATATCGGCTTGGAATAAGTCGTGATAAGATTTGATGACCGTTCTTCGACGTGGAAAATTTATTCTAACCCCTCTGTGCAGTTCATCCACTAGTATTTCCTTATCGTTATATTTCTTAGACATTTTTAAGGTTTGACACGAGTATGAGAGTTAGACGACGAGGCTTTATCTTGCTCCAATAACACGTGCAGGTGTCTTATAACGTCGGTATTAATTTTGTGAAATTGTAAATCGTCTCCAGCAGACGTCTTGACTCCGTCTAATTTCAAGTGGTTGAAAATCAGGAAGTTCGTGTTTAAAACAACTTCGTTCAACACTTGAACGACCGATTGCAATACATCTCGAATGATCACGTTATCGCGGTGAATGGCGACACCTTCGATAAGATTTTGTATTCTCGCGTTCACATAGAACTTAGAAACGGCATCGTGCTCATCTTCGGCCTCGCCTATGTTGACAATTCTCAAGCCTCGAGAGTCGAAGTTCTTGGCCTTACCGTCGTCGATCGTGGTTAGTTTCATAAAATTTTGCGCTTTTTCTGACAACGTCGAGTCCACGTATCTCTTGTTAACGGCATCGCCGAGCTCTGCGGGTCGTGCAAATTTACAATGGATCGCGATTTGGCGTCAAATTTAAGTTTCTTATTAGCATGCGTTTTTCCCGAAGATAAAGCGGTCAAACATATTTCCAATGCTTTGCCTATACGCAGATTGAGTTCTTCGCTGCAAAATTTTAAGTTTACGCCGTCGTTTGATTTTTAGGATCGGCCAAATTCACTATTCTAAAATCCTTCAAGTTAACTATTTTCTCGTCCTCGTCCAATACCAAGGCGCTTCGTTTATTTACCGCATCCGTTCCGGTCACGGGATTGCCTACGTTGCAAAGTTTTCTATTTTCTATGTTGAAATCGCCTTCCGGAGTTAGTTTAAAGCCTACACCAGGAGGCCCGCGCGCAGCGGTATTACCAAACCCTCCGCCTCCAGAGTCTCTGGCAACATACGCTCTTCCAAATTTATCGACGACCATTTTATTTCTGAGACTATTCTATAGAACGTGTATATTTTATTAGGCGATTAATTTCGCCTCCTTTAATTCGGATATAATAGAAAGAAATTCGTTTTGATTCTGAGAGCTATTGTTGCCCGCCGAACGTTCGGCCATCAACAAACGAAGCCGGCTCACCAGCTCGGCCGGCGAGTCCCAATGAACGTATTCTATCTCATGATTAGAATTATCGAATTTTTTGTATCGCCAAATTCTGCTTATATTACTCGATGGCTGTCTTTTTTTCGATAAATTATCCATACCGAGACTTTTCTTTTTCTTCGTTATTTTGGATCGTAATTGCATGGGAATCGTAGGAGTCGCCGATGCTGTATTCATCTCTCTTGACGACAACGACGACGGTGACGGCGACGAAGCATGCTGCGGCGAGGGAGGAGGCGTAGATATTGTAGTCGCCACGGGCGACGGTGTTAAATTCGGAACGATATAATTTTTATATTTGGGCGTTTTAGGCAGATCCTTGCGAAACAGTTTATTATATGCATTGGTTTTCTTCAAAATATCGATGTAATTTTTACATCTAGCTCGGAAGGATTGCCAGCAGGCGTTTTCTTATTCGAAGGATTTTCTTATAAGTTAACAATCGAAGTAAGCTCTCCGTAATAGGATATTTTTATTTCTAATATTAATCGTAGATCCGTCGTCTGCAATAGCTAACTCTGAATTGCCCATAGACTATTTATTCGAAAGGTCGTCGTATTGAATGCCGATTCCGGTATCGTCTATATTGGGATCCTCGCTTTTGGACAGGATGTCGGCATACTTTTAAGTAAGGCATCTGAACCGTCGCCGACATTATCAGATTCGTGCTCCGCATTCTGACGTCGAATATAATTAGGATTTTTACTTGCAGAGAATTTTGATAGCGATTTTAACGGTTCTAGTAATTGAGCATGCTTCATTCCGTATTTTAATTGAGCTCGATTTTGATCTCGTTTAAAATCTAAAAACTTTTCTTATCGTTTTAGTGGCCTGCACTACGGCTCGATTTAAATTCGTAGAGTGACGTCGTCGTCGTCCTCGTCTCATCGCAGCCGCAGACATTGCGTTGATGAAAGTTTGCTCGAACGTCGTGATTTTAAATACATATGTAATGATCGAATCCTTTACGGTAGCGGCCCTCGTTTATGGCTTTTTCTTTGTCTACCACTAAGAATCCGTATCCGGCTTTATTGCCATCGCCTTTTTTCCCACGCTAGACGGCACATCTTTTGAAATCTTCGAAGCTCATGTCGGTATTAATGTGCTCCGAATAGATATGTCTTAAGTTCATTTCGTCTTGCAAAAAAACTATAATTAAATTTGTATTGTCGCAAATAAGATGCTTCGGTATTCTTGCATACGATTGGCTGAGGTAGAACGCGTCTATATTCTTATGACGGCTCATTGAAAATATTGACGAATCGCGTTTTGTTCGTGACATTGAATGTCGTCGAAAATGAGAATCGAATTACTCTTAGCATCTTGCGGTGAAATTATTTCAGAATTTTCGCTAAATTCGTAATAGCCTAGTCCCTTGATCGGTCTCAAAACTCGACTCAAAAAATCGTATTTGGGCTGAAATAGCGACTTGGAGTAAATGTAAACGTTTTCAAATTCCAATCCGTTGGGTGCCAGTAACAAACTCAAAATCAGGTTTGTTTTACCGCACGCAGAAGGTCCGCATACGATGCATCTTATGCTGGCCGGTAAGAGATCTCCGTGCTTTTGCGCGTTCCAAAATAGGAATAAGGATCATCCTGCTCGACCGTTAGATCCATATTTGCAACCGGTAGAGATTGTTTCTGTTTAATAACCTTCATGTCTATTATTCGCTAATATGACGCGTAACGATTTCCGTAAACGGATCGTATTCGAATATAGAGTCGTGCAAAATTAAGCAGTATGCTTTAGTGGTTTGATCGAAAATGTTGCTGGATTCGATTTCGAGACGTATATCGACGGCCGAATTTTTAATAGATTCTTCTTGACGACTGCAATCGATCACGAACACGGGACAATTGCCAAATTGCTGATAGTCGTTCAAACAACACAGAGCGTAGCTCAAATTGCTCGCGCCTGCATAATAGTTTTCCGGAAATTTCGAATAGTGCATGAACGGGGTCGAATAATCGTTATTGGCAAAGTCCGAATTCATATCTTGAAGTGGAAATTCTTGGGAATTAAGGTATAGTTTTAAATTTGTCAGATTGCAGTGATCGAACTGGGCTGCCGATTGCTTCGCATTATCATACTTGCCATGCTGAAGAGTAAATAGAATCCATCGAGGTTTTTCTAATTCGTTCGAATTCTTAATATGCCAAACGTGAATTTTCGAAGACGGAAAGGACGGCAACTCGTGAAGCTCCCAGCGACGAAAGTAAACCACAATTCTGGGATTTTATGCAAATGATGGAATAAATTTAATTTCGATTCATCGCTAAGCTTTAAATGCGGAACCTCCCACGATATTTTAGTAATTTTAAATGTTAGCTCGTTTTCGTCGCTCTTGTAACAATTGACGTCGCTCTTGGATCTAATTAAAACAAGCTCTTGCGGCATGTTTACGACGGCTCGTTTATAATCCTCGCAAAATCCAAAAATATGCTTTAGAGGCACATTGCACGAGAAGCGTCCGTTCTTAAAAATGTCGGCGTTTGTATCTCCTCGAGGGTCCCAGGTGCTATTGCTCAAACCGTTGAATTTTTTGTGATACGAAGCGAGACCCTTCATCGTGCACGTTATACCAGGCTGCTTACAAACGTCGACCACATGCGTGCTCCCCATTTTGTACTGTATTTCATCGAACAAGAATAATATTGCGTTGTTCGTTATCGTATACGGTTTACCTTCGGTTTTCACCGAAAACGTTCCCTTAATATTAATGTAACTGTCGTAGGTTGCGGTTATAGCATCGGAATTTTGGATTTCTATAATCACTCTATCGCTGTGGTCTGTGTTTCGCGTGAAGGGTAAATACGAATAATAATCTTCTTTCGAAATTGTCTCTTCGTAGCGAGGCCTTTTGAATACGTCTAATTTGGCCACCTCGTCGAAACGTAATTTCTTCAAAGGAGAACTAATCACCGACGAGATGTGATCTGCGACCATTTTCGTGCTACTACCAAAATCACCACGTATTTTACCGCCACGTTTAGCCATTTCTAGTACTTTTTTTCTATCTCGTATTCAAAAGCTTGTAGCCGAGCGCTTTTAAGAAACTTGCGTCTGCGCGACTAAGAGCGAGGTTCTTCTTCCTCTTCTTTTAATATGATGTCGCTTTTTCACACCTCTTCCGCTTTTTATTTCGTTATGGCCTAACGATGATTTGCGTGCGACTGCAGATTTCGAGAACGTTTTTGCGTTTTATATAGGTTTGTTTTGAGGAAGAAGAAGAAGAAGAAGACTTCGGCAGCAACGACGATAACAATGCCCAACGCGCGGATTTTTTCTTAGGTATATTGACGACTGCGGCTAACGTCTGTTGCTGCTGCTGCTGATGCTGACGCTCGTCATCGTAAACGACGCCCATTTTAACTTAATAATAATTTTATTATTCGCGTCTTAGCTCTAGGCGAACGCAAAGGTACGTATCCTTCGAAAAATTAACCGCTTCACCCGTATGATCCACCAGTCTCAACGTAATGTTATCGAATTCGTCCACGCACAGAGGGAAACGAATTATATTGCTGGGTTGTTGTTCTATGCTGTAGCCTGGGGCACGGTTAGGCCAAATTCGTAAATGCTATGACAAAGTTGGTTATTGCGGTACGCTCCCGTCGTAATGTTAGTATCTACGAAAATATTAGATACCGAAATTATTTCCACATCGCGATCGGACGTATGCGAACGACCTTCCTCTAAAATTCGATCATAAAATCCCAGCATTCGACCGATGTTGCCGCGCTTCGTGAAGTTTACGGAGTATTTCGATTTTATTTCGCACTTTAGGGTATTATTATTAGCTCTTAAAGAAAACAAGCCGTCGACCAATCCGTCGTCGTCCAAAGTTACGGACGAATTAATTTCTTTGTTGGCTTTAGCCGACTCCAATATCTTTTTTCTCAGGAACGTGTTTAGCTCGTCTATTTCGTAGCATCCCTCGTCGATGGTGATTTCTTTATCTTTATCGTAATAGAACTTATTATTTCCCTCGTAAATATTTCGAACGGTGTTGCACGTGTAAAGACCCACCAAGCCGCAGGTGTACGTACCGCCATCGTTCAGTCTCACAGGTGGGTATAGCGTACCGCTGCTGATGGTATTTCCATACCCGAATATCGTGAATGTCCTAGACATGACTGTAGCGCTCCGAGGGCATTATGGTTCTTTTATGTAAAAATTTCAACACTAAATGACCACACACGATCGTGTTAAAGTCTTGCTCCTTTCCACGTTATAATATATATCGCTACCGTGAAAATATCTTAAGACTTCCTCGGAGGCCTCAGGTCTCCGAAACTATCTAAGTATATCACCGTATTGGCCCTTTTTATAACCGACCCAATGCGTGCCCGGACCGGATCCATCGTCTAAATTTATAATACCACTTTCGTTTCGCCACGGCGGTGCTAAGCTTCCGTCGCGTCTTTTAGCGGCAACTCGTCTCGCATGTACACGCCTCTAAAATACGGAACACCTTTAGCATATTTGTGCAGATCGAGATCGGTCAATGCGCGCATGGGAGGTGTAAGGGTGGTGGTGGTGGTGGTGGTGGTGGCGAGCTTAGCATTCCTCGGCACCATCGAAGTCATCCGTTTTTTGAATCCCCCGGATAAGGTTTCAAGTACAAGGCGCTACCTTTCTTGTGAGGCTTTAAATACAATCCGCTGCCGACTTTTTTCTCTTCCATGGCTCTGTTGTGACGCGCGTTCTCGTCGAAATACCTCTTTGCATTTTTGGCCGAATTGATGGCGTTTGCGACGCTCGACGCTCCGCCGGCCAGTGTTCCGATCGCCGAAAGACCCGCAAATATCGGAATCAAAGGCAATAAGCCTCCTCGCTTGGGCACCGGTATTATGCGCGGTACTTTAATTTTCGAACGACCTCCCATCCTGTTGACTATAATTTTGCAGCATTCATCGCGCTCGAAATGAGACGATTATGCGAAGCATCTCCGTGTCCTTTACTCTTGATGCTTTGTTTTCTGATTTCTTTAGATATTTTACTTATAAGACCGCCTCTGAAGGAGCATTTTCTGCCGACGTTACCGTTATTGTCTTTGAATTTACCCGAGCATCGACGTACTCGACGTCGTCGTTTTTGTCGTCGTCGTCGTCCTCCTCGCTGTCGACGATCCAGTTTCACGGCCATTTTCTTGTCTATTCCCATTCCTAGTTTGCGTTTCGCTTTCATTGCAGCCGTTACGCCCAACGCTGCGAGCTTCTCGGACCACTTAGAATCTTTGGCCTTGACTCGCCGCCAAGCCGCTTCTTGCAAGACCTTGTCGGCCTCGTGCCTGCGCTCCACGTCTTTGTGATGCAAATACGCGATGTCGTGCTGCTTGCACGCTTCGTCTAGAGGATTAATACCTTTGTCTCCGCGATTTAAACGCTCTTGTAGCCTGGTTCCGGGACCGCAGAAGTTATGACCAGGAAGGTGCAGTTCGAAGGGCAATTTATTTAAGAGGTTGTTGAACAACCCTTCACCCCGTGTACCAACATTGACTAACATCTCTCCTGCAATAACGTAACAATAATATATATATATATATATATATATATATATATATATATAAAAATAACTGCATACAGAATAAATTTTATTTACAAAAAGGATCATACACTATCTTTAAAATACAAAGGTTTCATTTCGACATTTAAATTCTTTTGATATAAACATAATACGTCATCGACAATTTCGTGAGGGAAATGGCGCGTGATTTCTAATAAGCCGAGTCTGTTGATGTCGTAAAGAACGTTTAGGGTACTTAGGGATGGATTTCCAAATACGTATTCGCTTATCATCTCGACTCGACATAAGATTTGATCCTGCACGTTCGAATAAAGTTCAGCATCCTCGAGGAGGGGGACGCCTTCACCTCCATCGTCGTCGCCGTCGCCGCTACTGCTCTTGCACCTGTTATACGCGTAAGCTCCGAACTCTTCCGGGAAGGCAAGTGGCGACGCACTCTATATTTCTATCGTAGAACTCTTGAAAATCTTGTCCTTTCAATATTTCTAATTTGAGCATTATAAGAGGCGCTAGAGTAAACACTTTTGCAAATTCTTCGCGGAGAGAGAAATTCGCGCAACATTGTATCCGGATCCTGTTTTGTTGATTCTAATGCGGCGAGAGCCGCAGCAGTTTGCACCTCGACTCTATGAATGGACTCGTATTCGTCTTTAAATTCCACTTCCAAGTATCCGTCGATCGTCTGATGCATTTCACGCCTCCAGTGCCATACGTCTGCGACTACGGAGGCGGCGGTAGCGCCTGCAGATGCAACCGTGGCAGTATCCGAGCGGTTGGAAAAAATTTTCTAAATTTATGTTCGATATTGATAGACGACAAATCTTTCCACTCGTTTTCGTCCATTTGCAATTCGCCTTCTTTACAAAATCTGTTGGGGCATATAAGTCTGATAACAGGGCTAAAATCCATATTGCTCTTTCGTTTGGTTAAGCCCACTTCGATCGTATGACCGTGAGCGCACCATTGCGCATTCTCCTTGGAGGAATTCAATCGGTATTCGGTGCTACATATCAGGGATCCATCGCCTGATCGTTATCGTAGACATGAATACCTGACAAAACTTGCGGCGATCCAGATACTGCACGTAGATGATGATGATGACGAAATTACGTCATCATCATCGTTATTTAAAAATACTTGACTGTCGTCACCACTTGTATGATTATTTTCGTCTTGAATATACTTCACCATAATTGCTATTTAATTAAGTGCAAAATTTCACGCACACATACACACCCTGAACGAAGATACCTCCCGGTTAGAACTGAAAATTATTTTGCATGCGTAGGTTTTCGTTCGAGCTCAAACGATGTTGCTCATGCGCGCATAGTTTATTTTATATTTGTAATAGATGTAGTATGCCCACGCTCCTATTAATTGCATAAGTACGATGTGTTCTAAATACGTCCATACACCATCTGAACTATCAAATTCTCGATCTTTTTTTCTCGCTCTCTCTTCTCTTTCGAAGGCGATTCGTTTATGATTCCATGGCATGACGTACCATTCGGTCTCCGTAAAACTGCTATTATATTTAAATCTTATTTTAAACATCAGAAAAGGATCGATGCCAACTCCGTCTCCGACACAATCGCCCGCGGATCCATTGTTCAACCATTCGGCACCGTCGTCGTCGTCGTCGTCGCCGTCCTCGCCGTCGCCGGATCCATCTACGTTTTCTATTTCTCGTCGTCGTTGAAGGCGTCCTCCTCCTCCTCCTAGATAACTTTTATAAATTAAAAGGTCTCTCGATACCGCGGACGATGACGACGACGACGACGTCTCTGATGATGGCGATAAGGAAACCTCTTCCGAATGGTTCTGTTGCTGCTGCTGCCATTGCTGTTGCAGCTGCATGGTAATTAATTCCATACGTTTCCAATCTTTAGAGCGAGAGCATCTTATTTGTTGTTGTTGTTGTGACGACTCGGACTTCGACAATGCCAAAACGTCTTTATTTTCAACAACCTCGAAACATACGAATGCATTCGGGGGATCTACGGGAACCGGATTTCTTTGCCAGGAGGGCACGCTCGGTTTAAATATGTATAGGTAATTATTACATATTAAAGAGTAGGCGAGATATGCTGCGACGGCTGCGGGCGGTCCTTTAGAGTCATTTCGAACAATGAGCATTTTTAATTGCATTCATAGGTTTTATTGCAGGGCTGCGATGTGTTGTTGTGCGCGCGTACATATGGGGTAGAACATGCGCATTCAGGACACGATTTTATTTGCAGAGGAGGTCCATCTATCTGATCTGCATGCGACGACGATTGTAAGCCATGCGCTAAACAATAGCGATGCGTCCATAATTGTTTTGCAAATACTCCGGTAATTTATCGAAATTTCTGGCGACGTCTTTACTTGCATGCCTCTCGATATACTCGAGCGGTAATTTCGTAAGATCCTCGACCGTCAACATTCTTCTATATTACAAACGTATATGATTATTAAAATAAACATATCATCTCGTAGACAATTTTCTTATCCCCTTCCTTAAGAATGCATACTATAGGTTCCTGCATGATTTATATTGACGCCTAAATTTAATATTCTCGAAAGAGCTAACCCGCTCTGCTTTTCGGTATATTCGCCCAGTTTATTGTTCAATTCCTGAATGGCTTCGGGTTTAACTTGAGTTTGAAAGTCTTCAATTTTTAAAATTTTATAATTTTTAGTAGTAAAATGTCTGAGCGATGACGACGATGATGATGATGACGATGTATCCACGGCTTCTGAAGACGATGATGTTGATGCGTTGGGCTTTACGTATTCACCGTTAAACACGAAATTAATTTTAAGAGATCCAAATTTTCTCAAACATTTTCTCAAACGTCGCTCTATTAAGGCGAATGCATCTTCTAAAAATTGCATGGGATCTATGTGATATAAATTGACCACAGCACTCGAACGTATCCTGCGGGCGAAAGCCGATTTCAAATCGACCCACACGATATTGTTCGACGTTCTACGTCTTTTGACATTCTTCTTTGATGTTAATCTATCGAAATTTTCAGCAGGATCGTCGACTTCGACGTCGTTCGCATAACCCTCGTCGTCGTCCTTCGCACTAGTATTATCGCCGGATCCATTCTTTTTACTAATACCTGCCCCTCTGATCGCCCTATCACGCTTGCTTTTGCATTAGAAACGATCTGATTACATTTCAGATTTAGCAGCATCGATTCATAGTGACGTTTTCGACCTACGTTGCAAGCACTTTTCAATTGTTTTAAAATTGCACGCGTTGAGGTAGGCGCGTCTGGAATTTTTAATTCGTCCGAAGCTTGAGACATTTTTTACACTTTCGACACACGATGTTTACCGTTCGAATAATTACACAATAATAAATAGAAAAATATTTTGGATATTCTTTTTACCAAGACGACGAAACTATTATTCGTAGTAGGGGAGAAATTTTTTTTTCAAATACAAACGCAGCACGCAATTTTTTCTTATCGACACCTGTAATAAAAACCTTGCGGTTATTTCCCCACCCTTATTCTTCTTATACTTCATCATAATTGCCTACGACACATCGAGCGTAACATTTTCAAATTATTAAAAGATTACTTGAAACGTCTTGCACGTGTCCGATGAGATAATCCCGAAAACACACTCTTAAAACAAAAACACGTTCGCACCACTTGCGCGCCCTTACGATATTTCGTCTTAGACTAAAACACGCACGCCCCCTACACACCTATACACATAACGATACATACCTTTCTTTTCGAAAATAAAACAACAACAACACCGCCCCCGATCGATATCTACACACACACTTTTATCACGAGGGCGGCACGACTTCCACGTTAACATCACCGACAAACCATACATACCCTACACCCTACACGCACACACCTGCACATACATACCTCTCTTTTATATAATACGCACACCCTTTACAAGATATTTATGATCCTTTTAAAAGGGCCGGCCAGCTTCTCCATAGCCATACTATCGTTATCCTCAAACCTAACTAATACTAACACACACACACACCTACACATACATGACCTTCACACATACATACTTCTCTTTTCCATAATACACACACCCTTTACAAGATATTTATGACCCTTTAAAAAGGGCTGTCCCAGCTTCTCCATAGTTATACTACTCCAGTGTTTAAAAAAAATATATCTCTGCTCCATTTGGTCGTACAGACTTGAATAATAAATCAAATTGTGCGGGATTTTGTAAGCTACAATTTTAATATTTTATTTGCGAAAAACTAATTTCTTGGACCTTTTGGACTCACCCCTGACCGCAACGTAGTGTCTACACGTGGGGATTTTTAATACGTTGAATAGTAGCCTAAAACAAGCCTGTTTACACAGTTTCAGCCCAGTCAGTATTATTTCCTCCAAATCGACAAATTTCGAATCATTTTACTTGGCTATAAAAGATGTAACACTTTAGGCTGTTATGTTAATATTACCAAAAATATTTGTGTGTTACTTAACTTAGACGTAAATGATTAAAAAAATTAATTATCTTAAAACCTTCAAATTAACGATTATACTTGTTTAGTATTAAATAAAAATAAATGTTGTGCTTGTTCATGCCGCGGTATAAAAATGCGGTGTTCAATTAAAAAGAATAACATATACATAATTTAATCATTCGCATTTTTCTCATTCTCAATAATTAGGAAAATTAGGTTGTCATTTTTATTAAAAAATAATTATTAATCTGATCGTCCAAAGTGCTGCCTTAAGAGAATAGTTTTTCTGCAAGCAAAATAATTGGAGATAGTTAATGAGCCCTTAAATTTAATTAGCTGTTCAAGCACTATTAAAATGTGTAGTAAAAGCAGGGTGTGTCTTTTACAATAATGATGTTGACCAATATTCCACTATAAATGGAAGCTCTACGATTTCCACAATATTTTAAGTAGATTCGCCTTGTTCGATAACCATATATGTAAAATATCAATTTTCCTGTACTTGTAGCTTTCAGATACCTGTAATGAAAGCTCGTTGTGGGACACTTTGCATTTGAAGCTTTTGGTTTATAACACCTTATTCATAACGCTAAAAACGCAATTTTTGAACTAAATGACTTCGTAATAATGTATATTATAATAGAACCGTGTTCCCTATTGTTTATGTAAAGCAACTTTCCTATAAATGCTATCAACAAAATATTTGCGTTTACTTTTTTGTAATTGAAATGATTCTTTACAATTAAGAAAAACTACAATATTTTGCTGTTTCTTATAACGTCGTCATTTTAGCGAAAAATATGGTTTCAATTTTTTTTGTTTAGAATAAGAAGAGAAAGAAGTACTTCCCTGCGATTGCGTAAACCAAATTAGTCCCTAGAATGTATTGATTTCCCCCGCTCATGCGGATTAGTATTTTTCGATCTGCAAGCTCAACCGGAACCTCAGTCGTCCGCTTCTTTTGTTCAAGATGATTCCACCACTTTGTGAGTTTCAAAGAATAACAGAATCAGAACTGTTGGGGCAACAAATACGATACCGTGCTATGGTGGACAAAGTAAGTAATGATAGTTTAGTCTATCTTATCATTTTAATTAAATAATTTTATAGATGACAGCTCAAGCTGGCTGCAGCCAAAGTAGGTCATGTAGCTGCATACGCGCCCAGGGATCCGAGCGTGATCACTTGCATCATCAGCCAGTGTTAGATCCTGCCGTTAATAATATGCCTCAACCTGGTATGAACGAGCAATCGATTAATGCTGGCGCGTTTGCCAGCAGCTCAGCCACTCCTGGCACTTCAATGGTTAATAACGATGCAGGCAGCGCTTTCGGGTTTAAAACTGAAATGCCCGTAAGTCATCAAGGAGTAAGTGGTGCACCGTCTACAAGCTTTCTTGCACCTCGATCTCAACGATATGGAACAGCTGCATTACGCTGTAGTTTTTGCAGATTTACAACCGAAAATTTGGATGTATATACCATTCATTTTCGGGATCACCTGAAGTCTAATCACTGGGTTTGCAATTTTTGTCCATATAAAGCTTCAGACCTTGCCGCCATTCAAGCTCACACTGAAGTTCATGGATTTACACAGATTTATAATTGCAGAATGTGCAGCTTTAAATCTCAAGATCCAAATGTTGCACTAAAACATCTAGTAGAATACCACTTAGGATTGTTTTAAGATTTTACATCGGGAACAGCTCTTTACAGTTCTTCCTTGAAAGTAATTTTATTCCATTAAAATTTAATAATTAAGTTGAGCGTTGGTTTGTGTCATATTTAAAGTTAACAATAATGCAACAACTTAGCCGTTATAGATTAAAAATCATTATATCCTTCTACGCGCTTATAGTATAGAACTACATAATAATTAGGGGTGTTTTTGTTTACAAAAGAAAAGGTTTCCGTTATAGTAAGGAAACATAGTTGGTTACAACATTTGTTGTTACGTTTGCTGTACGTGCTGTATTTTGTAATATAGAGTTTAAATGAAAATAGGGTAGGTAACAATATAAACTTCCAACCAAATTGCATCACTATTTGCAAATGTCAAGTGGTTGTACTGCAAGCAGTGGCGATTTGGTTATACATTAGTGATTAAATATACAAGTTCGTTGGGTTGGTACTTTAGATGTAGTGAGTAGTTAATAGTTGATTATATAAAGAGCACACCTGCCCTATTAAAAGGACGCATTATTAAATAAACTTGTTATTGCATGCTATTAGAAAGTAATTGATGAAATGTAATCATATCTATATCATTATTTGAAAAAGTATGGTAGTGTTAGCCTAGTTGTTACACAAATGCATAGTAGTAAACCAAAAATTGAAACATGATTAATAGTTGAACAAATTATTTATTTGCTGTTGCAAATATAGACTGTAAAATTTTTTGGCGTTTTTATAAACTTGAGGGCAATACTGACTTGTAGTAGTATGAAATCAAGAGAACTAGAGTTTTTGCTTTTGATGGAGTTCTCTGTGGGTGCTAGTAACAAGTTGCTATTAACAAGGTTTTAATGAATGCAAATGAGATAGACAATTCGCCATGTTAAATTCCGTCCCCTAGTTTAATTAGCAATCGCCCTTCGTTAATTCTTCTGTAATAGAATTGCGAGAATTTTAATATACTTAATTCCACCCCTTAGTTTTCAACATGGTTCCGTCGGCCATTTTTGTAAATACATGACAGCAACCTTTTTTTTTAAATATCAATAGACTTACAAGAACTTGTGTATCTATTTTTTAAAAGGTAGTTGTTGACCACATTTTACAAATACGTCACGGCCGGTTATTTTCTGTAGAATTACTATTATACTTGTTAGAACTAAAATCATTAAACATGTAGCTGTTTTTCATTACGTAGCAGGTAATTTTTGTTGTCATATTTTTTACACGCTTAATAAACACAGCAATAGTTTATCGCATATTTTTTAATAAGAAAAATTAAACAAATGTGTATATGACAAAATATACATGTATTAATCTACTTTGTTGTCGCATTTTTCTTTTGTACTGCATTACCCCCACACATAATAAAAATAATAATGGCTAAGGTACATATCAACGAGAAAAATTAAAGGATTATGCAAAAGATACGATATGCAAGGGAGTCAGCATAACGTCACTTGAGAAGGAGCTGCGCCCCCGTCATGAATCCTTTTAGGGTTTCGCTCCCAAACAAAGGAACTCAACTTTTCGGCTATACTACCGTTCGTACCGCTTCGTATTCTTGGGACGTGCCCCTTAGTAATAAAGGATGTGCCACAAGCCATAATTGCTCAGCCATCGCCGCTTATTACTGTAACTTCAGAAGGCTGCGATTGTTGTTATTACATGTACAACCATTTAATTTATTTATATAAATCACGTAATACTTTTGCGTTTAGGCAACTTTAAACACACGTATCAAACATATCCGTGGAATATTAGAATTTGCTCGATCAGATTTATTTTTAATTTAAATTTCGATTACAATTGAATAAATATCTAGGTCGATAATCAGCAACACAGGGACGTGTAATCATAGCATCCAACTTAATATTAGCTGTAGTAAAAATTCAGTGACGTAAATTATACTACCGTGTAAAAACAAAAAGAGGCAGGGCCGGTTATAGTATGTTTTGCGCTACAAGCAATGAGGCTCCTTGTCGCGCCCACATTTAGGAAGTTTTTATTACGTTTAAAATATAAAAGAACAGTAATAAATGTTTACCTGACTGACTGGTTAATCATAAATGGTGAATATAAACACTTCCTTTTTCTTACTACATAAATGTTCACAATAAAAGAACTTTCTAATTTATATACACACACACACACACATATATATATATATATATATATATATATATATATACATATATAATAATCGTGATGAAAATCAAGATTATTATATATTAAATTAGAATATATATATATATATATATATATAAGATATATATATATATATATATATATATATATATATATATATATATAAGATGAAATAATAACTTAGACTTTTAAGTAAAGCCCAAATGATCATTTCAAATGTAATATATATATATAATATAATATTTATATATATATATATATATATATAAGTAAGATGTATCTGTAAACAAACTCTTATGAAAATAATAAGAGCCATTGACAAATACAAATCGGGCTGGTAGTTAAATGTCAATGGCTCTTATTATTTTCATAAGAGTTTGTTTACAGATACATCTTACTTTATATACAATTTTCTTATTGCGGACTGCAAATAACTTGTCTTTGTTTATTTGAATTGCCTTTGGGGCATGAACCCGGGTGTCGCCACGAGAAGGTTTCTTACGTTAGCAAATAAATTTTGCTGTAACATTCCGCAAATCTCAAAGGCCAAACGTACTTTTATAGTTAAATGGCTATTTAACTAAAAGCTCGATTTGTATTTGTCAATGGCTCTTATTATTTTCATAAGAGTTTGTTTACAGATACATCTTACTTTATATACAATTTTCTTATTGCGGACTGCAAATAACTTGTCTTTATATATATATATATATATATATATATATATATATATATATGATGATATTTTATTAATGGGTTTGAGGTCAGCTGTAGGAAAGTAAACTCTTTTTTAAGGCCTAAATTATCGAAATTTTATTTAAATTCTTGATCACAGGCTTTCTAAAATTTTACAATTAACTAGGCTAACATATAAATAAATTGATAGTAACTTACAAGACGAGGTTAAACATTAAATTAACATGAAAATTAAATCAAAATCTTATTTTAACTGATTTTTGCTTCAATTTGTTTTAGGAAATTTGTATAACTTGTATCAAAATAAAAATAAAAATGTCAAATTTTGAAACCTTTCCGTTTCACTTTTTTTTTATTATTTGAAGATTTAAATACAGAATGTCTATTTCTGCATGTATGCATGTGTGTATGTGTTTGTGTGTGTGTATGAGTGTAAGTGCGTGTACATGTTATATTTATGTGAGTGTCTATGAATATTTGTGATTATGTATATTAATCTGTTTGTTTGTTAGTACGTGTATGTATGAATGTGATAGGATGTGTATGTATGTAATGCTAATCACTACAATATCAATTATTGCATTAGGTATATGTTACTTCTGAATACTAAGTGTGTATGTGTAAATCGAACTTAGACCACCAATATCTGTTTTTTATTTATACATTTTTTTGGCGAAATATATGATACATTTCCAGAAATAGTTTTTTTGTGTATCTCTTTCTAGTTCTAAAATTTTAGGATGTTTAAAATCAATTTTGTGATCCAAATCAATTGAGTGTCTTGATAAAGTACAGGTATTTGGTTTGATTCTAATGTCACTTTTGTGTTGGGTTATACGTTGTTTTAAAGTTTGTGAGGTTTGCCCAATGTAAGGATTATCACAATCTATACAATTAATTTGGTATACAAGGTTTCTTTGAAATAAATCTAGTGTCTTATCTTTAAATTTAAAAAAAATGCTTCTTAATGTTAAAATGTTTTTTTTAGCGTATTTGAAATTGTAATTTTTAAATACTTTAATTAATTTATGAGTTAGGTGGTCATCTATATTTGGTAGTGTTTTGTATAGCTGTATAGTTCTGTTATTTTCGTTAGTTGTATTATTATTATCTATATCACCATCGTTATTGTTTATATTATTGTATTTTTTTGTGTTATATAATAATTTTGTTATCAGGTGTATAGGATAGTTATTATTTTTTTGAATATTTGAAAGCTTTTTCATGTATTTATTATGAAAAGAAGGATGGAATATCTTTTTTATTCGATCTTTTAATCCCAAAATAAAATTTAATTTTGTTTTAAATGGATGATAAGAATAATCATTTAAATATCTGTTTGAATGTGTAGGCTTCTGATACCAATCTAAAATAATTTCATTTTTATCATTTCTAATTAATAAAGTGTCTAGGAATGGTACAGAGTTATTTGATTCTGTTTCTATTGTAAATTGAATGTGGGTATTGTATTTATTAAAAATGTTAAGAGTTTCATCTATTTTATCTTTCGGAATAGCTGTCACTATATCATCAACAAATTTTTTAATAAATGGAGGATTAAATGGAAGTTGCGGAATAACTGAATTCAACTGTTTGTCCATAACTATTTGAGCAATAATGGGACTGAGATTTGATCCCATCGGATATCCAAAAATTTGTAGATAAAATTTATTGTTGAAGGAAAAATAACAATTGTCAAATAAAAATTCAATTGTTAGTAAAAACATTGTTTTTGATAACTAACAATTTGGTTCAATTTCAGTCCAAATTTTATTAATGTTATTGATAACTAAATTTTTAGATATATTTGTAAAAAGGGAAATAACGCCTAAACTGATTAATACATAATTTTTTGGTAAACGAAAATTATTTATTTGTTCAGAAAATTCAAAAGAATCTTTTATATTAAAATCGTTTTTAAGGACGGATTTTGTTAAAATTTCAGAAACAAATTTTGAAAGTTTTTCAGTGGCAGTATTATTTGTGGCAACAATAGGACGGTATGGACATTCAGCTTTATGTATCTTAGATAAACCATAAAGTTTAGAAATTGTGCTACTATAATTGTTTAATGATTTTGTTTCTAAATCGTTAATCATTTTTTATTTTTTAATTGCTTTATAAGGCCTAATGTTTGTTTTTGAAGTTTTGCTGTTGGGTCTGTTTTAATTTCTTTGTATACTGTATTATCTTTTAGTAAGTCTGACATTTTTTCTAAATAACTAGTTTTTGATATAGCAACTGTTACATTACCTTTATCAGCATTATGGACGAACTGTTGAATTCAGTTATTCCGCAACTTTCATTTAATCCTCCATTTATTAAAAAATTTGTTGATGATATAGTGACAGCTATTCCAAAAGATAAAATAGATGAAACTCCTAACATTTTTAATAAATACAATACCCACATTCAATTTACAATAGAAACAGAATCAAATAACTCTGTACCATTCCTAGACACTTTATTAATTAGAAATGATAAAAATGAAATTATTTTAGATTGGTATCAGAAGCCTACACATTCAAACAGATATTTAAATTATTATTCTTATCTTCCATTTAAAACAAAATTAAATTTTATTTTGGGATTAAAAGATCGAATAAAAAGATATTCCATCCCTCTTTTCATAATAAACACATGAAAAAGCTTTCAAATATTCAAAAAAATAATAACTACCCTATACACCTGATAACAAAATTATTATATAACACAAAAAAATACAATAATATAAACAATAACGATGGTGATATAGATAATAATAATAATACAACTAACGAAAATAACAGAACTATACAGCTATATAAAACACTACCAAATATAGATGACCACCTAACTCATAAATTAATTAAAGTATTTAAAAATTACAATTTCAAATACGCTAAAAAAACATTTTAACATTAAGAAGCATTTTTTCAAAATTTAAAGATAAGACACTAGATTTATTTCAAAGAAACCTTGTATACTAAATTAATTGTATAGATTGTGATAATTCTTACATTGGGCAAACCTCACAAACTTTAAAACAACGTATAACCCAACACAAAAGTGACATTAGGATCAAACCAAATTCCTGTACTTTATCAAGACACTCAATTGATTTGGATCACAAAATTGATTTTAAACATCCTAAAATTTTAGAACTAGAAAGAGATACACAAAAAAAACTATTTCTGGAAATGTATCATATATTTCGCCAAAAAAATGTATAAATAAAAAACAGATATTGGTGGTCTAAGTTCGATTTACACATACACACTTAGTCTTCAGAAGTAACATATACCTATTGCAATAATTGATATTGTAGTGATTAGAATTACATACATACACATCCTATCACATTCATACATACACGTACTAACTAACAAACAGATTAATATACATAATCACAAATATTCATAGACACACATAAATATAACACGTACACGCACCCACACTCATACACACACAAACACATACACACATGCATACATGCAGACATAGGCATTCTGTATTTAAAGCTTCAAATAATAAAAAAAAAGTGAAACGGAAAGGTTTCAAAATTTGACATTTTTATTTTTATTTTGATACAAGTTATACAATTTTCTTATAACAAATTGAAGCAAAAATCAGTTAAAATAAGATTTCGATTTAATTTTCATGTTAATTTAATGTTTAACCTCGTCTTGTAAGTTACTATCAATTCATTTATATGTTAGCCTAGTTAATTGTAAAATTTTAGAAAGCCTGTGATCAAGAATTTAAATAAAATTCGAAAATTTAGGCCTTAAAAAGAGTTTACTTTCATACAGCTGACCTCAAACCCATTAATAATATATCATCATATTTATACAAGGTCATTATCTCTAAACTATATTATATATATATATATATATATATATATATATATATATTCTTTAAGCGTTTTACGACTGTTGTATGTGACATATTAGGGATATATGCTTATATGGCCAAAATTGGCTGAATGTATATATCTTTATTTTAAACCAAATTTTCGAAAGGTGGTTCCTTTTTTTTTCAAGGTTCTAGTAACAATAAACAGTTAGTATAAATTAATTTACAAATCATATACTTACAATGAAATTATTAAGTATATACCATGTTTCTGAAATTATTGCATTTTATGACACAATATAAATGTCACTTTAATTGACAGTAGGACATGATGTTGACATGAATTATATTATACGAGATGCATATGTGTCTCTTTTTGTCTATATGGAAGTGTCTGTGTGTACTAGTATGTGTATTTGATGTAGTTTGAAGATGTATTGAGGGTTGCGTCATTTTAAGTGGGAATTAAACTGTTAGAGGTATTTTAAAATTTAATAGATATGTATACATTGTGCTTGAGTTATTGATATCAGTTTTCATGTTCATACTTGTAGGATTATTGTAAATGTAGCACATTTTTAAAAAGGTTCTCTTATTGTCATTTGGTTCAGTGGTCAAAATTTTTGTATTTGTATAATCTGGTCTATGATGTTTTGTGTTAGAGTGAATGGTCAGAGCACATGCCTTAGGCTTTACCCTAATGTCACTTTTATGTTGCGTTATTCTTTGTCGTAGTTGTTGGGATGTCTGTTCGATGTACGATTCTGTGCAGTCTAAACATTTAATTTGGTAGATTACGTATCTTTGTTTTTCTGCTGGGGTCCTGTCTTTGACTTTTGAGAAAAGTAGATTTATTTTTGTGAATTAGTAATGGCAATTTTGATGTTTAGTTTTTCAAAAATTTTTTAGTTTTGAGGTTAAATGGGTAAAATAGAGCAATGTTTTGTAGGTGGTGTTGATGTCAGGAGGTTTGTGATTGGGCATATTCTTGTTATTGCTCGTGGGGTTAATCTTATTTTAAACCTAAAAAACAGAATTAAACACATTTGTCATCCTACTCTATACCAAAAAAATTTGAACAAATTAACCTTTTTTATTTCATCATCATTAGGTCTTCAGTCCTAGAACTGGTTAGACGCGTACCATCATTGTTCCCTATTTTGAACTAACCTACAGATATCCCTGAAATATGTACAGTTTGCATCTATAACTGTCTGATCTAGGTCTACATCTACCTCTTTTTTCCTATCTCTGCTTGTAATATATCACATACTATTCCCCAAAAATGCCTTAGAACGTATTCAGCCCTACTATTTCTCTTTTACCCCAGATATCCTTGTTCCCCTACTATTTCTGTAACTTATTTGTTATTATCTTTGTCTGTCCATGCTATCGTCCTCATACATCTGAAGCACATCATTTCAAAAGGCTGCTACCGCTTTTCTGTCTGCGTTTCAGACTTCCCGTATTTCATAGGCATACTGTGCTGTGCTCCATACATATGCTTTCAACAATTTTCTTCTTATTCTGTTTGTTGTCTTTCCTCATAGGCGATGTTCTTTCTTGTTAGATGCAGTTCGATAACTTTCTATTGTTTTACAGTTATATGCTCTATTTCTCCGACCTTCAATGGTTGTGAAGGGAGGTAAGCAGCCTGTGGCTGCTAAGTTCCCCCAACACTTAACCATTTGGCGATTTAATATATTTTCCAATTTATCTTTTCGCACAGTCAACATTAGTTGCAGGTATTTCGCAGCCATTTTTTTAATTTAAAAACAATAATTATCCTACAAAATTAATCTACTCGTTACTGTACAAAATTCCACGAACAATAACAAGGATACCCAATCACAAACTACCTGACATCAATACCACCTACAAAACATTGCTCTATTTCACCCATTTAACCTCAAAACCAAAAAATTTTTTTCAAAACCAAACATCAAAATTGCCATTACTAATTCACAACAATAAATCTACTTTTCTCAAAAGTCAAAGACAAGACCCCAGCAGAAAAACAAAGATACGTTATCTACCAAATTAAATGTTTAAACTGCACAGAATCGTACATAGGACAGACTTCCCAACAACTACGACAAAGAATAACGCAACATAAAAGTGATATCAGGGTAAAACCTAAGGCATGTGCTCTGACCATTCATTCTAACACAAGAAATCATAGACCAGATTTTATACAAAAATTTTGACCATTGCACCAAATTACAATAAGAGAACCTTTTTGGAAATGTGTTACATTTACAATAATCCTACAAGTATGAACAAGAAAACTGATATCAATAATTTAAGCACAATGTATACATATCTATTAAATCCTCTAACAGTATTTTTCCAACTTAAAATGACGCGACCCTCAATACATTTTCAAACTACACCAAATTCACATACTAGTACACACAGACACTTCCATATAGACAAAAAGAGAGACATATGCATCTCATATAATATAATTTATGTCAACATCATGTCCTACTGTCAATTAAAGTGACATTTATATTGTGTCATAAAATGCAATAATTTCAGAAACATGGTATATATTTAATAATTTCATTGTAAGTATATCCTTTGTAAATTAAGTTATACCAACTGTTTTTTGTTACTAGATCCTTAAAAAAGAAAGGAAGGAACCACCTTTCAAAAATTTGGTTTGAAATAAAGATATATACATTCAACCAATTTTGGCCGTATAAGCATAAATACCTAATATAAAAGTACTAAAAATAACTTAAATTTAAGCTATGTTCTTTAAAATATGCATTCGTACCCTGTTAGAATACAAATCAACGCAAATCTTATTGCATTTGCATCGTATAAAAAAACCCCTTAATAATTAATTTCGGTGTGTAGATAAATTTAAATTTATTTTAAAAGTTTTAAATAAAGCATTAATTCCAGAATCTTCGTTATTAATAAACGGATGTCTCACATTACTAAGAAATCTTTTTAAAAGTCATTAAATAAGTTGATTATTTGTATCGAATTAAAAACCGCCGGTTTAAGGAACTCGCGTCGACATTAAAATCCATAAAAGCTGGATAAGATAAAAACGTGATTTAATTGCTCTACGTATTACAATAAGAAAGAAGAAGACCGCGAACCATTAACTTCGTGCATTAGAAGAGGCTAGACCACACGTTTTACGATAAACATAAAGCATAGCTCTACACTAATTAGATCTGTTCTATATTCTTTTGTATAAGCAAAATGGTTTTTGAAGGCATTGATGTACCTTTAGATTTCTGTTTCATTTCATTTTCGTAAATTCCAAAGCGTAATTTCCGTTGAGCTAGCCAGGCAAAGGAAAAGAACAGGAAGGAAAGATAGTAATTTTATATTTTCTATTGCATTCTCATTAATACAGTTCGCTGTACCTGGGTCACTACTTTAATTAGTGGCGTTCACACTTACAAAGGTTTGTCACAGCACCCTTTTAGCGGCACTCCAACGCGAGGCTTTGTCACAGTATCATTTTAATGGCACTTCAACATAGGGATCGATTAAGACGTCTGAAAATTAGAGTTTCTTGTCTCATAAAATTCACTAAATTTCTTTTCTTCTATGTAATATATCTGATGGGTTTCTAGCATGAGCTAGGGGAATAGAAATTGGTTCTCAGTAAGGTGCTTATGCAGGATACTTTGAAAGAGAAGTATGGTAATACATTGTCTTACAAAACATAGTAGATCGAGATATATTTTTGGAACATCTTCAACGATATGGTGAGATTGGTCAATCCAGAAAAATAGGGACCAGAACAAGGCACCAGCCCATGAATGCTTTTAGGTTTTAA
This sequence comes from Platerodrilus igneus, assembly GCA_036346225.1. Lineage (NCBI taxonomy): Eukaryota > Metazoa > Arthropoda > Insecta > Coleoptera > Lycidae > Platerodrilus > Platerodrilus igneus. Next base: position 1,459,625 of record JARFIW010001263.1, read on the forward strand.
AGAAATAATGGACAGGATAGGTACCAAAGTAGGACATTCGAAAGGGGGAATTTCCAGTGAAGTAATTGGAGTCGTGGATATGCCATAAAAAAGACGGGGTAAGAGGAAAATTATGATTCCGGTACCATTGAGAATAGAACCGTAACCCAAGGAAGAGAAAATGTGACAAATTTACAAAGAGATAGCATGAATAATAGCAATGATAATAGATGGACATACGCAGAGATAGTGAATCAACCGGGAACGTCAAGTAGGCAGGATTTTTAGTAGACAAATCAAACGACGAAAATATAGAAATAAATAAATAAAAATGTGGGCGTGAATTTAAAAAACTTGATTTGGAAAATGATGTAAAAGTTAATAAAAGAGATGGTTTACTGCCTATAATAAAATTACAAGTAGAACGAAAAGTGATTAAACTACTTTTAAACGTAAGAGCTAAAACATCATTAGTAAATGAAGGTTTTATAAAAAATAGGTCAGAGGAATTAATGCAGAAAGCAATACCTATTTAAAGAAATAATTTAGTATAGCCGAATAACGAAATGCTTGCAGTAATCAACTGTATCATAATACTGAAAGTTAAGTTGGGAAGGAAGGAGCTTGAGTAAGAGTTTTTAATAGTAACAGGGTTAAGAGTGGATGCTATTCTAGGAATGGATTTTATTAGTAAGATGAAGAGTATAACAGATACAGAGAATAAAGTGATGATTATGTGGGATAAAAGGATTAAATGGGATGAGAAAGTCCATATAAAAATAGAAGGAAATTGCATAAATTTGAATCAATTTGAGAAGGAGGTGAAAGGTAAATATAATAAAAGTTTAAGTATTACGTGCCCTGGAAAAGTTGGAAAGGAAGTTGCATTATTGTTATGAAAAAAGTTAGAATTATTGGAAAGTGCAGAAGATACTGTTGAAAAGGTGGATATTGTAGATGAAATGGGTAAAAACGGTATAACTGCAGATGTCGATGAGGAGGTAAAGGAGCTTTCTGTGAATGCAGCTCTTAAAAATAAAGTGAATAAAGGTAGTAAAATATTACATAATGATAAAATAATTTGGAAAGCAGGGCTTAATAATTCGTTTGGGATAATTTTTATTAAAAAATCAAATCTTGGTGTCAAACGACGTAGGTATAAATATGGAGGAATGACGTTTGGTTTGTCGAAACATATACTTAATTATACAGATGTGAGAAGGAATTGGAAATCTAGAAAAAACAAAGGAATTGGCGAAGTGAAAGAGGATGAGGGAGTTAACAGTATAAATGTGAATCAGTTTGAGGGAGAAAAAAAGCAAGCTTTAGAATTATGAAGCTAATAACAGTGAACTTATGAATATGCATATCAAATATAGCAGAACCTTTTACAAATTTTAGTTAAAAAAATTAGAATCAATGTTACATAGTTACAACACAAAGTAAACCCAAATAGCATAAAAATATATCCATACAATGTATTAATTACGTAGAAACACATACGCTTTATCGATAAATTTTACGAATATCAAATTGCAGGTGGTTTAATTAGATCATACAACACAATGTAAGATGTTAAAATGTATTCATTTATACTGCTGAAGACAAAAGAAAACACTAATCACGAGACATTAACATAAATAAATCGTATGATACGATGCGTTTTTAGGTGTCTGAATGTAAACACCAGTAGGAAACTGTACCTTGATATATCCCACACGGAATGTAAGGAAGGTAGTGAGAATAAATGACAGAAGTAACATCCAACGGAAAAATTAACAAATGAACTATCCGTGAGCCGTTAATTAGAAAAAACGTTGAAATTAAGGGTGATTAAGGTGGGTGGGAGGGGGCAAAAAGCTAAAAGTAAAGGAAACAGCTTCAAGAAAAAAATTTGATTCAATTCACGCAAGGAAAATATGTGGCAAGCGACATGAAAGTAAAATACGCGGGCAGGTGCATGGTAGGGTTACACACACGAGGGGCTTGGACATAGTGTTGTGACGCCCAAAAGTAAAAAGTAGTAGCACCTAGAAGTTTATCTCGTTCAAGTTATTTAGTTCAAAGTCAGTTGAAAATGAGTTGATAGTAATTCATTAACGTAAAAGTGAAATTAAAGTTCAATTTACCGTATCTGTCATGCAAAAAGACGAACGGATATAAAATTTAAATTAACAGTGAAATATACCTTAATCAGTAAGTTGAAAAAATTTTTGATTTTGAATTTTTAAATATGTTGTAATAAGTGGAAATAAGAGTACTGAAACGAATAAAAGTATAATAAAATATTTTTAAAAACCAACATTAAGAGACGAAAACTTATTTCGCGTTTAATTTTGTAGTACAGCAATAACCTGCTTTTAAATACTGGAGCAGCTTGCCTATGGTTAAATTTACATAATATAGAGAGAATTAAATCTCGTGTGTACCATATTGAATAGTAATTGGTGTGGAACTTCAATTGCTCCTTTTAGTGAGGTTTAGTCATATTGCACATCAGCAGTTTGCTTTACGACTATTTTATTAATTTGAATGAGGCTACTGCAGTGGCGGTACAAGTGAGAGATATGTACACAATACACAGTTGTATTATTTCATGGTATACTTTGTAAGAATTTTTTACACACATATCCGTGATTTTGAAAACCGCAACTAATACACATCGGAGTATTGCGTTAAGTAGTGAGTTATCACCTTGTGAAACTATCTTGTATATGCCATATTTAAAGTAATTTATCTAACTATTCGGCTGCAAAGTGCAGATCAAAAATCTTCTAAAATTTGCATGTGAAAGGTTGCGATAACAACCATAATTCAACGCTGCATTTTTACTATTGTTCAAAATCCACTTCTTTTCGTAGGAAAGGCGCTCTTTAGAGTTTAGTATCACTCCTCCCTCTCCTCAGAGGAATTAATAACAATAATAATTGAGATTTTCAACAGAAATCTAGGTTATCAATAATAACCGCAATAATAAATCAAATACAAACTGGAATAATTGCTCACTACCTCTCTGCCACTAGTTCTCTCGTTTCGACGCAATTAGCACAAAATACTACTGTGCTTGTAACATCCTTGATTGGAATTATGGATATTTGTAAGTAATTTATAATCAGTTTGTGCACAAATAGATAAGGAGACTATAAAAATATTACTGAAAAATTCAGAAAGAAGTTGTTTTTGCTTAAATACAAGACCAATGTCCAAAGGTTTTTGCTAAATTTGTCTTTGTTTTCTGGAAAGCTTTCGTGTATTAAATATTATCAACCTCAATGTTGCAACAGAATCGTAGCACAAAGTAAAGTGCTTTGTTTTATCTAAGATTTGTAATCAGTTACCTGTTGCGCCTTTATGCGTAAAATTTTTGGAGCATATTGTAACGGGACGTTACATCGTCTACCAGACCTATGAATTTCGCATCACGGTGTGCCAAAGATAATTGACAGCCACCCTGTAGCGAGACATTTTTAGATGGACTTGACTGAAAGTTAACAAAATGTTGCATTTATGAACTTGTTAAGCTTATAATAGGAACTCTCTAAACGTTACTTGCACAATTCTATGAACTCAAAACCCATGTACGGCAATTTATAAATATATATATATATATATATATATATATATATATATATATATAATAACAAGAGACAAGTTATTTGCAGTCCGCAATAAGGAATTTGTGTAGAACACAATGAAAAATAAGATGTATCTGTAAATAAACCCTTATGCAAATAATAAGAGATTATTTACAATACAAATCGAGCTAATAGTTGCATAGCCACTATTAGCTCGATTTATATTGTAAATAAGCTTTTAATATTTTCATAAGGATTTATTTACAGATACATCTTATATTTCATTATATATATATATTTATATATATACTGGGTGCTTCAAAAAAATGTATACACACTTTAAACTATTGTAGTTTTCCCGCACTACAAGGCTAATGTTATATTTCTTCGCCAGGTGCCAGCATAATCGTCCCTCTATGTTATATTATCAGTTGGAATTTGTAATATCAACATGGCGGACGTACGTTTGAGTTTTGAAGAACGTAAGCAGGTTATTAAGTGGTACTGGAAGTTTGAGAATGTAAATGAAGTTCAAAGACAGTGGAGAAGGGAGTATGATACAGAACCACCTTCAAGATTAACAATTACACGCATACGAGACAAATTCGAAGTTTATGGAACAGTGTGTGATGTGCATAAAGGTCATTCAGGTCGGCCTCGAACAGCTACAAGTGATGAGTCATCAACGACAGTCTTGGAACTGTTTCAACGCCCTCCTAACAAATCTTCAAGGCAAGGGGCACGTGAAAGTGATGTAAGTGCTAGCAGCGTGCTACGCATTCTGAAGAGTGGCAAGTATCGTGTTTACATTCCAAGGCTGGTGCAACAGCTAAATGACGACGATCCAGATCGAAGGTTGCAATTTTGTGAATGGATTCAGGAGATGGTGATACGTGAACCGGGATTTATGGGTAGCATCATTTGGTCGGATGAAGCCCAATTCAAACTTAATGGAACTGTCAATAGGCACAATTGTGTTTACTGGTGTGAAGAAAATCCTCACATTACAATTGAAAAAGCTGTAAATTTGCCTGGTGTAAATGTGTGGTGCGGTTTGTCTTCAAGGGGACTCATTGGACCTTTTCGATTTGAAGGCACTGTAACTGGTATTAATTACCTAACAATGCTTGCTGATTCCATATTTCCTGCCATTCGTGCATTATACGGTAATGATGATTTTTATTTTCAACAAGATGGTGCTCCGCCGCACTATCACAGGGACGTACGAGCTTACCTGGATCAAAATTTGTCGGGCCAGTGGATAGGACGCAGGGGCCAATCGAGTTTCCAGCACGCTCTCCAGACCTTACACCGCTGGATTTCTTCTTGTGGGGCACAGTAAAAATGAGGTGTACAAACGTAAACCACGTAACCTAGACATTCTTTGGAATGAGATTCAAGCAGTGTAGAGAAATCTCATTGGACGTTTTGATACGATGTACAGAATCTGTGGTGACTCGTACTCAGAATTGTATTGATGCTGCAGGTCACCAATTTGAACAGTATTAACATTTGTTATTTATGTTTCATTTACATTGGACTTTCAGCTTTCTATTTTCCTGAAATTTAACTTTGTAGAACGGTAAATAAATTTTCTATGGAAGTTCAAAGTGTGTATACATTTTTTTGAAGCACCCAGTATATATATATATATATATATATATATATATAATACTCATATTTAGACCAGGGTAGAAAATTAAATAATCACATCAAATAATTTTAATCACCGTGTAGAAGCTTTGGGAAAAGGTACGCGTTATTAAAAAACCGTGGAGAATAAAAAGTCAGTCGTTTTATTAAAAATAAGAGATTTAAATTATTTATAAGACGCTTTATATAAAAGGAAGCAGTATTAGAAAACTCTACATGTAATTTAATTATTCCTAGTAAAGAAACAAAGAGAAATTATGTGCAAAATTTATATTAATTAACTCTATTTTAAGTAACCGGTATTAAACAAAAATGTACTGATAATAATTGAATATTTAATTAGGATTCACTAAAAACTAAAGGGTATTATTTTAATTGAAGTTAATTGAACCATTAGTAACATATAATATCTATAAAAACTTGTAAAAACCCAATAAAATGCAAATCGTAGAAGGGTATTTAAAATGTTACGTTTGAACACACTTGCGTATTTTTAAAAGGCAATTTCAGTTTAATTTGTTTAGATAAACATGTCGATTTTACGGATATTGGAAACGGTCGGATGCTTTAGCACGAAATACAGAACACCTGCGTATTTTTAAAAAAGCTTGTTCCGCGTAAAATTTGCAGATAACAAATGGTTTCAAAGAATCTTGGAGAAACCGGGGCTTTATATTAACGGGAAGGCGCGATACGGGGTTATTTAACCCAGATAGTCCACATGGACTGAAATAATCGATAATAAGGAATATCAATTTGCACTAATAAGAACAGGGTAGATAGAGACAGATAATATGCGCAAGACCGAGGCACATATAGTAAAAGGCGTGAGTAGAGCAACGTCATAGGGTTGCGATTGGTTGAAAGTAAAAGGCAAAATTTGAGAGGTAAAAATAACATTTCTGTATAAAATTTAATTAGTTATTTCCAGACGTTGCGTGCCGTGTTGAAATTTCTGAGATTTAACTGGGGCGAGTGCAAAATTCGTAAAAATCGCATGCCGGGCTGCGGAATGGGAACATAGCAGGCGAAATTCTTTAGAATTGTCCGTTTTGGAGACTCGACCAACAGACAGGCTAACCTCTATATATACCCAGGGGAATATGAACAAGCTCTCTTAGATCTTCGACTTGATTCAACGCGTTAAACAGTGCTTTTTAGTTTTCCGGTTATGATTAAATAATTTAAACAGTTTGCTCGAATATTTTTGTGATAAAAAACAGTTTGTTCTTTACGTGCTACAATGAATGTACGTTAGTGCACTTAGAAAAGAAGATACAAGGTAATAAAGTTTAGTATCACTGTACCAATTAGCAAAATTTACTACGACAAATAAATACACAAAAGTAGGCAGTTTTGGCGTATATTGGTGAAAGAAGTATGAATTTCTTTGTTATTTTTCGGGGGTATTAATAATTAAATGGTGCATAAACGTGTCTGGATCCACAAAACAAGGTTCAGATATACACAGATGAGTTCCGGAAAAGCCCTGAAACAACTTTAAATAAATGGTGATGGAGAAAATTTTAAAAGCGTTGAGAATCAGAAGCCGTAAATATAACCCAGTTGGAATGGTGTAATTAACAAAAGGGACGATGTACATTGAAGCTACGAGTGCAGTAACCTTCAGGTAAATTATACTATTTTGTTTGAACTTTGATATTTTGGTGTGTGTTGAATAACTTTATAATTGATTTACTTAAAATGGACAGTAGTGAAATTGTACTAACAATAATATTTTAATTTTAAGGTGAAATTTGCTTGTTTAAGTAGAAAGGGGTATTTAGTATTGATGTTCTGGATTATGATGAAAATATGGGTATGTCTTTGAGCTCAATTAGACGAACCTGGTTAATTAACGTAAAGGGGTGGTAGATGCTCCCTTTGTACTCAGACTCCGGTCTGCATATATATTACAAGGACTTTAATTCCGGATGCACTTTAAAATGATAACAAATTTAATCTTGAAATTTTCTGATACTGAAATTTATGTTGAATTTTAATTTTGAAATTTTAATGTATTGTGAATATTGATGTAAATAGAGTTAACGTTGATGTTTGTGGTAGGAATGTGTTTGTTTTTTTTATGAATGAGGATGAAAGTTATCTAGAGGAGCAGCCGAGGCGATTAACAGAAGAAAGTCAATGGACCAACACAGTTAAGGTAATGAATAGCTTTTTGTAGGATTCACAGCATTCTTGACGCCCAATTTGTGAGGCTCGATTCGAAAAGCGTAGTTCACGGATTTTGTAGGTTTCACAGCAATATATATATATATATATATATATATATATATATATATATATATATATGTCATCATCATCATTGGGTCTTCAGTCCTGAAACTGGTAAGACGCGTACCATCATTGTTTCTTATTCTGAACTAACCTACAGATTTCCCCAAAATTTGCACAGTCTGCATCTATCACTATCTGATCTAGGTCTACATCCACCTCTTTTTTCCTATCTCTGCTTGTCATATATCCCATAATATTCCCAAAAAATGCCTTAGAACATATTCTGCCCTTCTATTCCTCATATTTTTTTTCCAAAGATATCCTTGTTCCCTTAATGTTTCTATAACCTATTTGTTATTACCTTTGTCTGTCTATCCTCATACATCTGAAGCACGGAATTTCAAAGGCTGCTACTGTTCTTCTGCCTGTTTTTCAGACTGCTCGTATTTCGTAGGCATACTGTCTGTGCTGTGTTCCACCCATACGCTTTCAACAACTTTTTGTTCTATGTTTGTTGTCTTTCATCATAGGCGCCGTTTTTTCTTGTTAGATGCAGTTCGGTCCCCTTCTATTGTTTTACAATTTTATACCCTATTTCTCCGACATTCAGTGGTTGCGAATGGGGGTAAGCAGCCTGTGGCTGCCAAGTTTCCCCAGCACTTGAACATTTACTGATTTAACATTTTTTCCAATATATCTTTTCGCACATGCAACATTAGTTGCAGATATTTTACAACAAACAACTAGTTGTTTATACTAATCATCAGATTTATCTGCGCTTATTTTTTTGTCATTGGGTTTCCCGTCTCAAAACTGGTTGGACATGTACCTGCCCTTATTTATTTTCTAAACTAACCTACATAGTTCCCTGAAATTCTCACACAGCAATACAGCTCGGCTCCCCTTATATTGTTTTCTAATATTATGCAATATTTCACTGAGGTTTATTGAAGGGGGTTAAGTAACCTGTTTATACAGGAAGCTATAAAAACCTCAGAAAAACTAAATCAAACTGAAAAAGTGGTCGAACAAAGCTAATTAAAAACTACTTCCAATTGAGTGACTAGTATATACAGAAAATTACAAAATCCGCGGAAAAGCTGAAAGCCAAGTTTTCCGGCGGTGTACAGAAACTTGACGCGAAATTTTTAGAGAAATTGTTAGAAAACTTCTGTAAAATATAAGAAGAGGTACTGAAGATGGAAGAATGAATTAATTCTCTAACAGCACATGCATCAGAACCCTCCGCACTAATGATACAACAGTACGTCCCAGAATTTTAGAATGTCGGGGAAATAGTGAAGCGACGTCAAAGTTAGAAGCAAAACCACCCATACTATATGAGAAATTATTTTGACAAATATATTTCAACAATTCGAGGTTGACGCGAAAGCTAACGGCTAGAACGATGGTGAGAGGGCAACCGCGTTGAGTGTCGCGTTATGAGGCGAAGCTTTAAACATTTTGCACACAGTGGCGTTTTTTTCCAATGGGCTAGGTGTGCGCTTCACACCTTAAAATAATTGAAAGAAATTTAAACTCCGGTAATACATTTATTATCAACACGATAAAAAATAAAAACATCCGAGTGTAACATTTCTGATTACACTTACTAAATTTACATAATTGGTTATTAATCAAGGCCAGCCCTAGTAATTGTGACTTTTGTACAAGAAGCCGCCCTTGTCCTTTATTTGTAAAACGCATTTATACTATAATATATATATATATATATATATATATATATATATATATATATTGACTTGGAATTATAGGTTAAATAGGTTCAGATAATAAATTTCAACCACTGTGTATATAAGAAATAGGAGCAATTTATTTACGCGCCAAATTAATCTGTTTAAATAGGGATGAGGAACGGTTATTAATATATTTTGTAATTCTCAATTAAAAAGTTAAAATTGCAGAACTGGTAGAAGCTTTAAAGTACATAAAAACTCAAAGATACGCAAGTTAATTGTAATAATTTTAAATCAAGCGCATGGGATAGGAAAGGAGCTTTCGAGTATAGAAAATCAATAATTTAAACGCCGAATTTCACTTAAAGAAACGAAAACGTTCGTTTTACAAATCCTAAGAATGGTTAAACGCGAAATTGTCATTTTCAACAGACGGTTGTTTCGAAGAAACACCTATTAGGTAAAATGTCGAGTTCAGGAAACTTAAGCTTAAACTTTAAAAATTTTTGCTTAGTGTACTCAAACCAAATATTTCAAAAATCAAAGTAACCTTCAATTTATGTCATAAACGTCAAACTTGAAGTTTTTATTATTTTGACAACGATCCTAGGTCATGGATCGAAACGTGAATAAAGATAATTTTAAAAACTATGAGTGGTTTAATCCCCAAAGAAGCTTAAGAAGAATGCTAAACAAACCACAACAAACATACAGGGAGTATTTAAAATACAAGGGAAAATGTGAAGGCCAACAACAATATCGATTTTCTGTAGCTTGAGTGGGATTCGGAATGAGACTGTAAATATGCGTGGAACAGATAAGGTAGTTGGGGGTGGAATATTATAACGAGGCAAAGCAATATTATTGGTCGTAGGATGGCAGTTTTGAGAAGCTCTCGTACGTTGAGGGTAACAAACGAATTTCTATGTAACAGCACGACGAATGGGGAATTTTTCAGCCGTTGCAGTTCGTTACGATAAAATTTTTCAGAATCGGTTTAGAAAATAAGCTTTTCAAGGGAAATAGGTTCCATGTGGGGTATCGAAAGGCATATAAATACTCTGAAAAAGATATTAAAGCTCTCTTATCTCTTATACCATATATCCGATATCGCGCTTAGATCTCTAACGTAATTGTTTGTACGGGATCTTAAGTTTATTCGGTACAACATCCTAATTCAAAGTAAGTAAAGGAGTTTGTAACGGATCATAAAAGTATTAAAAGTGATTTGCACAAGTGATTGCTAAAGTTACAAAAGGGCCGTTACTACAAAATACAATTGACGACAAGTTGGATGACCCACTTAAAATGCTTATAGCTGTTGTAATTTTTGGGTACTAAGGACAAGATTTTGGATTTGGTGATTTTCCTACGAGGTACTGACGAATGGCTATTTAGGTTTTTAAAAATTTCCATTTGTTCAAGTGGGTCCATCTAACTTGGCGTCAAGTTGGATGGCCAATTTAAAAAGATCATGACTGTTGTAATTTTTGGGAACTAACGATAAGATTTTGGATTTGGTGGGTACCTAAGTGGAACTAACGATTGGCTATTTCTGCTTTTAAAAATTTGCATTCATTCAAGTGGGTCCATCTAACTTGGCGTCAAGTTGGATAAAACACTTAAAATTCTCATAACTGTTGTAATTTTTGGGAACTAACGAGCAGATTTTGGATTTGGTGGGTACCAACGGGGTACTAACGATTATATACTTCTGCTTTTAAAAATTTCTATTTGTTCAAGTGGGCCCATCTAACTTGGCGTCAAATTGGATGGCCCATTTAAAATGATTGTAACTGTTGTAATTTTTGGGAACTAACGATAAGATTTTAGATTTGGTGGGTACTAACGTGGTACTAACGATTGGCTATTTCTGCTTTTAAAATTTTCCATTCATTCAAGTGGGTCGATCTAACTTGGCGTCAAGTTGGATGACCCACTTAAAATGCTTATAACTGTTGTAATTTTTAAGAACTAACGATAAGATTTTGGATTTGGTGGATACCAACCGAGTACTAACAATTGGCTATTTCTGCTTTCAAAAATTTTCATTCGTTCAAGTGGGCCCACCTAACTAGGCGTCAAGTTGGATGGTCCACTTAAAACACTTGTAACTGTTGTAATTTTTGGGAACTATCGATAAGACTTTGGATTTGTTGGGTACCAACCATCAAACTAGACGTCAAGATGGATGGGCCATTTAAATTGCTTATAACTTTTGTAATTTTTGCGTAGTAACGATAAGATTATAGATTTTTTGAACACCATCGGTCTACTGACCATTGGCTATTTAAGTTTTTAGAAATTTCCATTCGTTCAAGTGGGTCCATCTAGCTTTTGTAATTATTAGGTACTAACGATAAGATATTGGATTTGGTGGGTAACAACGGGGTACTAACGATTGGCCATTTAGGTTTTTAAAAATTTCCATTCGTTTAAGTTGGTCAATCAAACTTCATGTCAAGTTGGATGGCCCAGTTGAAATGCTTATAACATTTGTAATTTTTGGGTACTAACGATAAGATTTTGGATTTGGTGGGTACCAACGAAGTACTAACGATTTCCCATTGCGGGTTTTAAAAATTTTGATTCGTCCAAGAAAATATATCTAACTTGACGTCAAGTTAGATGGACCAATTAAAATGCTTGTAACTTTTGTAATTTTTGGGTACTAACGACAAGATTTTGGATTTGGTGGGTACCAAAGGGGTCCTAACAATTTGCTACTTCGGTTTTAAAAAAGTCCGATTTGTTAAAGTGGGTTCATCTAACTTGACGTCAAGTTGGATGACCTATTTAAAATGCTTATAACTTTTGCAATTTGTGGGTACTAACGATAAGATTTTGGATTTGGTGAGTAACAATGGGGTGCTAATAATTGGCTACTTCGATTTTTTTAACTTTCCATTCGTTTAAGTTGGTCAATCAAACTTGGTGTTAAGTTGGATGGCCCACTTGCAATGCTTATAACCAACGAAGTACTAACGATTTCCCATTTCGGGTTTTAAAAATTTCTAATCGTCCAAAAGGGTCTATCTAACTTGACGTCAAGTTCAATGGCCCAATTAAAATGCTTGTAACCATTGTAATTTTTGGGTACTAACGACAAGATTCTGGATTTGGTGGTTACCAACGAGGTACTGACGAATGGATATTTCGGCTTCTAGAAGTTTTAATTCGTTCTCGTGGGTCCATCAAACTTGACGTCAAGTTGTATGGGCCATTTAAAATGCTTATAAGTTTTGTAATTTTTGGGTACTAACGACAAGACTTTGGACTTGGTGGGTACCAACGGGGTCCTAACGACTGGCTATTTTGGTTTTTAAAAATTTTGATTCGTTCAAGTGGGTCCACCTAAATTGAAGTCAAGTTGGATGGCCGTTTAAAATGCTTATAACTTTTGTAATTTTTGGGTACTAACGATAAGATTTTGAACTTGGTGGGTAACAGCGGGGTATTAACGATTGGCTATTTCGGTTTTTAAAAATTTCCATTCGTTCAAGTTGTTTTATCTAACTTGACGTCAAATTAGATGACTCACTTAAAATGCTTATAACTGTTACAATTTTTGGGAACTAACAAAAAGATTTTGGATTTGGTGGGTACCAACTGGGTACTAACAATTGGCTATTTCTGTTTCTCAAAATTTCCATTCGTTCAAGTGGGCCCATCTAACTTAGCGTCAAATTTAATGGCCCATTTAAAACGCTTGTAACTGTTTAAATATTTCCATTCGTTCTAGTGGGTCCATTTAACTTGACGTCAAGTTGGATGGCCAGTTCAAAATGCTTATAACTTTTGTAATTTTTATGTACTAACGATAAGATTTTGGATTTTGTGGACAACAACGAGGTACTGACCATTGGCTATTTAGGTTTTTAAAAATTTCCATTTGTTCAAGTGGGTCCATCTAACTTGACGTCAAGTAGGATGGCCATTTGAAATGCTTATTACTTTTGTAATTTTTGGGTACTCTGATAAGATTTTGGATTTGGTGGGTACGTACCAACAAGGTACTAATGATTGGTTCTTTCGGTTTTTAAAAATTTCGATTTGTTCAAGTGGGTCCATCTAACTTGACGTCAAGTTGGAAGCCCGTTTAAAATGCTTATAACTTTTGTAATTTTGGGTACCAACGATAACATTTTGGATTTGGTGGTTACCAATGGGGTACTAATAATTGGCTACTTCGGTTTTAAATTTCTAACAAAGGATATAGCCATAAATACTATTTTGGAATGTTGGTCAGAAGTTGTTATTTATTGGCAATATGGCTTAAATATTTATTTTGGAATTGTGGCAGGGCAGTTTGTTTAAATTTTTAGGCCAATAATGGCTTAAATATTTATTTTGGAATTTATGGGAGGTATGTTGTTTAAATTCTTATTTTATAATTAAATATATTTGGAAAAATTTGTTGGGCAGGAATGTTTTAAATTCTTAGGCCATAATTAGCCTTAAATATTAATTCTTGGCTTATATGGCTAAATATTTATTTTAATTTGTTTGAAGCTGTTGTTTAAATTCTTTAGGCATAGGCTTAATTTTTATTTGGATTTGTTGGGCAAGATGTTTGTTTTAAATTTTTAGGCATATGACCTTAAATATTTATTTGGCAATTTGTTGGTCAGGGAATGTGTTTTAAATTTGCAGATATTAATATTGATTTGGAATTTTTTTGGTCAGTAATGTTTTTTAAAACTTTTAGGCATTATGGCCTAAATTATTTGGAAATTTGTTCGCAGTTTGTTTAAAATTTTTTAGGCAATATTTCCTTAAATATTTATTTGGAAATTGTTGGGCAGCTTTTTAAAATTTTTAGCTTTTTATGTCCTTAAATATTTAATTATTTTGTTGGTCAGATGTTGGTTTAAATTAATTTAGGCAATATACCTTAAATATTGATTGGAATTTGTTGGCAATGTTGTTTAAATTTTAGGTATATGCCCAAATTTTATTTGGCAAATTTGTTGGCAAATGTTGTTAAATTGTTAGATATGGCCTTATTTATTGGTAATTTGTTGGCGGCACTGTTTAAATTTTACACATTCCTAATATTATTTGGAAATTGTTGGGCAGATTTTTTGTTTAAAATTTTTAGGTTTATATGCCTTAAATTTTTATTTGGATATTTGTTACCATGTTGTTTAAATTTTTTAGGTTCATAATGCCTTAAATCTTTATTTGGATTATTTGTTGGCAGAGTTTGTTTAAAATTTTTAGGTTGCAATGCAAATTTTATTGGAAATTTGTTACATTGTTGTTTAAATTTTAGGTATATGCCTTAAATTTTATTTGGAAAAATTTGTTGCAATTTGTTTAAAATTTTAGGATATGCCTTAAATTTTATTTGGAAATTTGTTACAAGTTGTTTAAATTTTTTAGCACGTTGCCCTAATATTATTTGGAAATTGTTGGGCAACAGGTTGTTTAATTTAGCTTTTATGGCCTTAAATATTTATTGGATATTTGGGCAGAATGATGGTTTAAATTTTTAGGTTAATATACCTTAAATTATTTATTGGAATTTGTTGGGCAGATGTTTTGTTTTAAAATTTTTAGGTTTATATGCCTTAAATTTTTATTTTGGATATTTGTTACAGTTGTTTAAATTAATAGAATATGGCTAAATTTATTTGGATATTTTCACATGTTGTTAAATTTTTTAGGTATGCCTTAAATTTTATTTGGTAAATTTGTTGGCAATGTTGTTTAAATTTTTTAGCACGTTGCCCAATATTTATTTTGGAAATTGTTGGGCAACAGTTGTTTAATTTAGCTTTTATGGCCTTAAATATTTATTGGATTTTGGGCAGAATGTTGGTTTAAATTTAGGAAATACCTTAAATTATTTATTGGAATTTGTTGGGCAGATGTTTTGTTTTAAAATTTTTAGGTTTATATGCTTAAATTTTTATTTTGGATATTTGTTACATGTTGTTTAAATTTTTTAGGTTCATATGCCTTTAAATTTTTATTTGGAAATTTGTTACAATGTTGTTTTAAATTTGCAGATATTAATATTGATTTTGGAATTTGTTGGCAATGTTGTTTTAAATTTAGGTATATTGCCCAAATTTTATTTGGCAAATTTGTTGGCAAATTTGTTAAATTGTTAGATATGGCCTTATTTATTGGTAATTTGTTGGCGGCACTGTTTAAATTTTAGCACATTCCTAATATTTATTTGGAAATTGTTGGGCAGATTTTTTGTTTTAAAATTTTTAGGTTTATATGCCTTAAATTTTTATTTTGGATATTTGTTACCATGTTGTTTAAATTTTTTAGGTTCATAATGCCTTAAATCTTTATTTTGGATTATTTGTTGGCAGAGTTTGTTTTAAAATTTTTAGGTTGCAATGCAAATTTTATTGGAAATTTGTTACATTGTTGTTTAAATTTTAGTATATGCCTTAAATTTTATTTTGGAAAAATTTGTTGCAATTTGTTTAAATTTTAGGATATGCCTTAAATTTTATTTGGAAATTTGTTACAACGTTGTTTAAATTTTTTAGCACGTTGCACAATATTATTTGGAAATTGTTGGGCAACAGGTTGTTTTAATTTAGCTTTTATGGCCTTAAATATTTATTGGATTTTGGGCAGAATGATGGTTTAAATTTTTAGGTTAATATACTTAAATTATTTATTGGAATTTGTTGGGCAGATTTTTGTTTTAAATTTTTAGGTTTATATGCCTTAAATTTTTATTTGGATATTTGTTACAGTTGTTTAAAATTAATAGAATATGGCTAAATTTATTTTGGAATATTTTGCACATGTTGTTAAATTTTTTAGGTATGCCTTAAATTTTATTTGGAAATTTGTTGGCAATGTTGTTTAAATTTTTTAGCACTTTGCCCAATATTTATTTTGGAAATTGTTGGGCAACAGGTTGTTTTAATTTAGCTTTTATGGCCTTAAATATTTATTGGATTTTGGGCAGAATGTTGGTTTAAAATTTAGGAAATACCTTAAATTATTTATTGGAATTTGTTGGGCAGATGTTTTGTTTAAAATTTTTAGGTTTATATGCCTTAAATTTTTATTTGGATATTTGTTACAATGTTGTTTAAATTTTTTAGGTTCATATGCCTTTAAATTTTTATTTGGAAATTTGTTACAATGTTGTTTTAAATTTGCAGATTTAATATTGATTTTGGAATTTTTGGTCAGTAATGTTTTTTAAAACTTTAGGCATTATGGCCTTAAATTATTTTGGATATTTGTTGTCGCATGTTGTTTAAAATTTTTTAGGCAATATTACTTAAATATTTATTTGGAAATTGTTGGCAGCTTTTTAAATTTTTAGCCTTTTTATGTCCTTAAATATTTAATTATTTTGTTGGTCAGATGTTGGTTTAAATTAATTAGGCAATATACCTTAAATATTGATTGGAAAATGTGGCAATGTTGTTTAAAATTTTAGTATATGCCCAAATTTTATTTGGCAAATTTGTTTGGCAATATTTGTTAAATTGTTAATTTGTTGCGGGGCACTGTTTAAATTTTACACATTGCCTAATATTTATTTGGAAATTGTTGGGCAGAAGTTTTGTTTAAATTTTTTAGGTTTATATGCCTTAAATTATTTATTTTGGATATTTGTTACATGTTGTTTAAAATTTGTTAGGTTTCATATGCTTAAATTTATTTTGGATTATTTGTTGGCAGAGTTTGTTTAAAATTTTTAGGTTGCAATGCAAATTTTATTGGAAATTTGTTGGCAATTGTTGTTTAAATTTTAGGTATATGCCTTAAATTATTTGGAAAAATTTGTTGGCAATGTTGTTTAAAATTTTTTAGGTCATTGCCTTTAAATTTTATTTTGGATATTTGTTACAAGTTGTTTAAATTTTTTAGGTTACATATGCCTTAAATTTTATTTTGGATATTTGTTGGCAGAGTTGTTTAAATTTTTAGGTTGATGCAATTTTATTGGAAATTTGTTACAATGTTGTTTAAATTTTAGGTATATGCCTTAAATAATTATTTGAAAAATGTTGGCAATTTTTTTAAAATTTTTAGGATATTGCATTAATTTATTTGGATATTTGTTGGCGCTGTTTGTTTAAATTTTTAGGCAATCTAGGCTTAAAATTATTTGAATTTGATGGGCAGATGTTTGTTTAAATTTTAGCTAAATATTTTTGGATTTTGTTGGTCAGTATGTTGGTTTAAAATTTTATGCAATATGCCTTAAAGTATTATTTTGTTAATTGATGGGCAGTATGTTGTTTTAAAATTTTAGGTATGATGCCTTAAATAATTTATTTTGTAAATTTGTTGGCAAATATGTTGTTTTAAAATTTTAGGTTATGCCTTAAATTTTATTTGGAAATTTGTTGGCACAGTGTTTAAATTATTAGGATATGGCCTTAATTATTTTGGATATTTTTTGGCAATGTTGTTTAATTTTTTTTAGTCACTTTGCCCTAATATTTATTTTGGAAATTGTTGGGCAAACATGGTTGTTAAATTTTAGCTTTTGGCATTAAGTTGGATGGCCCATTTAAAATGCTTATAACTTTTGTAATCTTTGGGTACTAACGATAAGATTTTGGATTTGGTGGGCACCAACAAGATACTAATGATTGGCTTTTTCGGTTTTCAAAAATTTCGATTCGTTTAAGTGGGTTCATCCAACTTGACGTCAAGTTAGATGGCCCATTAAAATGCTTATAGCCTTTGTATTTTTTGGGTACTAACAATAAGATTTTGGATTTCGTGGGCACCAACGAGATACTAATGATTGGCTATTTCGGTTTTCAAAAATTTTGATTCGTTGAAGTTGGTTTATCCAACTTGACGTCAAGTTAGATGGCCCATTTAAAATGCTTATAGCTTTTGTAATTTTTGGTTACTAATATTATGATTTTGGATTTCGTGGGTACCAACGAGATACTAATGATTGGCTATTTCGGTTTTTAAAATTTCGATTCCTTCAAGTGGGTTCATCTGACATGCCGTCAGGTTAGATTGCCCATTTAAAATGTTTATAGCTTTTGTAATTTTTGGGTACTAACAATAAGATTTTGGATTTCGTAAGTACCGACAAGATACTAATGATTGGCTATTTCGGTTTTTAAAAATTTCTATTCGTTCAAGTGGGTTTATCTAACTTGACGTCAAGTTAGATGGCCCATTTAAAATGCTTATAGCTTTTGTAATTTTTGGGTACTAACAATAAGATTTTGGATTTCCTAAGTACCGACGAGATACTAATGATTGGCTATTTGGGTTATTAAAAATATCGATTCGTTCAAGTTGGTACATCTAAATTGATGTCAAGTTGGATGCCCGTTTAAAATGCTTATAACTTTTGTAATCTTTGGGTACTAAAGATTAGATTTTGGATTTGGTGGTTACCAACGAGGTACTAACGATTGGCTATTTGGATTTTTAAAAATTTTGATTCGTTCAAGTGGGTCCATCTAACAAGTTAGATGTCCCATTTAAAATGCTTATAGCTTTGTAATTTTGGGTCAAAATAAGATTGTGGATTTCGTGGGCACTAACGGGATACTATTGATTAGCTATTTCGGTTTTCATAAATTTCGATTCGTTAAAGTGGGTCATCTAACCTGACGTATGATGGCCTATTTGAAATACCTATAATTTTTGTAATTTTTGGGCACTACCGATAAGATTTTGGATCAGGTAGATACCGACGAGGTACTAACCATTGGCAATTCGGTTTTTAAATATTTCGATTCGTTCAAGTGGATCTATCTAACCTGCCGTCAAGTGTGATGGCCCATTTAAAATGCTTATAACTTCTACATTTTTTGGGTACTAACAATACGATTTTGGATTTGGATGGTACCAACAAGGTACTAACGATTGCCTATATAGGTTTTTAAAAAATTCGATTCGTTTAAGTGAGTTCTTTTAACTTTGCGTCAAGTTGGATGACGCATTTAAAATGATTATAACATTTGTAATTTGTGGGTACTAGCGATAAGTTTTTGAAATTGGTGGGTACCAACGAGGTACTAATGATTGGCTATTTCGATTTTTAAAAATTTCGATTTGTCCAACTGGATCGATCTAACTTGACATTAAGTTAGATGGCCCATTTAAAATGGTTATAGCTTTTGTAATTGTTGGGTACTAATAATAAGATTTTGGATTTCGTGGGCACCAACGAGATACTAATGATTGGCTATTTCGGTTTTCAAAAATTTTGATTCGTTGAAGTAGGTTTATCCAACTTGACGTCAAGTTAGATGGCCCATTTAAAATGCTTATAGATTTTGTAATTTTTGGTTACTAATATTAAGATTTTGGATTTCGTGGGTACCAACGAGATACTAATGATTGGCTATTTCGGTTTTTAAAATTTCGATTCTTTCAAGTGGGTTCATCTAACATGACGTCAAGTTAGATTGCCCATTTAAAATGCTTATAGCTTTTGTAATTTTTGGGTACTAACAATAAGATTTTGGATTTCGTAAGTACCGACAAGATACTAATGATTGGCTATTTCGGTTTTTAAAAATTTCTATTCGTTCAAGTGGGTTTATCTAACTTGACGTCAAGTTAGATGGCCCATTTAAAATGCTTATAGCTTTTGTAATTTTTGGGTACAAACAATAAGATTTTGGATTTCGTGGGCACCAACGAGATACTAATGATTGGCTATTACGGTTTTCAAAATTTTTGATTCGTTCAAGTAGGTTCATCCAACTTGGCGTCAAGTTGAGATGGCCCATTTAAAATGCTTATAGCTTTTGTAATTTTTGGGTACTAACATTAAGATTTTGGATTTCGTAAGTACCGACGAGATGCTAATGATTGGCTATTTCGGTTTTTAAAAATTTCTATTTATTCAAGTGGCTCCAGCTAACCTGACGTCATGTTTGATGGGCCACCTGAAATACTTAAAACTTTTGTAATTTTTGGGTACTAACGATAAAATTTTGGATTTGGTGGGCACCAACAAGATACTAATGATTGGCTTTTTCGGTTTTCAAAAATTTCGATTTGTTCAAGTGGGTTCATCCAACTTGACGTCAAGTTAGATGGCCCATTTAAAATGCTTATAGCCTTTGTATTTTTTGGGTACTAACAATAAGATTTTGGATTTCGTGGGCACCAACGAGATACTAATGATTGGCTATTTCGGTTTTCAAAAATTTTGATTCGTTGAAGTGGGTTTATCCAACTTGACGTCAAGTTAGATGGCCCATTTAAAATGCTTATAGCTTTTGTAATTTTTGGTTACTAATATTAAGATTTTGGATTTCGTGGGTACCAACGAGATACTAATGATTGGCTATTTCGGTTTTTAAAATTTCGATTCTTTCAAGTGGGTTCATCTGACATGACGTCAAGTTAGATTGCCCATTTAAAATGCTTATAGCTTTTGTAATTTTTGGGTACTAACAATAAGATTTTGGATTTCGTAAGTACCGACGAGATACTAATGATTGGCTATTTGGATTATTAAAAATATCGATTCGTTCAAGTTGGTACATCTAAATTGATGTCAAGTTGGATGCCCGTTTAAAATGCTTATAACTTTTGTAATCTTTGGGTACTAAAGATTAGATTTTGGATTTGGTGGTTACCAACGAGGTACTAACGATTGGCTATTTGGATTTTTAAAAATTTTGATTCGTTCAAGTGGGTCCATCTAACAAGTTAGATGTCCCATTTAAAATGCTTATAGCTTTTGTAATTTTTGGGTACCAATAATAAGATTGTGGATTTCGTGGGCACTAACGGGATACTATTGATTAGCTATTTCGGTTTTCATAAATTTTGATTCGTTAAAGTGGGTCATCTAACCTGACGTTTGATGGCCTATTTGAAATACCTATAATTTTTGTAATTTTTGGGCACTACCGATAAGATTTTGGATCAGGTAGATACCGACGAGGTACTAACCATAGGCAATTCGGTTTTTAAATATTTCGATTCGTTCAAGTGGATTTATCTAACCGGCCGTCAAGTGTGATGGCCCATTTAAAATGCTTATTACTTCTACATTTTTTGGGTACTAACAATACGATTTTGGATTTGGATGGTACCAACAAGGTATTAACGATTGCCTATATAGATTTTTAAAAAATTCGATTCGTTTAAGTGAGTTCTTTTAACTTTGCGTCAAGTTGGATGACGCATTTAAAATGGTTATAACATTTGTAATTTTTGGGTACTAACGATAAGTTTTTGTAATTGGTGGGTACAAACGAGGTACTAATGATTGGCTATTTCGATTTTTAAAAATTTCGATTCGTCCTACTGGATCGATCAAACTTGACATTAAGTTAGATGGCCCATTTAAAATGGTTATAGCTTTTGTAATTGTTGGGTACTAATAATAAAATTTTGGATTTCGTGGGCACCAACGAGATACTAATGATTGGCTATTTCGGTTTTTAAAAATTTCTATTCGTTCAAGTGGGTTTATCTAACTTGACGTCAAGTTAGATGGCCCATTTAAAATGCTTATAGCTTTTGTAATTTTTGGGTACTAACAATAAGATTTTAGATTTCGTGGGCACCAACGAGATACAAATGATTGGCTATTTCGGTTTTCAAAATTTTTGATTCGTTCAAGTAGGTTCATCCAACTTGACGTCAAGTTAGATGCCCATTTAAAATGCTTATACTTTTGTAATTTTGGTACTAACATAAGATTTTGGATTTGTTGATACCAACGAGATACTAATGATTGGCTATTTCGGTTTTTAAAATTTTATTTTTCAAGTGGTCCATTAACCTGACGTCATGTTTGATGGGCCACTAATCTTAAAACTTTTGTAATTTTTGGGTACTAACGATAAGATTTTGGATTTGTGGCACAACAAGATACTAATGATTGCTTTAACTTGACGTCAAGTTAGATGGCCCATTTAAAATGCTTATAGCTTTTGAATTTTGGGACTAACTTAAGATTTTGGATTTCGTGGGTACCAACGAGGTACTAATGATGGTTTTCGGTTTTTAAAATTTTGATTTTCAAGTGGGTTATCTACTTGCTCAAATTAGATGGCCATTAAAATGCTTATAGCTTTTGTAATTTGGGTTAACATAAATTTTGATTTGTAGTCAATGTTATTGTGCTTGTTAAATTGAGCTTAAGGTTATAATACGAATAGATGCCATAGTTTATTTAATTCAGGTAAATTTATTGCAAAATAATTGATTTGGTTACAAATTTGTTTGTGGTTAAATTATAATTTGGCTTAATTATTGATGGATTTAGCAATAGTTTATTTGTAAACGTAAGTTTGATGGTAATCAAAGTTTATTGGTTACAATTGTCGCGCACTTTTTAATTGATGTTAGGTCAATTTGATATTGGTGCCTAAATTATTGTTTTGGAAAATTTCTAAACGTTGAATAGGGTATCTAACTTGAGTCAATTCATGGCCCAATTAAGTTTAATCCATTGTAATTTTTGGGTACTAAACAGATTCTGGATTTGTGGTTACAACGAGTATAAATGGATTTTGGTTCAAAGTTTAATGTTTGTGGGTCATCAAACTTACTAGTTGTTGGGCCATTCAAAATGCTTAAGTCTTGTAATTTTGGGTACTACAAAACTTTGAATTGTGGGTACCAACGGGTCTAAATGGCATATATTTGGTTTTAAAATTTGATTCGTTCAAGTGGGTCCACTAAATTGATCAATTGGATGGCCGTTTAAAATGTTATACTTTTGTAATTTTTGGGTAAATAAGATTTTGATTGGTGGTAACAAGGGGTATTAACGATTGGCTATTTGGTTTTAAAATTTCCATTCGTTCAAGTGGTTCATCTAACTTGACGTCAAATTAGATGCTCATTAAAATGCTTATAACTGTTAATTTTGGGACTAACAATAAGATTTTGGATTTGGTGGGTACCAACGGGTACTAACAATTGGCTATTTTGGTTTTAAAATTTCATTCAAGTGGGCATCTATACTTATTGAGCCCTTAAATCTAATTTTAATTTGGGTCACGTAATTTGATGTGTACAAGGTACTATGTTGACTTGTTTAAAATTTCATTCGTTAGTGGGTCCATTTAACTTGACGTCAAGTTGGATGGCATTTAAAATGCTTATAACTTTGTAATTTTTGGGTACTAACATAAGATTTTGGATTTTGTGAAAACGAGGTACTACATTGGTATTTGGTTTTAAAATTTCCATTTGTTAAGTGGGTCCATCTAACTTGACGTAAGTTAGGATGGCCATTTAAATAGCTTATACTTTTGTAATTTTGGGTACTACTGAAAGATTTTGGATTTGGGTGTACCAACAGGTACTAATGATTGGTTTTGGTTTTAAAATTTCGATTTGTTAAGTGGGTCCATCTAATTGAGTCAATTGATGCCCGTTTAAAATGCTTATAACTTTTGTAATTTTGGGTACCAACGATAACATTTTGGATTTGGTGTTACCAATGGGTACTAATAATTGGTACTTGTGTTTAAAATGTTCGATTCTTCATTGGATCCTTAACTTGGATCAAGTTGAATGGCCATTTGAAATGCTTATAACTTTAGAATTTTGGGTACTAATAAATTTTATTTTTGGTGGTTACAACGAGGTTTAACAATTGGTTATTGATTTTTAAAATATACGATTCGTTTAATGGGTCCATTAACTTGACATTAAGTTGGATGCCCACTTAAAATGTTAACTGTTGTAATTTTGGGAACTAACATAAGATTTTGTTAATCTGTGTATCAGGGACCTAATCGTATGGCATTATTTTAAATTTTGATTCCTTAATGGGTCCATCTAAATTTATCAATTTGTTCCCGTACATAAATGCTTATTAATTTTGAATTTTAGGGTACTAACGATAAGATTTGGATTTGGTGGTACCAATTGATGTTGTATGTAATTTGTTTTAAAAATTTGATTCGTTTAACTGGATCTTTTAACTTGAGATTAAGTTGGTTGCCCATTAAAATCTATATTTTGAATCTTTGAGTACTAAGATTAGATTTTGGATTTGGAGGTTACCAACGAGGTACTAACGATTGGCTATTTGGGTTTTTAAAAATTTAAATTCGTTTAAGTGGGTCCATCTAAATTGATATCAAGTTGAATGCCCGTTTAAAATGCTTATAACTTTGGTAATTTGTGGGTACTAACGAAAAGATTCTGGATTACGTGGGTACCAACGACATACTAATGATTGGCTATTTCGGTTTTTAAAAATTTCGATTCGTTCAAGTAGGTTCATCTAACTTGACGTCAAGTTAGATGGCCCACCTAAAATGCTTATAGCTTTTGTAATTTTTGGGTACCAACAATAAGATTTTGGATTTTGTGGGCACCAACAAGATATTAATGTTACATTTCGGATTTTAAAATTTGATTCGTTCAAGTGGTCTTCTAACTTACAGTCAAGTTGGAGGCCCATTTAATGCTTAACTGTTTAATTGTTGGGTTATAACATAAGATTTTGGATTGTGGGTACCGCGAGGTCCTAACGATGCTTTTGGTTTTAAAATTTCGATTTCAATGTCCATCTAACTGGCTCAAGTTATAGCCTTAAATGCTTATAACTTTTGTAATTTTGGGTACTAACGATAAGAATTTGGATTTGGTGTACCAACGAGGTACTAAGATTGTTTTGGTTTTAAAATTTTGATTCGTTCAAGGGTTCATTTAACTTGACTAAGTTAGATGGCCCATTTAAAATTCTTATACTTTTGTAATTTTGGGTACTAACATTAAGATTTTGGATTTCGTAAGTACCACGAGATCTAATATTGTATTTCGGTTTCAAAAATTTTTGTTTTAATTGGGTTATTCCAACTTGAGTCAAGTTAGATGGCCCATTTAAAATGCTTATACTTTTGCAATTTTTGGGACTAACTTTAGATTTTGATTTGTGGGTATCCAACGAGTACAGATGGTTATTTCGGTTTTAAAAATTTTGTTCAATTCAATGTGGGTTCATCTAGCTTGGCCTCAAATTAGATGGCCTTTATAAATGCTTATAGCTTTTGAATCTTTGGGTTAACAATAAGATTTTGGATTTGAAGTCGACAAGTACTATGATTGCTGTTTGGTTTTAAAATTTCTATTGTTCAAGTGGGTTCACTAACTTGAGTCAATTAGATGGCCCATTTAAAATGCTTATAGCTTTTGTAATTTTGGGTACTAACAAAAATTTTGGATTTCGTGGCACCTAACGAGATACTAATGATTGTCTATTTCGGTTTTAAAAATTTGATTCGTTCAAGTGGGTTATCTAACTTGACGTCAAGTTAGTGGCCCATTTAAAATGCTTATAGCTTTTGTAATTTTTGGGTATTGAATCTAAGATTTTGGATTATGTAGTTATCAGGTACTAATGATCGGTATTTCGGTTTTAAAATTTTATTCGTTCAAGTGGGTCATCTTAACATGGTCATGTTTGATGGCCCACTTAAGATTATAACGTTTGTAATTTTTGGGTACTAACGATAAGATTTGGATTTGTGGGTATTCCTAAGAGTACCAACGTCGGCTTTATCGGTTTTATAAATTTCGATTCGTCAATGGCATCATAATTATTATCTAGTTGGAGGCCCATTTAAAATGTTATAACTTTTAATTTTGGGTACTACGATTAGACTTTTGGATCTATGTGGTCAGGAATCTAACGATTTGGAATTGGGTGTTTAAAATTATTGTTTAAGTGGGTTTTAAAATTGATGTCAAGTTAATGCCCGTTTAAAATGTTTATAACTTTTGTAATTTTGGGTACTAACGATAAGATTTTGGATTTGGTGGGTACCAACGAGGTACTAAGATTGGTTTTGCGGTTTTAAAAATTTTGTTCGTTCAAGTGGGTTCATTAACTTGACGTCAAGTTGATGGCCCATTTAAAATTCTTATACTTTTGTAATTTTTGGGTACTAACTTAAGATTTGGATTTCGTAAGTACGACGAGTACTAAGATGCTATTTCGGTTTTCAAAATTTAATCGTTCAAGTAGGTCTAACTAACTTCACGTAATTGAGGTCATTAAAATTACTTATACTGTTGTAATTTTTGGGACTAACTTAAGATTTTGATTTGGTCAACGTGATACCAAGATTAGATTTCGGTTTCTAAAAATTTGATTCGTTTAATTGGGTTCTTAATGGTCAACTTAATGGCCTTTAAAATGCTTATAGCTTTTTAATTTTGGGTACTAACATAAGATTTGATTTGTGGGCACTAACGAATATAATATTGGTATTTGGTTTTAAAATTTTTATTCGTTCAAGTGGTCCATCTAACGGGTCATTTTGATGGCCCACTGAAATGCTTTAACTTTTGTAATTTTGGGTACTAACGATAAGAATTTGGATTTGGTGGGTACCAACGAAGTACCAAGTGGCTTTTGGTTTTATAAATTTCGATTCAATAGATCTCTATTGGATTAATTGATGGCCATTTAAAATGCTTATAATTTTGTAATCTTTGGGTACTAACATTAGATTTTGATATGTGGTGCCAACGTAGGACTAACGATTGGTATTTGGGTTTTAAAATATCGATTCGTTAAGTGGGTCTTCTAAACTGATGTCAATTGAATCCCGTTTAAAATGTTTATACTTATTGTAATTTGTGGGTACTAACGATAAGATTTTGGATTTGGTGGACAACGAGGTACTATGATTGGTTTTGGTTTTTAAAAATTTTGATTGTTCAAGTGGGTTCATTTAATTGGTCAATTAGATGGCCTATTTAAAATTCTTAATTTGTAATTTTTGGGTACTAACATTAGATTTATGATTTTAGTACCGTACGGATACTAATGATGGCTATTTCGGTTTTAAAATTTCGATTTGTTTAATGGGTTATCCAATTGACGTCAAGTTAGATGGCCCTTTTAAAATTCTTATACTTTTGTAATTTTTGGGTACTCAATTAAGATTTTGGATTTCGTAAGTACCGCAAGATCTAATGATTGGCTGTTTGGTTTTAAAATTTCGATTGTTAATGGATCCTCAACTGCATCAAGTTGAATGCGCATTTGAAATGCTTATAACTTTGAATTTTTGGGTACTAACGATAAGATTTTGGATTTGTGGGACCAACGAGTACTAATGATTGGTATTTCGGTTTTTAAAATTTGATTCGTCAAGTGGGTTCATCTAACTTGCTGTCAATTTAGATGGCCCACTAAAATGCTTATAGCTTTTGTAATTTTGGGTACCAACAATAAGATTTTGGATTTCGTGGACCACAAGATACTATATGATTGCTATTTCGGTTTCAAAATTTGATTCGTTCAAGTGGTCTTTAATCACGTAAGTTGAGGCCCATTTAATTGGCTTAAGCTGTTTAATTGTTTGGGTTATACATCAGATTTTGGATTTGGGGTACCGCGAGGTCCTAAGATGCTTATGGTTTTAAAATTTCGATTTTAAGTGTCATTAACTGACGTCAAGTTTGAGCCATTAAATACTTATAATTTGTAATTTTGGGTACTAACATAAGAATTTGGATTTGTGGGTACCATAGAGTACTATGATTGTTTTGGTTTTAAAAATTTTGATTCGTTCAAGGGTTCATTTAATTGACGTCAAGTTAGATGGCCCTTTAAAATTTATAGCTTTTTAATTTTTGGGTACTAACATTAAGATTTTGGATTTCGTAAGTACGCAATCTAATGATTGGCTATTTGGTTTTCAAAATTTCGATTTGTTTAAGTGGTTTATCCAATTGAGTCAATTAATGGCCCATTAAAATGTATCCTTTTAATTTTTGGGCTAATTTAAGATTTTGGATTTGTGGGTACCAACGAGGTACTAAGATTGGTTTTTCGGTTTTAAAATTTTTGATTCGTTCAAGTGGGTTCATTAGTTGGCTCAAATTAGTGGCCTTATAAATATGTATTTATACTTTTGTAATTTTGGGTATTAACAATAGAATTTTGGATTTCGTAAGTACCGACAAGATCTATGATTGTGTTTAGGTTTTAAAATTTCATTGTTAATGGTTTTAAACTTGACTAAGTTAATGGCCATTTAAAATTGCTTTAGTTTTGTAATTTTTGGACTAACAATAAAATTTTGGTTTGTGACAAAGAACTAATGATTTGTATTTCGGTTTTAAAGATTTTTCGTTCAAGTGGGTTAAATTTAACTTGAGTCAATTAATGGCCCATTTAAATGCTTATAGCTTTTGTAATTTTTGGGACTAACAATAAGATTTTGATTTGTAGTACCATACGAGATTAATGATGGGTATTTACGGTTTTAAAATTTTTATTCGTTCAAGTGGTCAATCTATCCTGGGTCATGTTTGATGGCCAACTAAATGCTTATAATTTGTAATTTTGGGTACTAACATAAGATTTGGATTTGGTGGGTACCAACGAAGTACCAAGTTGGCTTTTCGGTTTTAAAATTTCGATTCGTCAATGGTCCATCTTATTTAATTAAGTTGGATGGCCCATTTAAAATGCTTATAACTTTTGTAATTTGGGTACTAACGATTAGATTTTGGATATGTGGTGACCAACGAGGTATTAAATTTGGCAATTGGGTTTTTAAAATTTCGATTCGTTTAAGTGGGTTTATTAAATTGTAGTCAAGTTGATGCCTGTTTAAAATGTTTATACTTTTGTAATTTGTGGTACTAACATAAGATTTTGGATTTGTGGTACCAACAGGTACTAATGATTGATTTTTCGGTTTTAAAATTTTATTCGTTAATGGGTTCATTTAATTCGTCAATTAGATGGCCCATTTAAAATTCTTATACTTTTGTAATTTTGGGTACTAACATTAAGATTTTGGATTTCGTAAGTACGATACTAAGATCGGATTTCGGTTTTCAAAATTTCAAATGTTCAATGGTCTAACTAATTTACGTCAAGTTGGAGGCCATTAAAATTTATGCTTTGTAATTTTGGGACTAAATTAAGATTTTTGATATGTGTACCAACGAGATCAAGATTGGTATTTCGGTTTCTAAAATTTTGATTCGTTTAAGTGGGTTCATTAATGAGTCAACTTAATGGCCATTTAAAATGTTATGCTTTGTAATTTTATGGGTATAACATAGATTTTGGATTTGTGGGCACCAATCTGATACTAATGATTGGCTATTTCGGTTTTAAAATTTTATTCGTTCAAGTGGTCCATCTAACTGACGTCATGTTTGATGGCCCACTTGAAATGATTATAACTTTTGATAATATTTGGGTACTAACGATTAAGATTTGATTTGTGGATTTGACACGAATACCAACTGTGTTTCGTTGTTTATAAATTTCGATTGTCAACTGGATCATTTATTTACATTAGTTGATGCCATTAAAATGCTTATAATTGTTGTAATCTTTGGGTACTAACGATTAGATTTTGGATATGTGGTGATCAACGGGAATCTAAGATGGTATTTGGGTTTTAAAATATGATTGTTTAAGTGGGTTTTAAATTGATTCAGTTGAATGCCCTTTAAAATGTTTATAACTTTTGTAATTCTGTGGTACTAAAGATAAGATTTTGGATTTGTGGTACCAACGAGTATAATGATTGGTTTTAGGTTTTAAAATTTTGATTCGTTCAAGTGGGTTCATTTAACTTGACGTCAAGTTAGATGGCCCATTTAAAATTCTTATAGCTTTTTAATTTTGGGTACTAACATTAAGATTTTGGATTTGTAATGTACACGATATAATGATTGGCTATTTGGTTTTACAAAATTTAATTTGTTTAGTGGGTTTTCAATTGATCAAGTTAGATGCTTTTAAAATTCTTAAGCTTATTGTAATTTTGGGTACTAACAATAAGATTTTGGATTTGTAAGTACCGACAAGATATAATGATTGGCTGTTTGGTTTTTAAAATTTCGATTCGTTCAATTGGATCCGTCTAACTAGATCAAGTTGATGCCTTTTGAAATGCTTATAACTTTGGAATTTTTGGGTACTAACGATAAGATTTTATATTTGGTGGTTACCAACGAGGTCTAACAATTGGTTTTATTTTTAAAAATCCGATTCGTTTAAGTGGGTCCATCTAACTTGACATTAAGTTGGATGGCCCATTTAAAATGTTAACTTGTAATTTTTGGGTACTAACATTAAGATTTTGGATTTGTGTGTACCAGAGGTCTACAACGATGGCTATTTGGTTTTAAAAATTTTGATTCGTTTAAGGAGGTCCATTAAATTGATATTCAATTTGATGACCGTTTAAAATGCTTAAACTTTTGTAATTTTGGGTACTAACGATAAGAATTTGGATTTGGGGTTCCAACGACTGCCTAGTTTGATTTTAAAATTTCGATTCGTTTAATGGATCCTTTTACTTGAGATTAAGTTGGATTGCCATTTAAAATGTTAGTAACTTTTGAAATTTTGGTACTAACGATTAGATTTTGATTTGGAGGTTACCAAGGTCTAAGATTGGCTATTTGGGTTTTAAAATTTAAATTGTTCAATGGGTCTTAAATTGTATCAAGTTGAATGCCTTTAAAATGTTATAATTTGGTATTTTGGGTACTAACAAAAGATTCTGGATTAGTGGGTACCAAGACTTATAATGATTGTATTTGGTTTTAAAATTTGATTTTAAGTGTTCATCTAACTTGACGTCAAGTTAGATGGCCACTAAAATGTTATAGCTTTTGTAATTATTGGGTACCAACAATAAGATTTTGGATTTGTGGTCACTTAAATTTTAAGTTATTTAATTGGTATATTAAGCTTTATTTCGGATTTCAAAATTTGGATTCGTTAATAATTTAAGATTTTGGTTTCGTGGTACCGGCGGGGTCCTAACGATGCTGCTCTTAGGTTTATAAATTTGATCTTCAAGTAGTCATCTAACTACGTTAATTTGATGGCCCACTTGAAATACTTATATCTTTTGAATTTTGGATGTTAACGATATAGAATTTGATTTGTGGGTACCAACGAGGTCTAATAATGGTTTATCGGTTTTAAAATTTTGATTCTTTAAGTGGGTTCATTTAACTTGCTCAAGTTAGATGGCCCATTAAAATTTATTTTGAATTTTGGGATACTTAAGATTTTGATTTCGTAGTCCACGGATCTAATGATTGGCATTTCGGTTTTAAAATTTCATTGGTTTAATGGGTTTTGAACTTACGTCAAGTTTAGATGGCCTATTTAAAAGTTATAGCATTTGCAATTTTTGGGCACTAATTTAGATTTTGGATTTCGTGGGTACCAAGGTACTAATGACTGGTATTTCGGTTTTAAAAATTTTGATTCATTAGTGGGTTATCTACTGGCTAAATTGATGGCCTTATAAAATGCTTATACTTTTTAATCTTTGGGTACTAACAATAGATTTTGGATTTTAGTACCAAAGATATTTGATTGCGTTTAGGTTTTTAAAATTTCTATTCGTTCAAGTGGGTTCATCTAATTGAGCTCAAGTTGATGCCCTTTAAGTAATTTGTCTTTACTTGGTAATTTTGGGTATACAATAAAATTTTGGATTTTGGACCAAGATCTAATGATGGCTATTTCGGTTTTAAAAATTTCGATTTGTTTAATGGGTTCATCCAACTTGACGTTAGTTAGATGGCCCTTTAAAATGCTTATACTTTTGTAATTTTGGGTACTAACATTAAGATTTTGATTTGTAAGTCGACGGTACTAATAATGGCTATTTGGTTTTCAAAATTTCGATTTGTTTAATGGGTTTAACAATTGACGTCAAGTTAGTGGCCCATTTAAAATGTTATAGCTTTTGTAATTTTGGGACTAACATTAAGATTTTGGATTTCGTGGGACCAACGAGTACTAATGTGGCTATTTCGGATTGTTCAAAATTTTGTCATTCAAGTGGGTCATCTATTGCGTAATTGATGGCCTGTATAAATGCTTATAGTTTTGAATTTTGGGTACTAACAATAAGATTTTGGATTTCTAGTACCACAAGATACTAATGATTGGCTGTTTAAGGTTTTAAAATTTCATTCGTTCAAGTGGGTTCATCTAACTTGACGTCAAGTTAGATGGCCCATTTAAAATGCTTAAAGCTTTTGTAATTTTTAGGTACTAACAATAAAATGTTGGATTTCGTGGGCACCAACGAGATACTAATGATTGTCTATTTCGATTTTTAAAAATTTTGATTCGTTCAAGTGGGTCTATCTAACTTGACGTCAAGTTTGACGGCCAATTTAAATTGCTTACAGCTGTTGTAATTTTTGGGTACTAACATTAAGATTTTGGATTTCGTGGGCACCAGCGAGGTCCTAGCGACTGGCTATTTTGGTTTTTAAAAATTTTGATTCGTTCAAGTGGGTCCATCTAAATTGACCTTAAGTAGGATGGCCGTTTAAAATGCTAAATTTGTAATTTTGGTACTAACAAAGATTTTGAATTGGTGGGTACCAACGAGGTACTAATGATTGGCTATTTTGGTTTTAAAATTTCGATGTGTTATAACTTGGATTGACCATTAAAATGCTTATAACTTTTGTATTTTGGGTACTAACGATTAGATTTTGGATTTGGTGGTTACCAACGAGGTATTAACGATTGGCTATTTGGGTTTTAAAAAATTTCGATTCGTTCAAGTTGGTCCATCTAAATTGATGTCAAGTTGGATGCCCGTTTAAAAGGCTTATAACTTATGTAATTTTTGGTTACTTACGATAAGATTTCGGAATTGGTGGGCACCAACGAGTTACTAATGATTGGTTATTCTGGTTTTTTAAAAATTTCGATTCGTTCAAGTGGGTTCATCTAACTTGGCGCTAAGTTAGATGGCCCATTTAAAATGCTTAAAGCTTTTGTAATTTTTAGGTTCTAGCAATAAGATTTTGGATTTCGTGGGTACCAACGAAATATTAATGATTGGCTATTTCGGTTTTTAAAAATTTCGATTCATTCAAGTGGGTTCATCTGACATGACGTTAAGTTAGATGGCCCATTTAAAATGCTTTTTTTTTTTTTTTTTTTTTTTTTTTTTTTTTTTTTTTTTTTTTTTTTTTTTTTTTTTTTTTTTTTTTTTTTTTTTTTTTTTTTTTTTTTTTTTTTTTTTTTTTTTTTTTTTTTTTTTTTTTTTTTTTTTTTTTTTTTTTTTTTTTTTTTTTTTTTTTTTTTTTTTTTTTTTTTTTTTTTTTTTTTTTTTTTTTTTTTTTTTTTTTTTTTTTTTTTTTTTTTTTTTTTTTTTTTTTTTTTTTTTTTTTTTTTTTTTTTTTTTTTTTTTTTTTTTTTTTTTTTTTTTTTTTTTTTTTTTTTTTTTTTTTTTTTTTTTTTTTTTTTTTTTTTTTTTTTTTTTTTTTTTTTTTTTTTTTTTTTTTTTTTTTTTTTTTTTTTTTTTTTTTTTTTTTTTTTTTTTTTTTTTTTTTTTTTTTTTTTTTTTTTTTTTTTTTTTTTTTTTTTTTTTTTTTTTTTTTTTTTTTTTTTTTTTTTTTTTTTTTTTTTTTTTTTTTTTTTTTTTTTTTTTTTTTTTTTTTTTTTTTTTTTTTTTTTTTTTTTTTTTTTTTTTTTTTTTTTTTTTTTTTTTTTTTTTTTTTTTTTTTTTTTTTTTTTTTTTTTTTTTTTTTTTTTTTTTTTTTTTTTTTTTTTTTTTTTTTTTTTTTTTTTTTTTTTTTTTTTTTTTTTTTTTTTTTTTTTTTTTTTTTTTTTTTTTTTTTTTTTTTTTTTTTTTTTTTTTTTTTTTTTTTTTTTTTTTTTTTTTTTTTTTTTTTTTTTTTTTTTTTTTTTTTTTTTTTTTTTTTTTTTTTTTTTTTTTTTTTTTTTTTTTTTTTTTTTTTTTTTTTTTTTTTTTTTTTTTTTTTTTTTTTTTTTTTTTTTTTTTTTTTTTTTTTTTTTTTTTTTTTTTTTTTTTTTTTTTTTTTTTTTTTTTTTTTTTTTTTTTTTTTTTTTTTTTTTTTTTTTTTTTTTTTTTTTTTTTTTTTTTTTTTTTTTTTTTTTTTTTTTTTTTTTTTTTTTTTTTTTTTTTTTTTTTTTTTTTTTTTTTTTTTTTTTTTTTTTTTTTTTTTTTTTTTTTTTTTTTTTTTTTTTTTTTTTTTTTTTTTTTTTTTTTTTTTTTTTTTTTTTTTTTTTTTTTTTTTTTTTTTTTTTTTTTTTTTTTTTTTTTTTTTTTTTTTTTTTTTTTTTTTTTTTTTTTTTTTTTTTTTTTTTTTTTTTTTTTTTTTTTTTTTTTTTTTTTTTTTTTTTTTTTTTTTTTTTTTTTTTTTTTTTTTTTTTTTTTTTTTTTTTTTTTTTTTTTTTTTTTTTTTTTTTTTTCCCCCCCCCCCCCCCCCCCCCCCCCCCCCCCCCCCCCCCCCCCCCCCCCCCCCCCCCCCCCCCCCCCCCCCCCCCCCCCCCCCCCCCCCCCCCCCCCCCCCCCCCCCCCCCCCCCCCCCCCCCCCCCCCCCCCCCCCCCCCCCCCCCCCCCCCCCCCCCCCCCCCCCCCCCCCCCCCCCCCCCCCCCCCCCCCCCCCCCCCCCCCCCCCCCCCCCCCCCCCCCCCCCCCCCCCCCCCCCCCCCCCCCCCCCCCCCCCCCCCCCCCCCCCCCCCCCCCCCCCCCCCCCCCCCCCCCCCCCCCCCCCCCCCCCCCCCCCCCCCCCCCCCCCCCCCCCCCCCCCCCCCCCCCCCCCCCCCCCCCCCCCCCCCCCCCCCCCCCCCCCCCCCCCCCCCCCCCCCCCCCCCCCCCCCCCCCCCCCCCCCCCCCCCCCCCCCCCCCCCCCCCCCCCCCCCCCCCCCCCCCCCCCCCCCCCCCCCCCCCCTTATACTTTTGCAATTTTGGGCACTAACTTTAAGATTTTGGATTTGTGGGTACCAATGGGTACTAATAATGCTATTTCGGATTTTAAAATTTTCGATTCTTAAGTTGGGTCATCTAACTTGGTCTTAAGTTGATGGCCACTAAATGCTATAAGCTTGTAATCTTGGTACTAACATAAGTTTTGGATTTCGTAAACGCATCATTTTGGCTGTTTAGGTTTTAAAATTTCTAATTCGTTCCAAAAGGGTCATCTAACTTGACGTCAAGTTAATGGCCCAATTTAAAATGCTTTAACTTGTAATTTTGGGTACTAACAGAAAGATTCTTGGATTTGGTGTAGTACCAACGAGGTACTAGAATGGTATTTCGGCTTCTAAAATTTTAATTCGTTCAGTGGGTCCATCAAACTTACGTCAAGTTGTATGGCCATTTAAAATCTTATAAGCTTTGTAATTTTTGGGTACTAACATAAGACTTTTGGATATGGTGGGTACCAACGGTCCTAATGATGGACTAATTTTGGTTTTTAAAATTTTGATTCGTTCAAGTGGGTTCCACTAACATTGAAGTCAATTGATGGCCTTTAAAATGCTTATAACTTTTGTAATTTTTGGGTACTAACGATAAGATTTTGACTTGTGGGAACAGGGTATTAACGATTGGTTTTTCGGTTTTAAAATTTCGATTCGTTCAAGTTGTTTTATCTTATTGACTCAAAGTTGGATGCCATTAAAATGCTTATAACTTTAATTTTGGGAACTAACAAAAGATTTTGGATTTGGTGGGTACCAACTGGGACTAACGAATTGGCTATTTTGGTTTCTAAAATTTCATTCGTTTAAGTGGGCCATCTAATTGATGTCAATTAAGCCTTAAAGTTAAACTTTGTAATTTGGTACTAACTATTTTGGATGGGTAAACTAGGACTATGTTAACTTTGTTTAAAATTTATTCGTTCTAGTGGGTCCATTTAACTTGACGTCAAGTTGATGGCCAGTTTAAAATGCTTATAACTTTTAGTAATTTTTGGTACTAACGATTAAGATTTTGGATTTGTAAGGACAACACGAGGTACTGAACATTGGCTATTTGGTTTTAAAATTTCCATTTGTTTAAGTGGGTCATCTAACTTGACGTCAAGTTAGATGGCCTTTAAATGCTATTACTTTTGTAATTTTTGGGTACTAACTGATAAGATTTTGGATTTGTGGGTAGTACCGACAAGGTACTAATGATGGCTCTTTCGGTTTTAAAATTTCGATTTGTTAAGTGGTCCTACTAACTTGACGTCAAGTTGGAATGCCCTTTAAAATGCTTATAACTTTTGTAATTTTGGGTACCAACGATAACATTTTGGATTTGGTGGTTACCAATGGGGTACTAATGATTGGCTGTTTAGGTTTTTAAAAAGTTCGATTCGTTCATGTGGATCCGTCTAACTAGGCATCAAGTTGAATAGCGCATTTGAAATGCTTATAACTTTAGGAATTTTTGGGTACTAACGATAAGATTTTATATTTGGTGGTTACCAACGAGGTTCTAACAATTGGTTATTACATTTTTTAAAAAATACCGATTCGTTTAAGTGGGTCCATCTAACTTGACATTAAGTTGGATGGCCCACTTAAAATGCTTACAGCTGTTGTAATTTTTGGGAACTAACACTAAGATTTTGGATTTCGTGTGTACCAGCGAGGACCTAACGACTGGCTATTTTGGTTTTAAAAATTTTGATTCGTTAAGTGGGTCCATCTAAATTGATATCAATTTGAATGCCCGTTTAAAATGCTTATAACTTTTGTAATTTTTGGGTACTAACGATAAGAATTTGGATTTGGTGGCTACCAACGAGTTACTAATGATGCCTATTTCGATTTTTGAAAATTTCGATTCGTTCAACTGTATCTATATAACTTGACATTCAGTTGGATGGCCCATTTAAAATGTAATTTTTGTGTACTAACGATTAGACTTTGGATTTGGTGATTACCAACGAGGTACTAACGATTGGCTATTTGGGTTTTAAAATTTAATTCGTTAATGGGTCCATCTAAATTGGCATAAGTTGAATGCCCTTTAAATTGCTTATAACTTTGGTAATTTTGGGTACTAACGATAAGATTTTGATTTGTTGGGTTACCAACGAGTACTAATGATTGGCTATTTGGGTTTTAAAATTTCGATTCGTCAATGGGTTCATCTAACTTGACTCAAGTTAGATGGCCCATCTAAAATGCTTATACTTTTGTAATTTTTGGGTACCAACAATAAGATTTTGGATTTGTGGGCTACCAACAGTACTAATGATTGCTATTTCGGATTTTCAAAATTTGATTCGTTCAAGTGGATCTTATAACTTGACTCAAGTTGGAGGCCCATTTAATTGCTTAACTTTGTAATTTTGGGTACTAACATAAGATTTTGGATTTCGTGGGTACCGACGAGGTACTAACGACTGGCTATTTGGTTTTAAAATTTCGATTCGTTCAAGTGGTCCATCTAACTTGGACGTCAAGTTTGATGGCCCATTTAAATGCTTATAACTTTTGTAATTTTGGGTACTAACGATAAGATTTTGGATTTGTGGTACCAACGAGGTACTAATGATTGTTTTTTTCGGTTTTTAAAAATTTCGATTCGTTCAACTGGATCCATCTAACTTGGCACTAAGTTGGATGGCCCATTTAAAATTGCTTATAGCTTTTGTAATTTTTGGGTACTAACATTAAGATTTTGGATTTCGTAAGTACCGACGAGATACTAATGATTGGCTATTTCGGTTTTCAAAAATTTCGATTTGTTTAAGTGGGTTTATCCAACTTGACGTCAAGTTAGATGGCCCATTTAAAATGCTTATAGCTTTTGCAATTTTTGGGCACTAACTTTAAGATTTTGGATTTCGTGGGTACCAACGAGGTACTAATGACTGGCTATTTCGGTTTTTAAAAATTTTGATTCATTCAAGTGGGTTCATCTAGCTTGGCCTCAAATTAGATGGCCTATATAAAATGCTTATAGCTTTTGTAATCTTTGGGTACTAACAATAAGATTTTGGATTTCGTAAGTACCGACAAGATACTATTGATTGGCTGTTTAGGTTTTTAAAAATTTCTATTCGTTCAAGTGGGTTCATCTAACTTGACGTCAAGTTAGATGGCCCATTTAAAATGCTTATAGCTTTTGTAATTTTTGGGTACTAACAATAAAATTTTGGATTTCGTGGGCACCAACGAGATACTAATGATTGTCTATTTCGGTTTTTAAAAATTTCGATTCGTTCAAGTGGGTCTATCTAACTTGACGTCAAGTTAGATGGCCCATTTAAAATGCTTATAGCTTTTGTAATTTTTGGGTACTAACAATAAGATTTTGGATTTCGTAAGTACCAACGAGATACTAATGATCGGCTATTTCGGTTTTTAAAATTTTTTATTCGTTCAAGTGGCTCCATCTAACCTGGCGTCAAGTTGATGGCCCACTAAAATGCTTATAGCTTTGTAATTTTTGGGTACTAACTTAAGATTTTGGATTTGTGGGTACCAACGAGTACCAATGTCGGCTATTTCGGTTTTATAAATTTCGATTCGTTCAATGGGTCCATCTATTTGACGTCAAGTTGATGGCCCATTTAAAATGCTTATACTTTTGTAATTTTGGGTACTAACATTAAGATTTTGGATTGTGGTGACCAACGAGGATACTAAGATTGGCTATTGGTTTTAAAATTTCGATTCTTAAGTGGGTTATTAATTGTGCTCAATTGAATGCCCGTTTAAAATGTTTATAACTTTTGTAATTTGTGGGTACTAACGATAAGATTTTGGATTTGGTGGGTACCAACGAGGTACTAATGATTGATTTTTTCGGTTTTTAAAAATTTTGATTCGTTCAAGTGGGTTCATCTAACTTGACGTCAAGTTAGATGGCCCATTTAAAATGCTTATAGCTTTTGTAATTTTTGGGTACTAACAATAAGATTTTGGATTTCGTAAGTACCAACGAGATACTAATGATCGGCTATTTCGGTTTTCAAAAATTTCAAATCGTTCAAGTGGGTCTATCTAACTTCACGTCAAGTTGGACGGTCCATTAAAATTACTTACAGCTGTTGTAATTTTTGGGTACTAACATTAAGATTTTTGATATCGTGTGTACCAACGAGATACCAATGATTGGCTATTTCGGTTTTTAAAAATTTCGATTCGTTTAAGTGGGTTCATCTGACATGACGTCAACTTAGATGGCCCATTTAAAATGCTTATAGCTTTTGTAATTTTTGGGTACTAACAATAAGATTTTGGATTTCGTGGGCACCAACGAGATACTAATGATTGGCTATTTCGGTTTTAAAATTTTTATTCGTTCAAGTGGCTCCATCTAACCTGACGTCATGTTTGATGGCCCACCTGAAATGCTTATAACTTTTGTAATTTTTGGGTACTAACGATAAGAATTTGGATTTGGTGGGTACCAACGAAGTACCAACGTCGGGCTGTTTCGGTTTTTATAAATTTCGATTCGTTCAACTGGATCCATCTTATTTGACATTAAGTTGGATGGCCCATTTAAAATGCTTATAACTTTTGTAATCTTTGGGTACTAACGATTAGATTTTGGATATGGTGGTGACCAACGAGGAACTAACGATTGGCTATTTGGGTTTTTAAAAATTTCGATTCGTTTAAGTGGGTCTATCTAAATTGATGTCAAGTTGAATGCCCGTTTAAAATGTTTATAACTTTTGTAATTTGTGGGTACTAACGATAAGATTTTGGATTTGGTGGGTACCAACGAGGTACTAATGATTGGTTTTTTCGGTTTTTAAAAATTTTGATTCGTTCAAGTGGGTTCATTTAACTTGACGTCAAGTTAGATGGCCCATTTAAAATTCTTATAGCTTTTGTAATTTTTGGGTACTAACATTAAGATTTTGGATTTCGTAAGTACCGACGAGATACTAATGATTGGCTATTTCGGTTTTCAAAAATTTCGATTTGTTTAAGTGGGTTTATCCAACTTGACGTCAAGTTAGATGGCCCTTTTAAAATGCTTATAGCTTTTGTAATTTTTGGGTACTAACATAAGATTTTGGATTTCGTAAGTACCGACAAGATACTAATGATTGGCTTTTGGTTTTAAAATTTCGATTCGTTCAAGTGGTCCTTACTAACTGCTCAAGTTAGAATGCCATTTGAAATGCTTATAACTTTAGGAATTTTTGGGTACTAACGATAAGATTTTGGATTTCGTGGGCACCAACGAGATACTAATGATTGGCTATTTCGGTTTTTAAAAATTTTGATTCGCTCAAGTGGGTTCATCTAACTTGACGTCAATTTAGATGGCCCACTAAAATGCTTATAGCTTTTGTAATTTTTGGGTACCAACAATTAAGATTTTGGATTTCGTAGGGTACCACAAGATACTAATGATTGGCTTTTGGATTTTAAAATTTGATTCGTTCAAGTGGTCTAGTCTAAACTTACGTCAAGTTTGAGGCCCATTGTAAAATATTTGCTTACAGCTTTGTAATTTTGGGTTATAACATAAAATTTTGGATTTCGTGGGTACCACGAGGTCACTAAGATTGCCTTCTTGATTTTAAATATTTCGATTTTCAAGTAGTCATCTAACTTGACGTCAAGTTTGATAGCCAATTTGAAATTCTTAAACTTTGTAATTTTGGGTACTAACATAAGAATTTGGATTTGTGGGTACCAACGAGGTCTAATGATTGTATTTTGGTTTTAAAAATTTTGATTCGTTCAAGGGGTTCATCTAACTTGACGTAAGTTAGATGGCCCTTTAAAATTCTTATAAGCTTTTGTAATTTTATGGTACTAACGATTAAGATTTTGGAATTCGTAAGTACCAACGAGATCTAATGATTGGCTATTTCGGTTTTAAAATTTCGATTTGTTTAAGTGGGTTATCCAACTTGAATCAAGTTGATGGCCATTAAAATGCTTATACTTTTGATTTTGGGACTAACTTAAGATTTTGGATTTGTGGTACCAACGAGGTACTAAGATTGGTTATTTGGTTTTAAAATTTTGATTCTTCAAGTGGTTCATCTATTGGCTCAAATTGATGGCCCGTTTAAAGGCACTGAATCTTATAGCTTTTGTAATCTTCTGGGTACTAAATAAGATTATTGGATTTGTAGGTACCAACGAGATACTATTGATTGGCTGTTTAGGTTTTAAAATTTCATTCGTTCAATGGTTCAATCTACTTGATCGTCAAGTTGATGGCCCATTTAAAATGCTTATAGCTTTTGTAATTTTTGGGTACTAACAATAAAATTTTGGATTTCGTGGCACCAACGAGATACTAATGATTGTCTATTTCGGTTTTAAAATTTCGTTCGTTCAAGTGGGTCTATTAACTTGACGTCAAGTTAGATGGCCCATTTAAAATGCTTATAGCTTTTGAATTTTGGGACTAACATTAAGATTTTGGATTTCGTGGGTACCAACGAGATACTAATATCGGCTATTTCGGTTTTAAAAATTTTTATTCGTTCAAGTGGTTCCATCTAACCTGGCGTCAATTTGATGGCCAACTAAATGCTTATAACTTTGTAATCTTTGGGTACTAACATAAGATTTGGATTTGTGGTACCAACGAAGTACAACGATTGGCTGTTTGGTTTTATAAATTTCTATTCGATTCAATGGTTCATCTATTGACTTAAGTTGGATGGCCCATTTAAAATGCTTATAACTTTTGTAATCTTTGGGTACTAACGATTAGATTTTGGATTTGTGGTACCAACGAGAACTAACGATTGGCAATTGGTTTTAAAATTTCATCGTTTAAGTGGGTTTATATAATTGAGTCAAGTTGAAGTCCGATTAAAATGTCTTAACTTTTGTAATTTTGGGTACTAACATTAAGATTTTGATTTGGTGGGTACCAACGAGGTACTAATGATTGATTTTCGGTTTTAAAATTTGATTCGTTAAGTGGGTTCATTAACTATGACGTCAATTAGATGGCCCATTTAAAATTCTTATAGCTTTTGTAATTTTGGGTACTAACATTAAGATTTTGGATTTCGTAAGTACCGACGGATACTAATGATCGGTATTTCGGTTTTCAAAATTTCAATCGTTCAATGGTCAACTTAATTACGTAAGTTGGATCGGCCATTTAAAATTGCTTATACTTTGTAATTTTGGGTACTAACATTAAGATTTTGATATGTGTGTACCAACGAGATACAAGATTGGCTATTTGGTTTCTAAAAATTTTGATTCGTTTAAGTGGGTTATCTAATTGATGTCAATTAATGGCCCATTTAAAATGTTATACTTTTGTAATTTTGGGTACTAACAATAAGATTTTGGATTTGTGGGACCAACGAGTACTAATGATTGGCTATTTCGGTTTTAAAATTTTATTCGTTCAAGTGGTCATCTAACCTGACGTCATGTTTGATGGCCCACTTAAATGATTATACTTTGTAATTTTGGGTACTAACGATTAAGAATTTGGATTTGTAGTACCAACGAATACCAAGTGGCTATTTCGGTTTTATAAATTTCGATTGTTAATGGGTTATCCATCTTATTGACTTAAGTTGGATGGCCCTTTTAAAATGCTTATAACTTTTGTAATTTTGGGTACTAACGATTAAGATTTTGGATTGTGTAGTACCACGAGGAACTAAGATTGGCTATTATCGGTTTTAAAATTCGATTGTTTAAGTGGTCTAACAAACTTGATGTCAAGTTAGAATGGCCCGTTTAAAATGTTTATACTTTTGTAATTTTGGGTACTAACATAAGATTTTGGATTTGTAGTACCAACAGGTACTAATGATTGGTTTTCGGTTTTAAAAATTTGATTCGTTCAAGTGGTT
This sequence comes from Platerodrilus igneus, assembly GCA_036346225.1. Classification (NCBI taxonomy): domain Eukaryota; kingdom Metazoa; phylum Arthropoda; class Insecta; order Coleoptera; family Lycidae; genus Platerodrilus; species Platerodrilus igneus. The sequence goes on from JARFIW010001263.1 coordinate 1,502,277, forward strand.
CTTTAACTTGCGATCAAGTTAATGGCCATTTAAAATCTTATACTTTGAATTTTGGGTACTAACATTAAGATTTTGGATTTTGTAAGTACCAACGAGTCTAATATTGGTATTTCGGTTTTAAAAATTCGATTGTTTAAGTGGGTTATCCAACTTGACAGTTAAGTTAGATGGCCCATTAAAATCTTATAGCTTTTGTAATTTTGGGTACTAACATAAGATTTTGGATTTCGTAGTACCGACAGAACTAAGATGGCTATTTGGTTTTTAAAATTCGATTCGTTCAGTGGTCCTCTAACTGATCAAGTTGAGTAGGCATTGAAAATGCTTATAACTTTAGAATTTTTGGGTACTAACGATAAGATTTTGAATTTGGTGGTTACCAACGAGGTTACTAAGATTGCTATTTCGATTTTTCAAAATTCCGATTCGTTTAAGTGGATCATCTAACTTGACATTAAGTTGGATGGCCCATTTAAAATGTTACAGTTGTAATTGGGTACTAACATTAAGACTTTGGATTTGTGTTACCAACGAGGTCTAACGATGGCTACTTTGGGTTCTTAAAATTTTGATTCGTTTCAATGGTCCATCTAAATTGATCAATTTGAATGGCCTTTAAAATGCTTATAACTTTTGTAATTTTGGGTACTAACGATAAGATTTGATTTGGTGGTTACCAACGAGGTCTACATTGTTTGTTTTAAAATTTCGATTCGTTAACTGGATCTCATTTGATGCACTTGAGATTAAGTTGGATTTGGCCCAATTTAAAATGCTTATGAACTTTTAGAATCTTTGAGTACTAATCGATTAGATTTTGGATTTGAAATGTGTTCAACGGTTACTTAAGATTGGCTATTTGGTTTTAAAATTTAATTGTTCAAGTTGGGTCTACACTAAATTTGATTAGAGTTAATGCGTTTAAAATGCTTATACTTTGTAAATTTTGGGACTAATCATGATAAGATTGGTTACGTGGGTACCTAACGAATCTAAGATTGGTATTTCGTTTTAAAAATTCTTGTTTCTAAGTGGTTCATCTAACTTGCTCAAGTTAGATGGCCCATTCCTAAAATTGCTTATAGCTTTTGGTTAATTTTGGGTACTCAACAATAAGAGCCTTTTGGATTTTGTAGGACCAATTTCAAGTAGGTATAATGATTGCTGGATTTCGGATTTCCAAAATTCTATGATTCATTTGGTTATTAAAATCTAGATGATGTTAATGGTAATTTCGTGATTACTGCTTAATTTGGTTCGTGGGTCATACATTGCATTTTGGCTCTAATTGGTTTTAAAAATTTCGATGTTCAAGTAGTCATCTAACTGACGTTTCAAATTTGATGGCCCATTTGAAATTTATAACTTTTAATTATTGGGTCATAACAAGTATTTTGGATTTGGTGGGTACCAACGAGGTAACTTAATGATGGATTTGTTTGATTAGTAAAATTTTGATTTCGTTTAAGATGTGGTTCATTACATTGACGTCAAGTTAGATGGCCCATTTAAAATGCTTATAGCTTTTGTAATTTTGGGTACTAACATTTAAGATTTTGGATTTCGTAGTACCACGAGATACTAATGACTTATGGTTCTAATTTCGTAGTATGTTCAAAAATTTCGATTGTTTAAGTGGGTTTCAACTTGACGTCAAGTTTAGATGGCCATTTAAGTACATGTCTTATAGCATTTTCAATTTTTAGGGCACTAACTTTAAGATTTTGGATTTACGTGGGTACCAACGAGGTACTATATGACTGGTTATTTCGGTTTTAAAAATTTTGATTCATGGTCAAGTGGGTTCATCTAGCGTTGGTCCTAAATTAGATGGCCTGATCATAAATGCTTATAGCTTTTCGTAATCTTTGTGTGTACTAACATAAGATTTTGGATTTGTAAGGTACCGACAAGATACTAATGATTGGCTTTTGGTTTTTAAAATTTCGTATTCGTTCAAGTGGGTTCATCTAATTGAGTCAAGTTGATGGCCCTTTAAAATGACTTATAGCTTGTGTAATTTTGGGTACTAACAATAAAATTTTGGATTTCGTGGGCACCAACGAGATACTAATGATTGGCTATTTCGGTTTTCAAAAATTTCGATTTGTTTAAGTGGGTTCATCCAACTTGACGTCAAGTTAGATGGCCCTTTTAAAATGCTTATAGCTTTTGTAATTTTTGGGTACTAACATTAAGATTTTGGATTTCGTAAGTACCGACGAGATACTAATGAATGGCTATTTCGGTTTTCAAAAATTTCGATTTGTTTAAGTGGGTTTAACCAACTTGACGTCAAGTTAGATGGCCCATTTAAAATGCTTATAGCTTTTGTAATTTTTGGGCACTAACATTAAGATTTTGGATTTCGTGGGTACCAACGAGGATACTAATGATCTTGGTATATATTCGTTTTAAAATTTATCTTCAAGTGGGTTCATATAGTTGGCGTCAAGTTAATTTGATGGTATAAATAGCTTATAGCTTTTGGTACATCTTTGGGTACTAACAGATAAGATTTTGGATTTCGTAAGTTACCAAAGATACTAATGATGGCTTTTAGGTTTTAAAATTCATTGCCTTCAAGTGGGTTCATCTAACTTGGCGTCAAGATTAAGATTGTGCCCATGTTAATAGATGCTTAAAGTTTTGTAATTTTTGAGGTTTACTAACATAAAATTGTATGGAATTTACGTGGCACCAACTGAGATACTAATGATTTGCTATTTCGATTTTTAAAAATTTTGATTCGTTCAAGTGGGTCATCTAACTTGACGTCAAGTTGATCGGTTTTAAATTTAAATTCTTACAGTGTTTAATTTTGGGTACTAACATTAAGGCATTTTGGATATTCGTGGGCACCTAATGCGAGGTCCTTATGCGATCTGGCTATTTTGGTTTTTAAAAATTTTGATTCGTTCAAGTGGGTCCATCTAAATTGACCTTAAGTTGGATGGCCGTTTAAAATGCTCATAACTTTGTAATTTTTAGGTACTAACGACAAGATTTTCGAATTGGTGGGTACCAACGAGGTATTAATGATTGGCTATTTTGGTTTTAAAATTTCGATTCGTTCAACTGGATGCATTAAAAATGCTTATAACTTTTGTAGTCTTTGGGTACTAACGATTAGATTTTGGATTTGGTGGTTACCAACGAGGTACTAACGATTGGCTATTTGGGTTCTTAAAAATTTCGATTCGTTCAACTGGATCCATCTAACTTGGCACTAAGTTGGATGGCCCATTTAAATTGCTTATAACTTTTGTAATTTTTGGGTACTAACGATAAGATTTTGGATTTGGTGGTTACCAACGAGGTACTAACGATTGACTACTTAGGTTTTTAAAAATTTCGATTCGTTCTAGTGGGTCCATCTAAGTTGTCGTCAAGTTGGATGGCCGTTGGAAATGCTTATAACTTTTGTAATTTTTACGTAGTCACGATAAGATTTTGCAATTGGTGGGTACCAACGACGTACTAATGATTGACTTTCGGTTTTTAAAAATTTTGATTCGTCAACTGGATCCATCTAACTTGACATTAAGTTGGATGGCCCATTTAAAATGTCTATAACTTTTGTAATCTTTGGTTACTAACGATTAGATTTTGGATTTGGTGGTTACCAACGAGGTATTAACGATTGACTACTTAGGTTTTTAAAAATTTCGATTTGTTCTAGTGGGTTCATCTAAATTGTCGTCAAGTTGGATGGCCGTTGGAAATGCTTATAACTTTTGTAATCTTTGGGTACTAACGATTAGATTTTGGATTTGGTGGTTGCCGACGAGGTACTAACGATTGTCTATTTCGGTTTTTAAAATTTCGATTCGTTTAAGTGGGTCTATCTAACTTGACGTCAAGTTGGACGGCCCATTTAAATTGCTTACAGCTGTTGTAATTTTAGGGTACTAACATTGAGATTTTGGATTTCGTGGGTACCTGCGAGGTCCTAACGACTGACTATTTTGGTTTTTAAAAATTTCGATTTGTTCAAATGGGTCCATCTAATCTGACATCAAGTTTGATGGCTTATTTAAAATGCTTATAACTTTTATAATTTTTGGGTACTATCGATAAGATTTTGGATTTGGTGGAAACCAACGGAGTACCAACGACTGGCTGTTTCGGTTTTTAAAAATTCCGATTCGCTCAACTGGATCCATCTTACTTGACATTAAGTTGGATGGCCCATTTAAAATGCTTATAACTTTAGTAATTTGTGGGTACTAACGATAAGATTTTGGATTTGGTGGACACCAACGAGGTACTAATGATTGGTTATTTCGGTTTTTTAAAATTTCGGTTCGTTCAAGTGGGTTCATTTAACTTGGCGTCAAGTTGATGGTCCGTTTAAAATGCTTATAACTTTTGTAATTTTTGGGTACTAACGATAAAATTTTGGATTTATTAGGTACCAACGAGGTGCTAACGATTGGTGTAAATGTTTTTTGAATTCTTGATATGGGTCCATCTAACTTTGCGCACATAAGAAATAGAATGAATTTTTAATGTGCATAGAGTCAGCGAGTTTTAAGCCAATAAATAAACATATAATGTGTATTAGTGTTACACATCTACTAAATTTTGTCATCGACGCACGCTTGAAGATAAAAAATTCTACATTACTTCGATTTGTTTAATGCTCCTTATTTCAAATTGTTGCTTGTTTATAACTAGTATTAGATATTATAGAAACTCGAAATAATTTTGAAAATTTGGTTTTAAAAACAAGTTTATTTTATTTAATGAACAGATGTCGAGTTGCAAAACCATTTTAAACATATACAAGCCGACGTCACGGTCTAGAGATTACAGTAGTTTTCAGAATAATTCAAACAATTTAATTCTTAATTAAGTATGTATTACTAATCCATCATTATGAATTTTTTACTTTTGTATGAAAACGTGTTCTATTAGTATTAAAAAATATGACCTTGTAGCAATAACTAATCATTTTCTCGTTTGTACATAATCGCTCAACAAATGGTGTTACAAAACGCATGGTACCATGATATCTACGGCTTTTTTAGTGTGGCCATTACCACTAACGTCTTTAGAAGTAGCTGATACTTCAGAAAAATGACCCCCGGAACTTCCTCTCAAAACCAAGGGTCGAAGTTTACGACCCATGGCGGCATAAACTTTTCAATCAATGCCGACATAAAATAACACAGTATAATGTAAATAATAAGCATGTCGCCCCTGCCATAAATACTGTTTTATTTTATTATGAAAAACGTAAACGCTGTTTGAGGTAGATTTACGATTCTTTCTGAGAACCATCTGATATTGTCTTTTAAAAGAAATAATACTTAGATTTACAACATTTTCCCCTATAATACGGGTTTATATTGATATTTCTAATGGCTATGCAAGGTTTCATTTTTATTTTTATTGCTGTTATATTTGTCCGTTTTGACCGACCAAGTGTAAGCCCTATCAAGCAATGTTAGTTTCTTTATTGAAAAAGATTGAATAGCTTTATTAGTTATTGCCCGAACTTGAATTTTGAAGGAAACTACTATTTAGACTTAATGTAAAAATTTAAACAACGGCAGACTATGACAGTGACGATAGTGTAGTGTACCCAGATGATATACCTGATACAGAAAATGTAGGAAAGTCAGAAATGTGTCCAGTTAGAAAAAGTGTATCAGCACCAGAAACTGTTATAATTCAAAAAGGCAAAAGCAAATTTCAGGAATATTATGAATTTAAGTCTAAACAACAACCTAACCCAAGTTGCTGTTTGTCTCCCATGTAAAAATAGAAAAGTTCATGTAGAGCTTCAAGTGAAAAGCGGCACTACCACAACATTAAAGCGACACCATAAACGAAAACACAACCAGGAATTTAGCGGTACTTTTACAGACACTTTCCAAACTTTAGACCGGTGTGAACTTAGCAGTTAATTTCCAGCAGCGAATTTACGAGTTTTGCCAAACGACCAGTGGCGTCGGTTAAGAAGGATACAACAAACAAGCTGCTCAGTAGCGAATTTCAAAACACATTAAACCATATAAATCGCATAAAATGCGCTGCCACTCAATTTTAATTAATCTTATTAGAATACCACAAATTCAAATTATGAACAACTTTATTAACAATTCTTGAGCGAATTTATAATTTTATACACTTCCAGTTCCACTAAATAAAAAAGTTTGTTTCACAGATTTTTACTTATACAACACAATTATTAATAACCTACAACGGAACAATTTAAATTAAATAACATACAAAATTTTAACTAGCAATTCGTCTTTAAACCCAGGGATACACAATTATTCTAATTAACTAGATATTTACAAAGATAGAATGAAACATATAAGGAAAATCACACACAACATGCGCAACAACCCCCAAATACAAGAAACCCGCAAATCAGGCAAAAGCGGAACATACGGCAAAACTTAGAGTTTAAAGATGTCGATTCAGGTTCAACTATAAAAATTGGTACCGTTTTTTTTAAAACTACGTAGGTCGCAGCCGATCCAAACTCTTTAGGTCGATCCGCAGCAAGCTCTGAATAAAAGAAACACACCCGCAATTCAAGCAAAAGCAGAACCCCACGGGCAAAACTTCGAGTTTAAAGTTGTAGATTCAGATCGAACTATAAAAATCCATAACCGTTTTTTCTTTAAAACTGCGTGGGTTAGACCCGATCTAAACTCTTTACGACGATCCATAGCAAACTCTAAATAAAAGAAACATACCAGCAATGCAGGCAAAAACAGAATACCACGAGCAAATCTTCGAGTTTAAAGTTGTCGATTCAGATCTAACTATAAAAATTCATATCCGTTTTTTCTTTAAAACTGCGTGGGTCAGACCCGATCCAAACTCTTAAGGAGAATCCGCAGCAAGCCCTAAATAAGAGAAACATAACCGTAATTCAAGCAGAAACAAAATGCCACGGGCAAAACTTTAAGTTTAAAGTTCTCTATTCAGATCTAACTATAAAAATTCATAACCGTTTTTTCTTTAAAACTGCGTGTGTCGGACCCGATCCAAACTCTTAAGGAGAATCCGCAGCAAGCCCTGAGTAAGAGAAACATACCAGGAATTTAAGCAGAAACAGAAACTGCGTGGTTGGGGCCCGATTCAAACTCCTAAGGAGGATCCGTAGAAAGCCCCGAATAAAAGAAATTTACCCGCAATTCAGGCAGAAACAAAATACCACGGGCAAAACTTTGAGTTTAAAGTTGTCGATTCAGATCTAACAATGAAATCTTATAATCGTTTTTTCTTTAAAACTGCGCGGGTTAGATCCGATACAAACTCTTAAGAAGAATCCGTAGCAAGCCCTAAATAAGAGAAACATACCCGTAATTCAGGCAGAAACAGAATGCCACAGGCAAAACTTTGAGTTTAAAGTTCTCTATTGAGATCTAACTATAAAAATTCATAACCGTTTATTCTTTAAAACTGCGTGGTCGAACCCGATCCAAACTCTTAACGAGGATCCGTAGAAAGCCCCGAATAAAAGAAATTTACCCGCAATTCAGGCAGAAACAAAATACCACGGGCAAAACTTTGAGTTTAAAGTTGTCGATTCAGATCTAACAATGAAATCTTATAATCGTTTTTTCTTTAAAACTGCGTGGGTTAGACCCGATACAAACTCTTTCGGTTGATCCGTTGCAAGCTTCGAATAAAAGAAAAAGACCCGCAAGTTAAGCGAAAACAGAATACCACAAGCAAATCTTCGAGTTTAGAGTTGTCGATTCAGATCTATCTATAAAAACCCATAACCGTTTTTCTTTAAAACTGCGTGGGTCAAACCCGATCCAATCTCTTAAGGAGAATCCGTAGCAAGCCTTAAATAAGAGAAACATACCCGTAATTCAGGCAGAAACAGAATGCCACAGGCAAAACTTTGAGTTTAAAGTTCTCTAAACTATAAAAATTCATAACCGTTTTTTCTTTAAAACTGCGTGGTCGGACCCGATCCAAACTCTTAACGAGGATCCGTAGAAAACCCCGAATAAAAGAAACATACCCACAATTCAGGCAGAAACAAAATACCACAGGCAAAATTTTGAGTTTAAAGTTGTCGATTTAAATTTAACTATAAAATCTTATAACCGTTTTTTCTTTAAAACTGACGGTTATGAATTTTTATACCTGGATCTGAATCGACAACTTTAAACTCGAAGATTTGCTGGTAGTATTCTTTTTTTGATTGAATTGCGGGTGTTTCTTTTATTCAAGGCTTCCTGCGGATCCTCCTTAAGAGTTTGGATCGGGTCCGACCCACGCAGTTTTAAGGAAAAAACGGTTATAAATTTTTATAGTTAGATCTGAATCGCCAACTTTGAACTCGAAGATTTGCTCGTGGTATTCTGTTTTTGCCTGAATTGCGGGTATGTTTCTTTTATTCAGGGCCTGCTACGCATCCTCCTTAAGAGTTTGGATCGGGTCTGACCTACGCAGTTTTAAAGAAAAAACAGTCATAAATTTTTGTAGTTAGATCTGAATCGACAACTTTAAACTCGAAGTTTTGCTGGTGGAATTCTGTTTCTGTCTAAATTGCGGCTATGTTTCTTTTATTCAGGGCTTGCGACAGATCCTCCTTAAGAGTTTGGATTGGGTCCGACCCACGCAGTTTTAAAGAAAAAACGGTTATGAATTTTTATAGTTAGAGCTTAATCGACAACATTAAGCTAGAAGATTTGCTCGTGGTATTCTGTTTTTGCCTGAATTGCGGGTATGTTTCTCTTGTTTAGGGCTTGCTACGGATCCTCCTTAAGAGTTTGGATCAGGTCTGACCCACGTAGTTTTAAAGAAAAAACGGTTATAAATTTTTGTGGTTAGATCTGAATCGACAACTTTAAACTCGAAGATTTGCTGGTGGTATTCTGTTTTTGTCTAAATTGCGGCTATGTTTCTTTTATTCAAAGCTTGCGACAGATCTTCCTTAAAAGTTGGGGTTGGGTCCGACGCACGCAGTTTTAAAGAAAAAGCGGTTATGAATTTTTATAGTTAGATCTGAATCGACAACTTTAAACTCGAAGATTTGCTCGTGGTATTCTGTTTTTGCCTAAATTGTGAGTGTGTTTCTTTTATTCAGAGCTTGCTGCGGATCGACCTAAAGAGTTTGGATCGGCTCCGACCTACGTAGTTTAAAAAAAACGGTACCAATTTTTACAGTTGGACCTGAATCGACATCTTTAAACGCTAAGTTTTGCCGTATGTTCCGCTTTTGCCTGATTTGCGGGTTTCGTTTATTTGGGGCTTGTTGCGCATGTTGTGTGTGATTTTTTTTCATGTTTCATTCTACCTTGGTAAATATCTAGTAAATTAGAATAATTGTGCAACCCCGGGTTTAAAGATGAATTGCTAGTTAAAATTTTGTATGTTATTTAGTTTAAATTGTTCCGTTGTAGGTTATTAATAATTGTGTTTTATAAGTAATAATCTGTTAAACAAACTTTTTTATTTAGTGGAACTGGAAGTGTATAAAATTATAAATTCGCTCAAGAATTGTTAATAAAGTTGTTCATAATTTGAATTTGTGGTATTCTAATAAGATTAATTAATATTGAGTGGCAGCGCATTTTATGCGATTTATATGGTTTAATGTGATTTGAAATTCGCTGCTGAGCAGTTTGTTTGTGTGTATCCTTCTTAACCGACGCCACTGGTCGTTCGGCAAAACTCGTAAATTCGCTGCTGGAAATTAACTGCGAAGTTCAGACCGGTAAACTTTAGCCACCCTGGAACCAATAGAGATATAACTCAAAAGAACGCTACCTGAATTGTCGCAAACTAAAATAAGTATACGAAGGCGTAGAAGGGCCAACAAAAATTTTAAAATCTTTAAAGAAAAATTGATTTTGATTGTTGCAATTTGAACATGCGATTGTAGATTCAATATACAATTGTAATTTCGATCTACAATTGTAGGTTCGATCTACAATTGTAGGTTCTATCTACAATTTCAGGTTCGATATACAATTGTAGGTTCTAAGTGCAATTGTAGGTTCAATCTACAATTGTAGATTCAATTTACAATTGTAGATTCAATTTACAATTGTAGGTTCGAACTACAATTGTAGGTTCGATTTACAATTGTAAGTTAGAACTACAATTGTAAGTTAAATCTACAATTGTAGGTTCGATCTACAATTGTTGATTCAATCTAAGATTGTAAGTTCGAACTACAATTGTAGGTTCAATCTACAATTGTAGATTCAATTTCTACAATTGTAGGTTCGATCTACAATTGTAGATTCAATCTACAATCTACAATTGTAGGTTCGTTCTATAATTGTAGCTTCAGTCTACAATTGTAGGTTGGATGTACAATTGTAGATTCGAGCTTCTAGTACCTGGTTATTGAGATTGGGGATAAACAACTATAAGCTTGGGTTCAAAAACAACTGCAGTTAGTGTTGTGAGTAACGTGTAACAGGTTATTTGAGGCTTACAGTTGAGTAATTTATTTACTACTAATCGCAGTTTAGTCTAGCTTTTGAGATTTTGATTTTATTAAAGCTATAATTTAAAATAGTAGCTACCGAAAACTAATCCATACAAAACACAAAACAACTAAACCCACCCCGCCTGAATACAAGAAATGTTTTACGATGGGGTTACCTGTTACCTTATTATAGTCAACAACAGCAAACATGAGACCTGGAGGTGCGTGGTATGATGGATGCTAGTTTTAGAAGCCCGAATAAAAAGTAAAAAGTTCCAGCAAATAATAGTGAAATTAATAGCTCTGCACAAATTATCATAGATATTTATTAATTAATTGTGTAGTTCATCCAGAAAGTACATTATTGCCAATTACATAGCTCGATGTCTTTAACCATATCGTTCCGATTATTAAATTATTCGGCAATTGGAAAAGAAGAATATTAACTTCTGTCACGCAATGTATTTTCAACTCGATCGGTTCTCTGATTTGCTACAGATGTAGATGACGCCTTTTAGTTGGCATGTTTTCGGGCCTGATGTTTGCTTCCGTGAGCAGTAATGATTTCACAGAATCACACATATTAATCTGATGATCGTCATTTGACGTTCATTCATTGCCTTTCTTTTATAATATCGTGAAATGTCTTGGCATTTCATATTGACAATATATGACCTTGTTAAGACTCGCCCTGTATATCGGTATATTGCATACTCAAAAAGGAATTGCCCCTTGCATGCAAAACTGATTTTGTGCTGACCAGCCTGGTCCCACGCGTCCACAAGTCTTACATTTAATTTTACGCAGGCACGTTAAGTGGATCTAGGAAATCACTTCGTAAACAATGAATACTCTACGTTATCGCGCCGTGACCGCAGGCCTTTTTATTACTGTATCATTTTGTTGGCTCGCACTTAGGTATTAATTGCTGACAGTAGATTGTAGGAAATTAAGTTCTGACACGGAATATTTATCAATAACTTCTTAGTTTACAACTAATTTTAATTAGAAACTGGCTTTTATTAATCAATGTGCAAATAATAAAACCTGGTATCATTCTAGATGGAGGAGGAGCTGGAAGAGTTCTTATTGGGATGTGGAATTGACGGAGAAAGTATTGCCCCAATGAAAGAGCAAAAGGTAAGCATTATACAAAAAGCACGCACAGTCTTTATTATCTTTGACAAACAATAATAAATGTACATGTGCTACTAAGAATCACGAAAGAATGAAAGCACGTCATCAATTGTATTTGTATATAGCAAGATTGAACAATTGTGTATTGAATATAGGCATATAGGAATATAGGCAGGTCATCATAATTTAAAGCTCTACCCTTGTAAATCAAATACAATAAACTTAAAGCTTAGATCGGTTACAGATTGACGAATCTGATAAAATTAAAATGGAATAGTTCCTTTTAACGTAAATAAAGGAAAGCAATTTTCTGTTTGAAAAGCTTAATTTTCTTAATAATTTCTTTGATTGACAGCGGGTTATAGAAAACGAAACATTGCAAATAGCGAAAACTATTTCCAATTTGATTTGTTCAAAGATTGCAAGTAATTTTAAGTAGTCTGGAGACATCCATTGTATTTTAAATCCATTTCGGCTCAAGTGAGTTAACCGGTCTTTTGTTAATGGCAGACCACTGTCGCCATAGGTATGGGCCACATTTCAATAATTAAGAAATTCTTAAAAGATACTATATATTTAAACCCTTAGAAAAATAATTGCTTCCGTGACCCTCATCTAAAAAGGGGTTGGATTTGGTTTCTGAAATTTTGTTTTGTGGGAGGTTTTGTTCAGTCGTTGGATAACAGAAAATGACGTAAAATATCGTTAGCGTAGGAATTAATCTATATAACTTAAGGCTTTAGCCAAAAGCCAGAGAGTTTTTCCAATGGGGCTGTCCGTGGTCAAGAAGTAGAAAGAAACGTAGTTCGCGGATAGCGTTCTCCGGCATCACAGATATAATATTTCACTTAGTATCACGATAGAAAAAATTGGAAAGGAGTGATAACTTTTTTAGTTCACGAGGATTATGCCTGTATGTTCGCGGATTTATAGTGATACAAGGTAACTATTAAATAGCTTGTAGGCGAGTGACGCACGAGTTAGGTGATATTGTCAATAAGATCCTGCTGGGTTCGTGTGCCACTCAATTATTTAAAAATTACAAACAGAAGCAACAAGCGTGATTCTCTCCCCCAATTTAAGAGCTGTTCTACGTTGGAAGGCAAGCCATCAAACAATGAACAATTTTTAGTAAGTTTTTATAATTAAGTAGCATGACCCATTTTTAGTTAATTTATTTGTTAGGACGTTTTGGCCATAAACCGTAGGATTAATTTAGTGTAAGATTTATAATATAAGTTTTCGTTCATATACAAGTGTTTGGGAATTACCTATGTACGCAAAATTTTTATAATTCCATATTCACCTATTCAATTAAATTTCTAAATTAAATCAATGAATGTAAGAGGTCCACGTTTATTGCTCTGTTAATTAAATAGTTTTGTTTGCAGTTGATTAAGTCAATAGTTTTTGATTATTCTTTATCATGGAAGTTGCATAAGTAGTAAAAAAAGATAAAAGTTGATTAAAAGAAACAATTGTCCTCCTTGGGATGACAAGTCTCTCAAAAAAGCAATTTAGGGTGGTCCCGGTTGGTTTGTCCTCGAGCACGGATGCATTAGAGAATGCGATGAAAAATATTTTGGGACCGTACGAGGAATTTAGTATCCACTATATGGATGAAGTACTGATATTTAGTGATAGTGTAGAGGAACACTACGTACATTTAGATAGGGTATTGTTAGAGCTGAATATAGCTGGTTTAATTTTGAATTTAGGAAAGTGTGAATCTTTTCAAAGTAGGGTTAGATTTTTAGGATATAGGATAGATAATACAATAGAAGTAGGAAATATGAATTAAAAGGACCCAGATTTAAAAACATGACTAGGAAACATGAATTGAAAGGATCCAGATTCAAGAATAGTAAGGGGGAAGTTAGAAATAAATTTGATTTAGTTGAGATACCCATGCAAAGGAACATGAGTAAATGAATGAGATGTAAAATAAAATTATGAATAGGTATACATAGGATAATAGAATAGGATTTGGATATAGGAATAGGTATAGGTATGAATAGTGTAGTATAATAGGACATAGGTATGAGATTAGATGAATGTAAATATGGAATTAATAAAGGAAGAGTTAGTTTTAAGAAACAAAATAAAAATATAACAATTTTATACCAATGTGAGTTTAAGTTCACGTTGGGCGCCAAAAAGGGCATTGTTCTAAAATTTTATATTTTAATTTGGGGGAATTATGCTGTGATAAGGGGTTGTTTAAGGGTGTACTTTATAGTAAAGGTTGTTTAGGAATTAGAAATTACCATAGGAAGCAGAAAACTGCATTTATTTAGTAAAGAATTGAGAAATGGAGATAGTTTGTATATAAAGTATAAGTAGTTTTAAGCGACGCATATAGACACACAAAGACGCATAGTTAGCGTAGAAACAAGGAATACATGCATTAGGTAAATAATAAATATTTAACACCCTGTAGATAGAGCTTTAGTTAATTTAGGCAATGCAAATAATGATATTTTTCAGTGGAAGCACGCGTATTTTGTAAGTAAACATAATAAAGTGTAATTAAACACGCATTCAAAAGAGTTCCAAACAATTAGGTTAATACGGAGATAAGAAAGAGAGCTTCGAGAAGCATAGGGTAAATGCGTACAAGTAGTTAACAGTTTTGATAAAGAAAGGTGATTAAAAATTGCGTAAATAATAGGCATATATAAAAATTAAAAGTCGAATTGCATCAGCTGTTTATGTACAACATGAAAAAGCAATTAGATTCGTCAAAACACCGCATGTTTGATAACGAGGCACCTGCGAGCAAGCCACAGTTATTTGGAAGCAGAGAAAATAACATCAGAAACTACTTTAAATGCAAAGATTTGATTGGTTAAAATTAGCGACGAGCTTGTAGGACATACCCACTGACGTAGTAGGAGATCAATGATTTATTAACAGGGACAGTGATAACGAACTCAGTTTTCAACTCAACAAAGGCTGAGGTGCGCCACTCTGAAACAAAGTGTAATACGTAATAATAATTTAAAGTGAAAAGTTGTATTAGTGCGACTAAGATGAAAATTACGATTGCCGATTAAACGGCTCTAAGTCCGGGGAATATAAACTACAAATCCAAGTTTGGGGAAAATAATAATAAGAACTCTAATTCGAGTCCGGGAAGTATAAACTACGATTTCAAGTTTGGGGAAAATAAATGGTATTCTGAGAATAGATGGTATTCTAAGTCTGGGGAAATTGATGAGAATAAATTCTGAGAAGAAGTAATAAATCGAAATGAGACAACAATAATTTGTGGTGCATAAGTCTAAGTTTAATAATGGTAGTTCAGAGAGTGATGGCAATAATTTAAATGCAATGGTTCAAGCGTGTGGATAGACAATATTTCGAATGGGCATGTAATAATTATGAATTGGGGGAAAATAAATTTTATCCAAATGGACGGTAGAATGCATGGAAAACATTAGCAGATAATGGATGCGTCAATTGCGAGAAGGAAATAGCGAAGAAGATAGACCAGGTTAGATTTTTAGTTATAAGACATTATTTTTCTATCTTTTTATTTGAATATTGAATTTGCTTAATATAAATTAATGTGACGAAGTCAACAAAACAGAGAACTTGCATACGTATAAAGGGCGTTATATGATAAAGAGGTTTTGAACGTTCCACACTTCTTTTTATAAAACAATAGGTTTTTTGGTGACTTTAGATTTGATTAAAAAGTATATGATTTTTGATAAATGAGATTTACAACATTAATTAATTGAAAAGTGTATTTTAAATAATTTACAAGAACTGGACATAATATTTGTTGCATTATATGGAATTGAACTAACTTCATTTTATAATTCTAAATAAATGCTAGTCGAGGTCATAGGATAAAGTTAATAGGAGTGATTTGATAATTTAAACAATAAAGGAGGAGCTATAAGTTGAATACGCCATTGATAACAAGTAAGGCGGTAACATATCAAGTTTTGTTATTGGTCGACAAGGTCGGTTCAAGATAAAATCCAGTTAAGTTCCTGGAGGGAGTTCATAGCAATATTTATATGACAGCGCAACGTCGGAGATCGATAAATCCAGTTAATACATAGAAATATTTATATGTCGACCAAATGATGTGGCACAAATAATTTAGGGAATATAGCAATATATATATATATATATATATATATATATATATATAATATAATAGTAATAAAGTGAAGCAATACAATGATTTTAAATAATAAGTCAAGGTATAGAATTTTGCAAATTTGTATGAACTTTTTTCGATGTTTTAATATTAAGTGTTTAGGACGATTCTTGTAGGAAATTAGTTAAATACGAATTGTAATATAAGCACAGTTTCTTTATTCCTGTATTGTACGAAGTGTATAAAATTCCGATATGGTTTAATTTTTAATTATATAGATAAACTGACAAACAGCTTTTTGTTTGTACTGTATTAGAAATCAGTAACACCATATTGTCTTGATACGCTTTTTATACTCATCATAATTTTGTTTTCGACCTTACTTAAGGTCGGTTTGACGCAGCTCTAACTTCTTTTCTATTCTGTGCTAATCTAAAAAGTTCTACATGCCCTTCACAACCTAAATTTATAATAATTTGACTAATATCGCTTGGTCTAGGTCTTCCTATACTCTTCTATCATTTTCTTATATACCTGGCTCTACATAGATATTAGCAACCTTAGGGTTGTTAAAGAACTCAACACGTTTATATAAGTCCCATTTATAAGGAAATGAAATATTGCCTGATTATCTTCTCTAATAAAGGAAAAGTGTTAAATTATATGTTACGGTAAGTCTTAAGCAACGAATCTATGCTAACATGCCAGACCGCTAACTAATTGTGAGTTATGTCATGATGACGTTTATTAAGTTATATGTTATTGTAAGGCTTAAGCAACGAATCGCTACCAACATACCAGACCGCTCACTAATTGTGAGTTGTGTTATGGTGACATTTGGTTAACTGATTTTTTTTTGTTTTGTTTTGGAACGTACTGAAGGCCGGTTTGATGCAGCTCTAAATTCTTTTCTATTCTGAGCTAGTCTAAAAAGGTCTACATACCATTCACAACCTAAATCTCTAATAATTTGACTAATATAGCTTTGCCTAGGCCTTCCTACTCTATTTTTATTTGGTAATCTATAATCTAAGACTTTACTAAATAGTCCCTCATGTCTTAACTGGTGCCCTATCATTCTATCTCTCCTGACCTTTAACTGTTTCCACATACAGGGTTCCTCACCTATTCTTCTATAAACTTCATCATTTGTTACTCTACCTGCCCAACTAATCTTTAACGTTTTCTTATAACACCAAGTTTCAAAAGCTTCTATCTTTTTCTTATCTACCTCTTTAATTGTCCAAGTCTCACTACCGTATAACAGAACGCTTCATACGTACGACTTTAAGGAACTTTTTCTATTATCTAAACTAATACTATTAGCTATTAGTAAGTCTTTCTTTTTTAAAAACATTTTTCTAGCTTGAGCTATTCTAGCTACTATATCCCTTCTGCTACGTCCGTCCTTTATAATTATACTACCTAAACAGCAAAATTTATCTACCTCCTCTAACTCGGTATTACCTATTTTTAATTTTGGTTTAGAACTAGGCTGTAACTCACTTGTCATTATCTTTGTCTTTCCTGAGTTAATTCTCATACTATAGTTACTCTGTAGTATCTCATCTAAAATATTTAAAAACTCTCCTAGCTCTTTTCTAGACTCTGCTATAATGGCTATATCATCTGTACCTGTACACTAATACCTATCTCTTTTCTCTCTCTAGCTAAGTTTAAAGGTTCCTCAATACAAACATTAAAAATCAAGGAAGATAGTAAACAGCCCTGTCTAACACCATTTCAAATCTTAGCTTCCTTTTCTATTTCATCAAATCTAATTACTACGCTTTGGTTTATATAAACCGTAAATAATTTTTCTATCCCTATGAGAGATTCCTATTTTTCGCAAAACCCTGAACATAACAATCCAATTAACCATATCAAATGCTTTTTCTAAATCTACAAACGCGAAATGAGTCTTTATTTTTTGTAGCCTTTTTTCGATAATTACTCTAATCATTAGTATCGGTTCTCTAGTACCTCTGTCTTTACGAAAACCATATTGGTCTTCGCCTAAATAATTCTCAGTCAAAACTTCTACTCTATTTTTAATTATTATTGTTAGTATTTTGGAAGCGTGGGAAGTTAAACTAACTGTTCTAAAATACTCATATCTATTAACCCCTGACTTTTTGAAATTTAGATAATATGTTTTTCAAAATCTACTGTGACATCACCTGTGTTATATATTACTTTTACTAGTTCATATAATCTGTCTAAAGTTCTCTGACTTGCATATTTTATTCTGCAAGTATATCGTCTATCCCTGGTGCTTTATTTAGCTTAAGATCCCTAACAGTTCTATCAAATTTCTCTCTTAATATTGAGAACCCTATTTCTACATCCTCTTCTTGGTCGTTCTCTAACTCATCCATATCGTATCCCTTATATAAATCTTCTAAATATCTTTTCCATCTATCTGCTACCTCAACTTTATTTATTAAAAGCTCATTATTCTCATCTTTATTACCATTATATTTTTTCCTATCTTCTCCGAGAAACTTTTTAACTGCCCTGTAAGCCCTGTCTGTCTTACCTACTTTCAAATAATCTTGTATTCCCTTACAATTCTCCTTCAGCCATTTATTTCTAGCTTTTCTACACTCATGTACTATCTTATTTCAAACTCTATTATATTTTTGCTTACTTTCACTATCCAATTCTCTGAAAGGTTTAAGCTTTCTTTTATTCTTTATTAAATCTAATATCTCCTTTGTTACCCAGGGTTTTCTCGCTTATACTTTTTTCTTACCTATAGTCTATGTTGCTGTATTATGTATAGCCCTTTTTATTTCTTTCCATCTATTTTCGACGTTCCCTCCTATAGCTACCTTTTTGATCTTATTATCTAATACTTGTTTATATTCTTTTTTTACCTCACTGTCATTAAGCTTACCTAGATCCCATCCCTCCCTTTTAGCTTTTCTCAATTTTTTGAATTTTAGCTTACACTTCATTTTAACTAAGTTATGATCGCTATCTAAGTCAGTCCCAGGATAACTACGACAGTTTTAAACTTGGTTTCTAAATCTTTGTTTAACTAAAATATCATCTATTTAGTATCTAGCCCTATCACCTGGCGCTTTCCAGGTATATCTTCTTCTAGCATGTTGTTCGAATAGGGTGTTTACAGTTACTAATCTATGTTCCTGGCAAAACTCAACTAATCTTGTTCCTCTATCATTTCGTCTACCGTACCCAAATTTTCCTACCATTTTTCCCTCACTATCTTCTCCCACTGACGCATTAAAATCGCCTATAACTATTAAATTCTCATCTCCCTTTACTTTTCTCACTATACTATTTATATCTTCGTATACCTTTCCTACTTTCTCATCCTCGTACAGAGTTCTTGGCATGTAAACCTGTACTAAAACAGTGTCTGTGGGTTTTGTACTCAATCTAACCATAATTATTCTATCACTAAATTGTAAGTAGTCTTTAACTTTACGTCATAATCTTTTACCTAACACTATTCCTAGCACTGCCTGTCCATTAGTTGAAGAAGTTGTAATTATTCTATAATTATCTTTCCAAAAGTCATTACTAGCTGGCCATCTCACCTCACTAATACCTAAAATGTACAACTTTCCTTTCTTCATTTCGACTAATAAATTCGTTCACTTATCTACTCTAAGTAATGATTACATTTCAAGTCCCTATCACTAAATCGAACCATTGTTTTAAATTCTTTCGATGGCGAGCTCCAAGTACCCCCTCCCGGAGATTCGAATGATGGGGTATTTTACCTCCGAACAAGAATTTTACTCTTCAGCTCTCCATCATACATAGTTCGTGTTTTAGGCCACGCATACCTGGGAAATATTGTGATAGTTTCCCATATCTTTCCACAACGCAGTTTTTAAAGATTTTAGCAAAAGCCGTATATGTCACAACCAACCCCCAACAACCTTGTAAATTATTGAGGATCGTCCGAAACCAATCGACTCTCCTCCAATATCTTTTAGCCAGCAAGGCTGCTGCCGCTTGTTGCGCCTTTTAATCGCCTTTTACGATAAGCAGGCGTACTGTAGTAGTATTCTTTGTCCCCTACTATAGGGAAACTTTTTATACTAACTAATACTAAAATAAAAGTAGTCGCAAAAATCGTGTGATATCGTTCTTGCACGGTAAAATGACATTAGTATAAATCATTAATTATGAACACATTCTAAATTTTGGAGGGGTTTTCACTATTAACCGTAATTACGCTTCGTTAAAGATAGTACGTATTAAAAAATCAAACCTGGACAAATAGTATTAATATGATTTATGCTACTAAAATCTAAAGCAAATTAATGTTGGGTCTATTTTGTAGCAACTACTAAATATAAAAACTACATTAAACATTTAAATTGTTGTAGTTGAACGCACTAGTTTTTTGAAATATCAAATATCGAACCGGTTCGGTTCGAGGTTCGGTTTGTCTTTTTCGATCCGAACCGAACCGAACCAGAATATATTTTTTCGAACCGAACCGGACTCAAAAGTTTTCGAACCTAACCGAACCTAGGGCAAGTTCGGTTCGGTTCGGTTCGAATCCATCACTACGTACATTCCATTAATTTTATTCATTCTTCCTATAAAAACGTGTTTATATTGATTGATCGCTTGTTTTGTTTATGAATAAACTAAATGAAAAATATTACAACACATTGTTTAGAGTATCAAATAAGTAGTACATGTTTGCAAAGCTGAACTGAAGTGAAAATTTTTTGTTTATAGTGATGTTCAATTCCCTTAAATTCCATTACAAAATTGTTAGGTAGTGAATATTTGTTTTATTCACGCTTTTTGTGTATAAATCTGATGTGCTCAAATGCCTCCCTCTGATTCTAAATCTCGACATACATGTCGCACTTGTATGGCTAGGCATAACTCTCAGTTGCATATTGGTAAATTTTAATCACAATCATTCGAAGTAAAGTCCCCAGGTCCGTCGGGTATTTCGCAACCACCCCCTTCAGAATAAAAAATATCGCTCTCTTATTTTATCTGTAATAGCACGAATGTCTTTCTCTCTACCACTGTAGTGTCTATCTCAGACTCGCAGGGTAAGCTCCATAATAGTCGTTTGCTTCTAGATTACGGAAGTTACAGTAATTTTATTACGCATGATTTGTGCAACCGATTAAAGCTCCAACGTGATAACTTTAAAGTAAACATCATTTGTTTAGCCAATTATAGCTCTCAAATCAATGCAAAGTGTAATGTTTTTTTAACGGCCAAGCACAGTTTGTATACTTTAAAAACCTTTTGCTTAATAATAACTTCAATTACTGACAATATTCCAAGTGCACCAATTGACATAAGTCATATAAAATTCCCCTCAAATATAAAATTGGCTGATCCCAACTTCAATACTCCGCCTAACATAGATATATTGCTATGAGCTAACTGTTTTTATGACTTGTTATGTGTTGGGCAAATTTCCCTAGGGAAAGGACACAACCCAAATTACAAGAAACACTTTTTGACTGGATCGTTATTGGGCCATTAATCTCTAATTCAACTTCACTTGTAGTTACTTGCAACTTTTCCTCTAGTTTGATGCCAATTCAACACCAACTCGAACAATTTTGGGAAACTGAGGAGTGCTCTCTGAAAAAGCATGTGTCAATAGAAGAGAATGAATGCGAAAATCATTTTGTCTCTAACTCTCGCAGGAAACCCGATGGTCGATTTGTCGTCACAATTCCTTTAAAGGAGTCTAGTATAAAACTAGGTAATTTATATAAATTTGCAAAAAAAGGTCTTCTATCTCTTTAAAAACGGCTAAGTTTAAACAAGCCTCTTCGTGAACGGTATTCAGAATTTCTTAATAGATACTTAGAGCTCTCTCATATGTCCTTGTTTAAAGTAGACAATGCGGACTCGGAAATATCTTATTCCCTGCCTTACCATACTATGCTCAAAGAATAGAATTCCACCACCAAAATTCGTGTGGTATTTAATGGCAGTCTTCCCTCAATCACTGGTTATTCCTTTAATGATATACAAATGGTTAGTCCTGTAATTCAACGGGATTTATTCTCAATTTTGCTCAGTTTTCGATCTTATTAATTTGCTATATCGGCTGATATGCAAAAGATGTATGGACAAGTACTTATTAACTTTTCGCAAATACCTCTTCAGCAAATATTGTGGAGAAATGACGTTACTAAAGAAATTCAGAGTTATAATGTATAATCTGAGAACTGTGACTTATGGTACGGTGGCAGCTTTTTTTCTCGCAATTTGTTGTCTACACCAGTTAGGTATTGAATGCCTACCTACTCACCCGGACCTCTCAAAAACAATAATGGAAAATTTCTATGTTGACGCTCTGCTTACAGATGTGCATTCTCTCAAACACGCCCAAAAAATATGTTATCAATTACCATCTAAACCCCACAATCATTGAGCTGCACGGATTTTGCGACGCCAGTTCACAAGTACATGGCGCGTGTGTTTATATAAGGTTAATCTAATGATGTAATATCTTGTCAGCTTCTTTGTTCAAAAACCAGAGTATCTCCTCTCAAAACACTAACTATTCTCAAATTGGAGTTATGTGGCGCTGTTCTTCTCTCAAAATTGGCGTTCACTGCGGTAAATGCGTTAAGGAGCAAAATAAACTGTTGTTGTTTGTGGACGGATTGCACTACTGTCCTTGGAACGTTAAAAACAGCTCCACATCTTTTAAAAACGTTTGTCGCGCATCGAGTTGCTGAAATTCATAATATCTTTCGCAATGTTACTTGGTCGCACGTGCCTACTCATGACAATGCTGCTGATCTAATGTCACGTGGACTCATGCCTTCCCAATTAGAAGGATGTGGTATTTGATGGAATGGTTCAAATTTCTCTATATAAAGGCAAAATTGAATTCAATGATACATTTGTCTCAGAAAGGATGCTTCCTGAAATGAAAGGTGAAGTCTCTTCTCTCATAATTATCTCAAATGAACATTTTGCTATTAAAGATGGATTCGGGCCGGCCCCGGCCGGGATTTTAGGTGCGGCCCGGCCCGGTCCGAAATAATTTGTTCTGGCCTGGCCCGGTGGCCCGGCCCGAACCAAAACGCATCGGCCCGGCTTGAATTTCGGACCGGGCTTCGGGTCGGACCGGGCCGATTCGCACTGGAATGTAACTAAAACTTTAAGTGATGTATAGATTTTTCAACAGCCAAATGAAAAGTACCATTTGTTAATATATGTATTTTCAGTTGTATGAAAATACTTGTTTACTATTATTATGCTTTTCTACAACAGTTGAATATATCAACTTTAATTATAGTACCATTTTAATCTCGAAGAATCCCAAGGTATTTGGAGATGATGCACACTTACACAGGCAATTCGAAATAGAAGGTAGTTTGCTTCAAACTTGAACCTTAAGTAGCAAAATGCATTTTAGAACTCACGTACACTAGTATATAGTAACATATTTAAAGGAAAGTATTCAAAATTTGACTGAATATTGTTTCCCTCATATTCTAAACAAAGAACGTTGCCAATTTCCATTTTACATTTCAAGAATGTGCTAGCTAGCATTCCTTCACAGAACTGACTATTCAAGTCTCTCCCGTATCAGGTATACATTACTTTGTTGTCTATGAATATTTTTTTGTCGCATGCTTTACTGGAAATTTTAATTATTATGAAAGAAAGGCCGACAATCTTATCTATAAAAATGTTCAATACTAATATATGCAAGGTTCTTCAAAAGTATGGAAACGCTGCTTTCGCCGTATATAGAGAATGTGCCACGTATTGAGTAAAATAATAACATATAATTACAAAGAATCTACCTCTTTAATATGAAAAAAGACAAGTATACAGGATGTCCTACAACGAGCTTCCATTAAAAGTATTTGAAAACTACAATTTTGCTGACAAATTGAAACTTTGTGTAGGCGTTTTTCGTTTTTGAATTGACCAATACGCGTCAACCGCAGTTAGCAGGGAGAGGGGAGTGGACTCAAATGCTTGGCCGGCTTGTTAAGTTTAGTAGCCATGAATCGTTTCACGGAACCACAGCGCGCGTTTTGCGTGCAAGCGTTTTATAAAAATAACGATTCCTACACTATTGTTCGTCGTCTCTACGGGACACATTTTAATTTAACAAGCTTAAGACATGTGTCAAGTGCCAATTTAATTAAGCATTCGGTGTGCAAGTTTGAAGAGACTGGGAATACAATGCCGGACAAATCGTCTGGGCGCAAAAGGACATCAAGAACGACCTTGAACGTCGACCGCGTTCGCCAGTCTGTTATGGACGACCCACAACAGTCGTTGAGATTGCGCGCAGCTTCTCTTAATTTGAACAAATCTACGGTTCATCGCATTATTTCAAAAGATTTACATTTTCACCCCTATAAAATTGTAAATGTTCAAGAAATGAAGCTTGATGATCCTGATAAACGAGTCGAATTCTGCAGGACAATGAACAATCGTTTTAGGAGTTTCAATAACATCTGGTTCTCCGACGAATCGAATTTTCACATCAACGGTGAATAAACAAAATTTTAGATACTGGCTCCCGAGAATCCGTTATAACTGCATCAGAAGCCCTTGCACTCGCCAAAACTTGTTGTTTGGGCTGCCAAGTCAAGGAATTATCGGCCCTTATTTTTTTGAGGATGACCGAGGTCGAACTCAGACCGTTAATTCTAATCGATATTGCCATATGATCCGAACTTTTTTGGCTACAGAAATGCAAAACCAGAACGGCTACAACCGCAAGACCTTTTTCCAGCAAGATGGAGCCACTTCTCATATTACAAATGACTCATTAGCTGCTCTTCACGATTTATTCCCTGGAAGAGTGATAAGTCGCCGAGGAGACATCAACTGGCCACCGAGGAGCCCTGATTTAACGCCTACTGATTTCTTCCTATGGGGCTACCTAAAAAGTAAAGTTTACAATCCATTGCCACCCAACCTGAATGTTTTGAAGCAAAGAATCACTGTAGAAATCAACTCTATTCCAAGAGCGATGCTCCAGCGAGTGATTGAAAATTTTAGCCCAAGGTACATGAGTGTGAACAAGTGAATGCTACGCATTTGCAAACTATTGTTTTTCATAAATAAACTTCAAGAATTGCTCTTTAAATAAACCATAAATAAAACGAGTTTTAATTAATATTGTTGTTTTTATTTAACATCTAAAAACGAAAAACATTGTGAGACACCTTTTATATGGTTATATAAGTAAATATGAAGCAAGCAATTAATTATAAATCCTGCAGTGTCAAATAGAAATTTAACTGCCATCCAAGAATTAATGCATAGTAGACTGTTTAATTTGCCAAATTAGGCTCAATCGATATAATGGACTGTAATAATTAATCGCTATACTGAAATGCAAAGCAGATAATACAAATTATTGTAAATAATAATCAAGCTAGGTAACTTGAATGTTGATACAAAACGAGATGTTCTCACGTTAAACGCTGTTACCCGACTTGTTTGTGTTGCGGGGTTGATGGGCGTATGAACAATACCCTTAAGCTTCTTTGAAGTGATCATGCTGCTACATCGTGATGTATAAGTATTTGCCATGTGACAAACTAAATCTAATTCAAGGGGCACTGGCACTGAAATTTGGTGTATTCGGAGGTATGAAATGCCATGTGATTTCTTCTTGTGCGCAGGAACTAGCTATGATGTCTTGATCATTTTTAATAAAATCAAACAAAAGTTTCAATTATTTATATGCACCGACAAAATTTGATGCATTGTCCGAATATATGTGAGTTGGCTTTCCCCGACGGGATGCAAATCGTTTTAACGCTGCTATAAAAGCTTCAGTCGTTAAGCTCGTAACTAATTCTACATGAGCGGCTTTGCTAGTAAAGCATATAAACAAGCATATAAAAGATTTGTATTGCTTTGAACCGCGGCCTTTTCGGTCTTTCAAGGTAATTGGACCAGCATATTTTAGACCTGTAATTGTAAATAGGTTTGAAACATTTACACGAGTTTCTGGTAAATCGGCCATAATTGCATCTATTTGAGTTGGTTTATATTGAAAACACCTTATACATTTTTTTACAATAGTTTTTGCAATAGACATGCCAGATATAGGCCAATAATTTTGGCAAACTGTATATAAAAAAAGTTGAGGACCTGCATGCTGCAATTTTGTGTTTATGCTTAAAAACTAACCGAGTAAATTGATGTTTGTTGCCTAGCAGAAGTGGATGTTTTTCATAATAACTCAGAGAAGAGTTTTTTAGTTGTCCACACGCAACAACCCATTTGAATCGACAAATGGTGCTAACGAAGACAATCGATTTTTAATCCTAACATCTTTCTGAGAAAGAATCATGTTGATTTCTTGTGCAAATCTCTTGCCTTGGGCTGATTTCACTGTCTTAATTCTACTCTCATTTAACTCCAAGATACTTAAAGATCCAGTTTCTTTGTTTGGACGTCTAAGATTATGGATAAATCGACAGCAATATGCCACTACCCGAATTAATTTTGAACAACTAGAAAATCGTGAAAATAGATCGAACAGCTTATTAATAGTTGTGGTAAGTGTTTTTTGTTTTGACCTTATTTCAGGAAGATCACATGAATCACCGAAATTGAAAGGATCTGGCTGATAATCGTGGAGTTGGAGAAACGAGGGTCCCTTCTACCATAAGCCGCAATGTGCGAGCTCATCAGGTTGTAATCCTCGTGTAGCTACATCTGCAGGATTATGATTCGTACTTACATAGTTCCATCTATTAATATCAGTCAAGGGTCTAATCTCAGACACTCGATCGCCGACGATTACTTGAAGTTTACTTGGGCAAGTATTTATCCAATGTAAAACAACTTGTGAATCACACTACAGATAATAATCAATATTGCTAGTCAAAGAATCTTGGAAAGAATGCATCAACTGAGCCAGTAAAAGAGCGCCACAAAGTTAGAGTCTAGGTACTGTGATGATTCGTAAAAGAGCAACCTTTGCTTTAGCACATAATAGTTTTACATATATTTTATTTTTTGAATCAATATGTAAATTACTGCGCTTTAGGCGTCTTTGGACGATTCGCTGAATCCATGAAGTTCCTTAACCATGAGATCTTTGCACATTACGAATCTTGGAATGTGTAATTCATTAAGCTTACTTAAATTTGACCAAAATTTGTACCATTGTAATGATAAATTTTGAGGCACTTTTGTGTACCAATCAATTTTTATTGACCAAAGCCTTTGCATCATTAATTTTACACTAATAGTGCGAGGACTGACTAAACCAAGCGGATCATATATTTTTGCAATAACCGATAAAATGATCGCTTTGTAATTGCAAAATGTGGTTTTCCAATATAGACGGCATAAGATAACATATCTTGTTTGCAGAACCACTGAATTCCTAAAGTTTTTATGCTCTCATTGTCCCCTAAATTAAGGACTGATAATAAATCAGAATTGTCATGAAAGGTCTTTAAAATAATTGAACTATTTGAAGCCCATTTTCGTAATTGAAATGTAGCTGTTTTGAGTATATCGCTAATTTCTTTGCAAATTGTAATGGCTTGATTTTCATCGGAAAATCCTGTAATTAAGTCATCGACATAAAAATCCCTATCAATAATTTTTGAGGCTTTGAGAAAGTCTGCTTGATTTTCCAAAGCAAACTGTTTGATACAACGTATCGCCAAGTACGAAGCACTAGTCGTGCCGTACGTTACAGTGTTTAGATGATAAACAAATAAATCCTTTGAAACTTTGTTTCTCCAAACAATTCGTTGGAGGTGTCTATCATCTGTCTATCATCTGCCTATACATTTTGGCAATGTCTGCAATGACAACAAAAGGGTGTTCTCTACACCGAATTAAAATTTCAAAAATATTATTTTGTATGGGTGAGCCTAAATGCTGGATATTATTAAGTGATATACCATTACTACTATGGGCCAAGCCGTTGAAGACAACTCTTAATTTTGTTGTTAAACTGTTCTCTCGCATTATTCCATGGTGCTGTAGAAAATACCCCATTTTATTACCACCCAACTCATTAGATATAGTCATATGCCCTAAATAGCTATATTCCTTCATAAAAGACACATATTCAATTTTAAATAGAAAATTTTTTTGAAATTTTTGTTTTTAATTGTAACATGCTCTTAATTGCGAAGGTTTTCGAATTTTATAATTCTAAAGAGAAATCTTTTAACGGAATTCTCACTACAAACTTCCTATTATTGTCGCGAAAAACGGTTTTTTTTGTAAAATTCCTTATAATCAAATGCCCCTGAAATGTCCAAAACCACGACGACACAATACTTTTTTGATACCCTCGCTTGCTTGATTTCTTCAACTACTAACTCCAACGTGTCGAAAGTCGACTTACCCTCCGCAAATCAAAATTGTCTATTATTAAAACCCCTGTCGCCTCGCACAGCGTGCTCAACGCGCTTGACCATGACTATATCCAAAGCTTTCCCTAATACCAGTAGCAAACTAATTAGACGATATCTGTCCGTGTCTGACACATACGCCTTTTTGGCTTTAGGGATAAATTTTAGGTTCAGGACATTCCAGAAACGTGGAAACACGCCCTTCTTCAAGCAAAGATTTAATAACTATACAAAGACACGCGTTGCCAACAGGCACGCTTTAAGAGCTGCGTCTGAGGTGATTTTATTATGCCCCGGTGCGTTCTTAGTAGTTTCAATCCCCTCTGTATACTCCCCATTATTTTTTTCGACGTTGCCAAGAGCGATCTCTTGTTGTTTGTCTCTTATTACGCGATAGGCATCCACCAGAGTTGTTTTTCAGAATTGCGCGTGCAGAATTCTTTAAATTTATTCGTTGGCATTTCTTCAATTAGCGTTTTATATTCTCGATTACTTTGTTTATGCTCGATTCTTCTTTGTCCTCCCATTTCACCCGTGGTCCGTTGATAGCGGCTCCTTAGGTGGCGCGTTTCTGCACGATCGGTGGTTAACTCCCGGGTCGACCAAGGTACGCTGAATTTGAATGTTTTTTCCGCGGCATGAAGTACGCTGGTGCGTCTATCACCGCGTCGTTTAATTTCATCGCGATTGCTTCCATTTGAGTAGCCTATTGGCAGTTTAATAATACGTTCTCGAGCGCGGGGATGCTTTCGGTGAATTTTTGTTTAAACCGCCCCCAATTTGCTTTTCTATTAGAAAACCGCGGGAAGATAGTAATTTGCTCGTTTACGCGTGTCCCGACATCAATATCCGTATTATTTCTTGTATATATTTAGGGTTGGAAATATTTTGTAAGTATTCTTGCATGTATATAAGTACATGTTATTTAGATTATAAAATTTTATTCTTGATATTTTAAAATGTTTATATTGCATTATATACAAATTGATGCTTTGTTTACATCACGTTATAACAGAACGATTACGTAAATGTGTGTTTTCGACTTTCGTAAATATTCATTTTTGGGACTGTATGTTTGTAATGTAAATTTTTACCGAGGTTTCCAATTTTTCTTTCTGTATAATTCACCCTACTCTACGACGTTTTTGAGCTAGCCCCGAATCCAATTCTTTTGGATTTCTATTATACTCTTCTTCCTTGTTTTGTTACGGCATTCGGTGTAGGCGATTTTCTTTACTTACTTTGCTGTTTTTTTTCTTGTCTGCACGGAATACTGTAACAAATTTTAAAAAAGAAATTCACCTTAACATTTTCTCTTGGATCTTGATGTGATTTTTCTTCATGCTCATAGTCAAATTGTAGAGTACGCTTTCTTATACGTCTCGCTCAAACCGTGGAAAACTTTCCACCTGTACCAAATTCGACTACTGCTTTGCTTGCCTCGTCAACTATTATTTCAAACCCGGAATATGTTCTCCATCCCACCGAGTATTTTTTTTTAAATTGTCTAATGCATCCACACAATTTCCGACATTAATCTTAAGAGTTTGTATAATTTTGCTAACCACATTAAATTTATTCATAATATCATGCCAGATGAAAATAGAACAAATAAATTTGAACGACTTTATTTTTTGGCCTAGATTATTTGCCATAGCTCTAGCCATATCTTGAGTGCCATCGTTAGTCAGTTCAACCAAGATGTCATACACTTCTGTCAACTGATTTTTCAGAGGTATAATTGCATCTATTCGTGGTTTCTGATAACGGTTTCAGTGTAAGATTAGTAGATTCCATCTATGTGCAGACGAAGAAAACTCTTGTATCAAATCGAAAAATTCAACTGATTCAAAACTAATTTTTGAAGCATAGTTAATAACTAAATTTAAGGTATGTGCGGAACATCAAACTTAGATTTAAATCTAAAATTCGTTTCTGAAGACCAATATTTTTTCTGCGCATATTTGCATCATTGCCATACCCTTAACCGCGTAAATTATGTATATCGAAATTGAGTTCTTTTAATTTGTTACATAAAAATTAGAACAGTCCTTTACCAGTATCTGTTACAAGACAAAAACAAATAAAATATTTAAAAATTTTAACTGGTATATTCGTTGATACAAATCAAATAACCATAGCAATTTGTTCAGTATGTATCACATCTAAAGTGCAGTCAAAAACAATTGAAAAATATTGTGAGCAACGGGCTTTTTCAAGAATTTTAGTCTGAATGGTATCTATTAGTAACGAAATCATCTCGTTTTGAATTTGCACACCAAGATAATATGGCATAATCTTGAGCTGCAAAGACTGGTTGCGACAAAACAACGTCAAATTGGGCAATTAATTGGGTTAACTGAAGAAAATTCCAGTTGCTAGGCGTACACAGTTTTTAAGAAGATCCTCTGAATGTTAAGTATTGGTTTGACAAAAATTTGGCACTCGAGAGCAGCCATTCAATCACTCCATGCCTGTGACTTTTTCTAAATTATGAATACAAAGCTCAACAGCATTGATAGTGGTGCCTTTCTTTAAATCAGAGGATAACTTAATAATTTTTAAATATCTTTGATATGGTATTGCCTTTTACTTTATTTTGGGATTTTATTTAACGAGAATTTCCAATAATCGAATAGAGACCACGGCAAGTTCTGATAGAAAATGGCCCAAAGTTGTGGAAATCTCAAAGGCAAAGCGGCTACTCGAACTATATGCTCTGGGTAGAACATGAGCTGTGGGTCGGGGTTAGATTGTGACCAAAAACATGAAGAATAAGGCGCCACCGTATTTTTCTATACAGAGAAGACCTTACTCAAGTCCCTTGTACAAAGCGAATGCGGAAACCTTTATTCTATAACCGCTATACTGTTTATTACAGACAACATAATGCCTGAAGTTTCTTACCTTATGGCTCGACCTTGATCTTAGTAATTCACTGCTACACCTGTGAACAAATTAAACAAAGAATAGCACTGTTTGTGCATTTATACTCAAAAAATTTTTAAATTCAAATGGAATCAACTTTCATTCATCCTAATTAAAAAGAATAGTCTTGTTCAAAAATAAAAATCTATTCCTCTAGTATTCAATTATGTGCTTTTTTACAAAATATCTTTCTTTCTTTATATTGTGATTAATTTAATTTATGAAAATTATTTACAAGGGCACTGGATAAAATCAGTACCAATCAAATTAAATGTGGTTTTATTAACAAATAGATAAAGCATAAAGTTGCTTTCTAAACTGTTGCTTATTGATAACAAAATGTTAGTTTTGGTAGATCTACCTTAACCTTACAATGGATAATTCCAAATAGTTATTAATGAAATAGCAAACATAGAAGTTTAATTTTTAAGTTCTCATAAATAGAAGAATTTACTTTCTATAACACGTAATGACACCTACCGTAGTTTCATTGAATTAATAAAAGAATTAGATATGTAAAAGTTACAGATTCCTATTACTTAATATTGAAAAATATAATTGTGGTCTGTCCTTGACCTATTTAGAAGTTTAAATAACTTGATTAAACAAAAAATAATCTGATTACAATGTCCATAGTTCAGCTAACATACGAAAACAATTTTCTACATACCAGAACTCCGTCTGTCTGAAAAATACCATAAAGGAAGCTTACGTCAGCATTGAAATACGGAAATCTCCAATTTAGAACGAATAATTGTACTGCATACTGAAATTCCACATTACTCGGCGTCCATTTTGAGTAATTAAATTTCGCCAGATCCACACCATGAACAAAGCGTAAAAACCTATATTTTCTTCTTGCTTTTAATCAAAAATAACGTAAACCAGTCTCCTGATTACCAATCTGCATGTTAATTTAAAGTTGCTTTATATGTAATTAAACCACGAAAATTATCAAATGATGCATGATAATTTAACTTGAATACTATATGTACAATTTCATGTTATATATAAATAAAGTTGCATGTAATTTAGATTGAATACTTTATGTAAAATTTCGTATTATACATAAATAAAGTTGCACTGAAAATTTTTATTTAATATGGTTACAGAATCAAATTTTACTTACTGTTACCAACGGCCCTTCGACCAAAAAATTTCACGTCATCTACGAGCTGTTCCAACAAATGGACCATCAAAATGCCTTTCGGAGATGACATTCTCCTAACAGAACTTAATCCGCACGTGCTTCCAACACGAAAACAGCAAAAAACCATTGTTTCTAAGAACAAAACGACCTGCTTTCACCACAGCTGTATTGGAAGTGTCGGGGTCAAGCGAGTTGCTGCCCGGCAACACAATCACATCACAATTTCTTAAATAGATGGAGCTCTAGGAATGATACTAAATGGAAACTTTTATTTTGTCACCGTGGAAATTAAATTTTAATTGAATGCTAATACTTTATTGGGCAATAGGTAATATTTAATTAGTGGATTGAATAACATTATTATGCATTATATTGTTTATTATTAAATAAAGGGATTAATTATATGAACATATCTAGATAGAAAATAAAATTGCTACACTGCCTCTTTCTAAGAGAAAAAAATTCGAGAAAATATTCTGGAATAAATGCGAAGAATTTTTTTTTTATGAATTTACTACTAGTATTTACAACTTATTATTAATTTTATATGCCAAAACAAAAATAACTTCTGAATTACTTAAGATACTGCGTACTTGAAAATGAGTGACCAGTAACTACGCGTACTATACGCCACAAGGGGACAAATTCGGGAAGTCATAATCGGTAAGGTTTCATTATTATTTAACACATATTCGGGGTTATTTTATCACTCATTTTACACTCAAAACTTAAGAAACAAAACATGGAATACTACCGTATTCATGACAAACATACTCTTACTTTACTAACCATAATTTACATACTTACAAAAGAAAAAAAAAGGACTCCCACTGCCATTGGGATCCATAACAAACATATCTCCAAAACAACAAACATGTCTTGAAATCACGAATGTTCAACAATCTACCGCATGTATATGCTAACAAAAATGTAGAAACATCTCTATCCATGAAGAGACAAGTAAACCGTCACCACGTCTTACTCCTCAAAAATTTTCACTCACGCATGAATGAACAAAATAGAACATTGCTACCTTACACAATATTCATAACAACATAACTTTTTTGGTTACTAACAATATTGGTCTCTTACCAATATCTAACTTGGACTCAAGCTACTTGATTCCCAATATAATTTCAAGAACTACCATTAATCTCGGTTGTCCTCTCGACTACAAAATTACCTTCAAACACTATAATCAACTCATTAATCAAACTAAACGAATTAAATGAAACAAGTGAATGATCTTATACCTAATTCACTACAGATTGTAAATCCAAAAGAAAATATTAACTAAATATATACAACTTTACTAAAATTCATCACCAAAACTATAAATAAACATTCCTTACTGACATTTGACCTATGGAAACATTTGTCCTATGGAAACATTTGACCTATGGAAACATTTGTCCTATGGAAAACATGCAACTTATATCATCTCAACTCAAACAAATAATTTGCAACTAACAATATCAGCGCAGACTAATATCAACCTTACTGCACTAATTTTTTTATCCTTTTTCTTCATATCCAACATCTAAATTTTAGATTACCAAACAGTATTCCAATACAATAAATAAATTCTTTACCAAAAAGATAAGACAGAAATAATTCCTACTATCAACCATTAAACATATCAACAACACTAATTAATGTTCAGAAACATCACCTTTCTCAATATCATTACTGAACTCTGAATAAGGTTTTAAGTCCTTAACATGCCATCTGCCTGCCTTTGAACCATTTTCATTATTCAATTCATAAATCAAATTCGAAATCTTCTTTCTAACAATACTCAAAACATATTTTGGCGCAAGCTTAGCAGTAAACTTATCACTTGCTTTCGAAAGAACTTTATTTGACCTCCAAACTTTGTCACCTACTTCGAAAGAAATGTTACGTCTCCTTAAATTATATGAATTACTAGACTGCATGTAAGCTAAATGTAACCTTTTCTGTACGTCTATAAAAATATCAAATAGTCCTTGATGATCTAACACATACGAAGGTCTATTACCAGAAATAATATCTATATCAACTGAGGGTTCCACATCAAGACCATAAAATCTTCCAGACACAGCAGTGGCGTAACTACACCCCTGCCAGCCCCCGCTATGCGGGGGGGCCCCAAGTGCAAGAAGGCCCAAACGATAATAAACTCAACTTATTCATCTTCAACGTATTTGGCAGGTAAGAAACGGTCAAGAAAATATTGCAGATAATTCAGAAACCGCAGGTTAACGAACGTTTTCTTGATGTTACTACTAGGAACTGCTGAAATACAAGAAATAATAATTAAGATAAATACTGAACACCACCTGCAGCCTGCATCCTTTCTTCTTTCTATCCGTTCTGTCCTATTTTGTAAGGGTTAATAAACAGATGAAAGAGACTGTAAACTTTAATAACAAAGATGTCTATATTATTCTTAAGTGATAAGTTGTATAAAGTGGTAAAGCATTATTAAACGACGTATAGTAGGGTTAGTTTGGTTTGTGGGATTTTAAATAGGAATAAAAGGGCTATTGTCTGTACAGTACAGATTCACAGGATGGCAGGTAGCTTAGTAACCTTCGCTTTCTAGAAATATAATACTAGAAAGAAATTCATTTTGTGGTTTCTAGTCAGCTGGTTGCAACGTATTTGCATTAGCTGCATTATATATAACGGAAAGGAAGTAAAAAGCATTCCAGTACGTTTTACTCAATAGTGTTGTGTTCGTATTACAGGAGGTCTTTCATATTTAAACGTAAGTATTTATATCTATTTTTATTAAACTACTATTGATTTGATCATAGTTGAAGTCGCGCTGAGAAATACATATAAATAAATCTTTAAGCATTCAATAAAAATCATTTATATTTTGTTAATTAAAGCATTTAAAGCAAAGTATGTATGTGTTATTTGTAATTTCAAAAGGCTTTTAAATAATTATTACTTATCTAATTACATTATAATTAATTTCATTCAAAATTGCAGGAAATAATATACAATGAGCACTACAAGCGGCGCTGCAAAAAACGAAAAGGAAACTATTGGAAGAATCAAAGAGCAAGATTCCAAAAATAAGTTCCTTTTTTACTTCTAAAGAGTCCGAAAAACAAGAACAATCTATGAAAGAAATTGGGCTTTCGACAGTAGCATCTACTAGTTCCGCTACAGACGAACAGCAGTCGTCAACAATTTTAAAACTTTCACCCAGGGCGCAAGTACATCACATAATGACGGCCGCGATAGAAATTTGGAACTAGATACCACTACAATTACAGAGGTAAATGTGAGTAGTACTTTTTCACTTAATGAACTATCTATGGATCTGACGAAAGAATATCCAACCGATTTTGCACATTTTTTAAAAATCAATGTTTTACAACATGACAATTTAAGAAAAGAAATAATTAATTACGGATTGTGTAGACCAGATGGTGCGTTTCCTAAAGATAATAAAATAGAAGTTTTTCAGTTCACTATTATTACTTAATAACTGCAAGCGAAAATAAAAGCAATACGTTAAACTTACCACACAATTCAAATGGGTGGTTGTGTTATTCTAAATTAAAAATTGTGTTTATTGTCAACCATGTTGGCTGTTTGCTTCAGTAAGGTCAAGTTGGACGACCGGAATTAATGATTGGCAGGGTTTATCAAAAAAAATTAAAGAGCATTTGCTTGCTCAATCTCATTTAACTTGTTGTTTTATTTACGATATGTGGAAAAAAATTATACCATAGATAAGAAAGATACTCTACTATTAAAACAAGAAACTGAATTTTGGAAAATGTTTTACACAGACTTTTCAATGTTACTTTAACACTATCCCAGCGCATGCTGTCATTTCGAGGACATAGAGAAAGTTTTTCTGATTCAAAAGACAGTTACAACGGTAATTTCTTAAGTTTAGTTCATTTAATTAGTAACTATGATCCTATATTACAAAAAGTGCTTGAACGACCCAAAGGTTCAATTAAATATCTTTCCCCAAAATTCAAAACGATATTATTAATACTTTAAGCGCACACTTAAAAATATTTTATTAAATAAAATTAGATCCGCTCCTTTTTCTCAATCATAATAGACACTACACAGGATATAACTAAGATTGATCAATTAAGTAAAATTGTAAGATATATTGATTTTAAAAAGACAGCTTGGGAGAGGTAACCAAAATAGATATTTGTGAAACTTTTGTGGGTTTTACAAAAGTAGAGTCCCAATCTGCTGAAGGACTATGTAATACTATATTAAGCAATTTAATCAACATGCAATTAGATATAAATAAATGTAGAGGGCAGGGCTACAATGGAGCTAACGTTATGAGCGGTACGTATTCTGGCGTGCAAAGAGAATTTTAAACATAGAGCCTGCAGCCTTATATATGCACTGTAGTGCCCATAACTTAAATCTAGTCATAAATGATGCCGTTAAAGGTATAAAAGAAATAGAATCGTTTTTCTACTTTTAGAAAACATATATACATTTTTGCTAATAGTATAGTAAGATGGAATTGGCTTTCTGTTTTAAAGAAAATTTCACACAATTGAAACGCTTAAATCCGACACGTTGGGCGGATCGAGTAAAATCTTTAGCTGCCATAAGAATTCGGTATAAAGATATAGTAATGTCTCTTAATAAAATTATTATGATATCAAAAAACAGATGAACGAAATGACGCAAAGCAAATATTAACTAGCATGGATAATTTTAATTTTATTTTTAAGTGTTTTTAAGTCAAATTCTAGAAGAGCTTAACAAGCTCTCACAAACTGCTCAGAGTGAAAAGGCGAATATTAATCAGATAACTCTCTTATTTCAAAAAACTTTAAAATTTTTCAAGGAAACAAGAAATAACTATTCCAACATCAAGGAGGAAGCAGCGAAAGTTGCAGGGCAATGGAATATTAAACCGGAATTTATAAAAAAAAGGCAACCAAAAATAAAAAGCATTACGATGAATTATCCAATGATTATCGATTTAATGATGAAGAATTTAAATTTAAAATAAATGTATTTTATCGCGTAATGGATATTATAATTTCACAGCTGTCGAATCGTTTTAAATCGCTTTTTCATGTAAACGAAAAGTTTAATTTCTTAGAACCTAATGTATTTTTGAATTTAACTGCAGACGATATTTTATCTAAGGCAAAACAATTGCAAAAATTTTACTACAAAGATTTAAATGATGCTATAGGTATAGAACTTACTACACTCAAAAATAATAGACTTATTTGTGATGAATTAAAAATGTTAACGGTATCTTACAATTTTAGAATATCTAGTACTTTCCAAATCTACAGGTTCTAGCAGTTTTCCAAACACCATAACAGCCTTAATGTTATACCTAACTTTACCCGTTAGCGTTGCAAGTGCGAGAGATCTTTCTCAAAATTAAAATTATTAAAAATTATCTTAGGAACCGCACTTCACAAGATAGATTAGACGATTTATCCCTCTTAGCAGTAGAACATGACACTGCCAAAAATATGAATATAGAGGATACAATAAACGCGTTTGCAGCAAAACATGCAAGAAAAACAAAATTTTGAATTTGATTTGGAATGTCTGCTAGCTCATAGGTTTTTTACTGTATCAAATTTTTAGGTGTAAATAATTTTGTGCGGCGTATCAATATGTAGATTTAATATTAATTAACTTATAAGTTTGAATTTATGTAATTTGGTTTTATAATTAATAAAGCACTTGATTAATATAGTATATGTATTTAATTCTATACTGCTTCCTTCTCTACATGTACTATAATTTAAAAATATGGCTAAATATAAGCCAGTAAAAGTAATACATTTTAAAGAGAGCCCACTTTAAAATTTTTGCGGGGGGGCCCAAAAATCGTAGTTACGCCACTGAGACACAGGAACATGTCTACCAAAAACTAAGAAATTTGGCGAATAACCAGTGGCATGA
Source organism: Platerodrilus igneus (assembly GCA_036346225.1). Classification (NCBI taxonomy): domain Eukaryota; kingdom Metazoa; phylum Arthropoda; class Insecta; order Coleoptera; family Lycidae; genus Platerodrilus; species Platerodrilus igneus. The sequence continues at coordinate 1,540,310 of JARFIW010001263.1, forward strand.
TGTTTTGCAGAATTAATCGCATACTGAATTTGGGGTAACTCCATGTCCCAAGTATCATGTTCTTTAATATACGAACGTATAGCTGTTCCGACTGTTCGATTTATCCTTTCCACAAAATTACATTGGGGAGAGTAAACTGCATTAAACCAAATTTTTTGAACATCATGTTTTTTACATACTGCCTTGAAATTTCTACCACTAAATTGTGAGCCATTATCACAAATAATGAATTTGGGAACACCATAAACTAAAAAAACCTTTTCCTCTAATACACGTTCTATTAAATGCGCTTTTGCACTACGTAACGGAAACATTAACGTAAATTTTGAGAACCAATCACCAATAACTAATAACCATTTGTGTCCAACCTTGGACCGTGGAAATGGGCCCATGAGGTCTATGGCGATAATCTGAAAGGGGAACTTCACTTCTTTTTCCTTTCCCATTAAACCAAGGGGTCCTCTATTCGATGCCTTCTGTGCACCACACGTTAAACAATTTTTACAAAATTTCAACACATCAATACGCATTTTTGGCCAATAGAAATTCTCTTGTATGCGTGCCAATGTTTTAAAAAAACCAAAATGTCCGGCCACTGAAGGGTCATGATTTATCCGAATAACCTCTTCCTTTTGTGATCTAGGAACTAAATATTTCCATTCCCTTTCATTCGATGAGAGCGGTAAATTTGAAGAAAGAAATTTAAATACATGATTATCTTCCACCTTCCATTGTGGGTAATCATCAGGTGAAGATAAAATCTTTTCTCGAAGAGACACATACCAGGGATCCACATTATCTAACTTGATCTCAACTAAATTATCCACATGATTTACGACTGGAACTGCACGACTAAGACAATCTGGAACTACATTAAACTTTCCTTTTCGATGAACTAACTCAAAAGTATGCTGTCGTAAACGGACAGCCCATCTAGCTAATTTACCGGTTGGGTTTTGTATATTATTAAGCCATAACAATGAAAAGTGATCTGTGATAACAGTGAAACGGGTACCTTCTACCCAAGGTCGAAATTTTTCTATAGCGAAAATTACAGCAAGACACTCTTTCTCCGTGACTGAATAATTTCGCTCAGTTCGGGCAAGTGATTTACTGGCATAAGAAATAACGTGCTCTACATCATCGATTTTTTGTACTAAAACTGCTCCGAGTCCTGTATCACTGGCGTCGCATTCGACAATAAATGGAACTGAATAGTCCGGTTGTGATAACAATGGAGCGGAAACTAAAGCCTGCTTGATCTGTACAAATGAGTTCTCTGCCTCGGACGTCCAAACAATAGATTGACCCTTTTTTCTTCCTTTTACTAAATCACTGATCGGTGACACTAAAGATGAAAAGTTTTTTATAAAACGACGATACTAACTACACATTCCTAAAAAACGTTTGACCTCCTTAGTGGTCTTAGGTCTGGGGAAATTTACCATAGCAGAAACCTTTTCGGGATCTGTACGAAGGGAATTCGATCCAACAATATAACCAAGAAATTTTAACGATTTCTTAAAGAATTCACACTTTTTCAAGTTAATCGTAAGGTTTGCTTCCTTAAGACGTTCCTTCACCGTTTCTAATAACTTCAAATGTTCCTCAAAAGATGCTGAACACAAAATAATGTCATCTAAATAACAGAAAACACGTGGTTCAAATTTCGGTCCAAAAATTGAATCAACCAAACGCTGTTGCGTCTGAGCAGCATTCTTTAATCCGAATGGCATGGTGACAAACCTATACTGTCCTCTTGAAATAACACTAAATGCTGTTTTATCCTTAGATGTTTCGGAAAGTGGGATTTGCCAAAAACTCTTTCTAAGGTCTAGACTAGAAATATAATTTGCACCTCTAAGTAAATTAATAATCCTATCGATATTTGGCAATGGGTAGCTATCATGTTTAGTAATATCATTGAGCGCTCTTCCGTCAAAACAAAATCTGTACTCGCTGTCTTGTTTTTTAACTAACAGTACAGGGGATGACCATGGACTCTGACATTCTTCCACTACTCCTAATCTCAACATCTCATCTAACTCTTTATCTAACATCTTACTCATAAAGGGGGACATGACGTATGGTTTTTTACGAAATGGTTTTGCATCACCAGTATCAATATCTAAAACAATTTTATCGGTACGCCCTAGTCTCTCTTCACTACTAATTTCATTGAAGGATTCTATTGCTATTCGTGCTTTTACTTGCTGTGTTTCTAACAAATCATCTAAACTAAGTAACTGATTACTACAACTTAAGGGTACTGACGAATGACCTATATACGAAATACTATTATTATCATAATCTTGAATATGCCATGTATGGTTTTTGAAATCTGCTATTAAACCAAAGGATTTTGCGAAATCGCTACCAAAAATAAATGTGTGGGGAAGAGATGGTACAACCAAAGCGTTAACAATACGATATTGTCTTCCAATTCTAATAGGTAAATCAACTGAACCAATAACTTCTTGAAGAGCACCATCAGCAGTGGAAACTTTTCTCTTTTCAGTTTTAAAAACTTTTAAATTTAATTCTTCAAGAACAGAAAATGCTAATGAACCAACCACGGTAGTAGTACAACCAGAGTCGAACAAACCTGTGACATCTCTATCTAACAATTTTACCATAATGTACGGACGATTGTCCTGAGGTTTCCTTAAAAATAACGCGTCAGCTTTTGGCTTGACGTTCCGTTGACAAAAATCTCCAACGATGCCTAGCCATCTTGACCAATCATCTTTATCAAAAAAATTTCTCTGTTCACACAACATAACCGTAGCCTTTTGCATAAAAGCATGATGCCGGCCACTCTGCATCTGCCTACCTACTCGTTTTTTTGAACACGACGGACAAGTTATTGACTTAACTCCACTATATCCGCAGCTATAACAAAATATTTTACGAGGAATCTTACACCTCCAAAATGTATGACCTTCTTCCAAACAATTCCAACATGTAAGTTTATTTATTTTAAATTTATTTACAGGGACTCTACTAGAAAGATTATTATTATTACTATTATTGTTACCAAGAGATTGTATTTGAGGGGGAAATGATTGATTATAAAAACTGCGACCAGTTCGCGCTGAAAAGTTTTTAACAGGAGCTGACCACTTATTTTCAACTTGAAATTTTGAATTTCCTAACGCTTTCGGAACATATTTCACTGGACTTTGTACTAATTTATGCTTGGATGCATAAGCTTCTTCCAATTTCTTACACAACTTTATTAACGTTGACATACTATCAATTTCCGTTAGAGCTAATTGACAAATAAAATCAGGTAATAGATTCTTTTTTACCATTCTCACTTTTGTGCATTCCGCAGGTGATTGTGGTAACCTACTAAACAAATTCTCCATATGAGCTATATATATGACTACAGATTCTCCTTTATGTTGATGACGCGACCTAATTTTTTCCCAAATCTCGTCCTCTGAGTGTGATGGTAAGAAATCTTCCTTTAATCGAATAACCAAAGAACTCCAGTTTGTTAAAGAACTTCTAACACAACGATACCATTCTAAACCGTTACCTGTGAACAATTCTACAGAAGCATTAAATAAATCTTCTTCAGATACTTTACGCGAGTGTGCTAACTCAGCTACTCTGTCTAAAAATTGATGAACTTGTCTTGGATCTCCAGAAAATTTTACTGACCACGAACCAATTGGAATAGGGGGTACTAAATATGAAACAGTATGAATAGGAGCACTGACAACAGCTGGAATGGTTTCTCTCGTAGAAGATTCGCCATATGCGCTTACATCTTCATTCTTCTTAAGCTTTTCATGTAGCTCTGCCTCCATGGTAAGAATAGTTGCTAACGATTCATTCTTAAATAAAGTAACTTCGTCCGAATTATCTAAAGGGATTTTCATTCTCCTCGACCATCAAGATGTATTAATCTCGACTGTATCCTCTTAAATGTAGGGTCTGCTAATTCACCTTCAAACTCTAATAAAACATTTCCTACTGATTCTATCGAAGCCTCAATCTCATCTCGTTCATCTGAATATTCTACGACATATGTGGAAGGATCAATTAAACGACCAGGTACTATTGTTTCTTTAGCTAATAATCGGCCTAACATTTTCCTTTTATCCTGCATCGGTCTGCTGCTAACAACTCCTCGGATTCTCAATTCATAATCCAATTCATCTTTATGCAAATAAACTACTTGATAAGTTTCCGCCATCATGAAATAGACTAGGTAACTAACTATAATTTAACTCAATTAAACAATCTGCACTAAAACTTCAGACGAACAACATCAATAGACTAAATTAATCTGAGGGTAAATGATATACGAATCACAAGTGTAAACAAGCAAAGTTAATCGAAGCCTGCACGTTATGTGCTTATACAATTGGCACAGCAATCGAGGCCCCACGTTGGGCGCCATTTATTGCCTTTTACTTTATTTTGGGATTTTATTTAACGAGAATTTCCAATAATCGAATAGAGCCCACGGCAAGTTCTGATGGAAAATGGCCCAAAGTTGTGGAAATCTCAAAGGCAAAGCGGCTACTCGAACTATATGCTCTGGGTGGAACATGAGCTGTGGGTCGGGGTTAGATTGTGACCAAAAACATGAAGAATAAGGCGCCACCGTATTTTTCTATACAGAGAAGACCTTACTCAAGTCCCTTGTACAAAGCGAATGCGGAAACCTTTATTCTATAACCGCTATACTGTTTATTACAGACAACATAATGCCTGAAGTTTCTTACCTTATGGCTCGACCTTGATCTTAGTAATTCACTGCTACACCTGTGAACAAATTAAACAAAGAATAGCACTGTTTGTGCATTTATACTCAAAAATTTTAAATTCAAATGGAATCAACTTTCATTCATCCTAATTAAAAGAATAGTCTTGTTCAAAAATAAAATCTATTCCTCTAGTATTCAATTATGTGCTTTTTACAAAATATCTTTCTTTCTTTATATTGTGATTAATTTAATTTATGAAAATTATTTACAAGGGCACTGGATAAAATCAGTACCAATCAAATTAAATGTGGTTTTATTAACAAATAGATAAAGCATAAAGTTGCTTTCTAAACTGTTGCTTATTGATAACAATAATGTTAGTTTTGGTAGATCTACCTTAACCTTACAATGGATAATTCCAAATAGTTATTAATGAAATAGCAAACATAGAAGTTTAATTTCTAAGTTCTCATAAATAGAAGAATTTACTTTCTATAACACGTAATGACACCTACCGTAGTTTCATTGAATTAATAAAAGAATTAGATATGTAAAAGTTACAGATTCCTATTACTTAATATTGAAAAATATAATTGTGGTCTGTCCTTGACCTATTTAGAAGTTTAAATAACTTGATTAAACAAAAAATAATCTGATTACAATGTCCATAGTTCAGCTAACATACGAAAACAATTTTCTACATATCAGAACTCCGTCTGTCTGAAAAATACCATAAAGGAAGCTTACGTCAGCATTGAAATACGGAAATCTCCAATTTAGAACGAATAATTGTACTGCATACTGAAATTCCACATTACTCGGCGTCCATTTTGAGTAATTAAATTTCGCCAGATCCACACCATGAACAAAGCGTAAAAACCTATATTTTCTTCTTGCTTTTAATCAAAAATAACGTAAACCAGTCTCCTGATTACCAATCTGCATGTTAATTTAAAGTTGCTTTATATGTAATTAAACCACGAAAATTATCAAATGATGCATGATAATTTAACTTGAATACTATATGTACAATTTCATGTTATATATAAATAAAGTTGCATGTAATTTAGATTGAATACTTTATGTAAAATTTCGTATTATACATAAATAAAGTTGCACTGAAAATTTTTATTTAATATGGTTACAGAATCAAATTTTACTTACTGTTACCAACGGCCCTTCGACCAAAAAATTTCACGTCATCTACGAGCTGTTCCAACAAATGGACCATCAAAAATGCCTTTCGGAGATGACATTCTCCTAACAGAACTTAATCCGCACGTGCTTCCAACACGAAAAACAGCAAAAAACCATTGTTTCTAGGAACAAAACGACCTGCTTTCACCACAGCTGTATTGGAAGTGTCGGGGTCAAGCGAGTTGCTGCCCGGCAACACAATCACTTCACAATTTCTTAAATAGATGGAGCTCTAGGAATGATACTAAATGGAAACTTTTATTTTGTCACCGTGGAAATTAAATTTTAATTGAATGCTAATACTTTATTGGGCAATAGGTAATATTTAATTAGTGGATTGAATAACATTATTATGCATTATATTGTTTATTATTAAATAAAGGGATTAATTATATGAACATATCTAGATAGAAAATAAAATTGCTACAATGGTTTAAATTTGACTCATGTCTTTTGAGAATAAGAAATAAGTGTTGCCAATCACATACTCCACGTACTGCTGCTAGGTGTTCCAATTTGTTTTTAGCACCTACAGGCTCAAAAAGCTAACATGCAATACAGAAAACACTCTAATGAAAGAGAATATTGCAACCACAGTCGATAAATTTTTTCCCCATTGTCTAATTTTCGAGAATGGTAATTCTCGGTAAACTTCCTTTGCTGATTATCTTTTGGAGAATCTATATTTTGTACTTTAGGACGAAAATTTGTAATCACAAATTTATTTATTTATTTATTTACAGTTAAACAGACCATTTAACAATAAAAGCTTATATCAAAATAAATTAAATTAAATTAAATTAAACAAATTCCTCCGTAGTAATGTCTTAAACTTATTGAAACTTAGATTAAAAATATCAATGTCTTTCAAATATAAATTAGCAAAATGCGAAAAGCGAGAAGTAATACAAAAAGCTTTCCATAATTTGTTCTATGAAAATCAACATTAAATAAATCATGATTTTTTATATTAAACCTATGAGTTAAAATACCAAAATTTTCTAGAATTTCAGAGCAGTTAATTACACTATTGAACACTTTAAATAAGAAACAAAGATCAAAAAATAAACGCCTTTTTTTCTAAAGCAGTTAAACCTAGATAAGTTAAAATAGTAATATAGTTTTAGGAGTAGTACATAATATTAAATTTAAAACTAACTAATTTAACAATTCTTTTTTGGACATTTTCTAGTCTATTTATATAACTATAAGTATTAGGACCATTTCAAAAGGACCTGCACCTTGCCGAAGTTCTAAATTACTAGAACAGGTGAAATGGCTTGCGTCTTCTAATGAGCTAAAGAGCCAAACTACAGGTCCAACCAAAGTAGTAGGGTCGTTAGTGAGGAACCAGACTAAGACAGGTCCCCGAAAGAGGGCAGCGGCTCTTTCGGTACTTCGATTGGCAGAGACCATAGGGGTCGGTATGGCAGTCTAAGACACACTACCGCGATGTGGAAGGCAACGGGAAACCACCACATTATCTCCCAAGTACACAGCGTACTTAAATTGTTACAAACATGATGGCATTCTCTGGGGTAAAAGATTCCGGAGTTAAAATAGTCCCCCATTCGGATCTCCGGGAGGGGACTACTTCGGAGGATGCGATCAGAAAGTTAAAAATAAGAGTCGGGAACATTCTGCGAGTCGCAGCGTGGAATGTTAGAAGTATGAAGCAAGTAGGTAAGCTAGAGAACCTAAAAATCGAAATGAATAGGTTATCACTAGACATAGTAGGGATCAGCGAAGTTCGGTGGCCAGAGGCGGGGGATTTTTGGAGTGGAGACTTCAGGGTAATTCATACAGGAGCAGAAGAAGGAAATTTGGGTGTGGGGATAGTTATGCGGAAAAAGATAGGATACAGTGTAGAAAATTACTTACAAAAGAACGAAAGAGTACTCATGGTTAGATTAGAATCTAAACCGGTAAACACAGTAATAATACAAGTATACATGCCCACCTCTAGCTACAGTGATGAAGAGGTAGAAGCCATCTACAAAGATATCGAAGACATATTAAGATACGTAAAAGGACATGAAAATTTAATAATTACGGGGGATTTTAATGCAGTGGTAGGTGAGGGTAAGGAAGGAGCGGTAGTAGGTTTATTTGGTTTAGGCACGAGAAACGATAGGGGAAATAGGCTGGTAGAATTTTGCGACAAGAACAATTTAATCATCACAAACACATTATTTCAACATCATGCTAGAATATATATATATATATATATATATATATATATATATATATACGTGGAAGATGCCAGGAGATATAGGAAGATATCAAATAGATTCATTCTTGTTAGACAACGGTTTAGGAATCAAGTAAAAGACTGTAGAAGCTACCCAGAAGCAGATATAGATACTGACCACAGCATCGTAATTATGAAGGCCGCACTTAAATTTAAAAATCTGAAAACAAAGAACGGAAAAAGGCACTTGGACTTAGAGAAACTAAAAGATAAAGATACTCAAGAAAGATTCGAAAAAAAGTCAAATGAATTGCTGAATGATATCGGGAAAGTATCTGATACTAAGGAAGTAGAAACAGAATGGAATAACATTAAATCCAGCCTAGACATGGCGACCAGAGATATTTTGGGGTATACACAAAAAGAAAATAAGAGACCATGGACAACAAAGGATATCCTGAATTTAATAGAAGAAAGACGAAAATACAAAAATAAATCAGACGAAACAGAAAAACAGAGATACAGAGCCATAAAATGGGAAATTATTCGAAAATGCAGGAAAGCTAAAGAACAATGGATTGATGAAAAGTGCAAAGAGGGACAAACATAGATGGAAATAGGAAAGACAGACGAAGCATACAAACTAATTAGAATGATTTTTAGGGATATAAAACCGTATAGCAAAAATATAAGGGACGCACAAGGAAACGTCATTATATAAAACATAGAGAAAATGGGTAGATGGCAAGAATATATAAGGAATATATATGCAGGAGAGGAAATAACTGCATTAGAACAGGAATCAAACATTGAAAATGATGACTTGGGATATCCTATACTTAGAGACGAGTTTGAATTAGCATTAAAGAGTCTGAAAAATGGTAAGGCGCCGGGTACAGATAAGGTGCAAGCAGAAACTCTAAAAGCCGCTGGACAAGCAGTAACAGAATGTCTCTTCCAACTTGTAAGCTATATGTATGAGACAGGCGAGATACCCAAGGATTTCAAACGTAGCATCATAGTAACTATACCACAAATGAAAGGTGCCGATAGATGTGAAAATTTTCGAACAATAAGTTTGACAGCACACGTGTCAACAATATTAACTAGAATGTGCAAAGACGAATGGAAAAACGGGCGGAAGAAATACTAGGAAAAGACCAATTTTGGTTTAGGCGAAACAGGGGAACACGGGAGGCTATTTTAGCTCTGAGGGTGATAATGCAGAAAACAATAGAAAAAGGGGAAAGCATGTATATAGGGTTTGTAGATCTGAAAAAAGCATTCGACAATGTAAATTGGAAAAAAATTTTTGAAATACTCAAAAAGATTGGAATAAGTTATAGGGATAGACGAATAGTACATAGCTTATACAAAGAGCAAACAGCAGTAATAGAATTAGAGCAGGAACGTAGAGAAGTAAACATTAGGAAAGGGGTGAGACAGGGATGCGCCCTATCTCCATTGATTTTTGACTTGTACATAGAAGAGGCAATGAATACTGTCAAATGCAGGAAGACATTTGGAATTACTATGCAAGGACAAAAAATTGATATGCTTAGATTTGTAGATGATATAGCGGTATTAGCGTCTAGCAAGGAAGAGTTAGAAGCTGCTCTTAATGAAATGGAAACGGTTCTAACAGAGAGATACGGTATGAAAATTAACAAAACTAAAACTAAAGTTCTAGTATGCAAAAGTGGGGAAAATAAATCAAAAACAAGAATACAAGTATTTAACACACACTTACAAGAGGTTAAGGATTTCTGCTACCTAGGAAGCCAAATAATGCAAGATGGGAAAAGCACAAAAGATATAAAACAAAGATTAGCACAAGGTCGTGCTACATTTAACAAGAAAAAGCAACTACTGTGCTCAAAGACCACAAACATAGAAAGAAGGAAAAGATTGCTTAAAACATACGTGTGAAGCACAGCACTGTACGGCTGTGAAGCCTGGACAGTAGGAGAAGCGGACAAGAAAAAGGTAGAAGCCTTTGAAATGTGGTGCTACAGACGTATGATGAAGATATCATGGACAGACAAAGTTAAGAACGAAGAGGTACTAAAAATGGTAGGGGAAGAAAGAAATATGTGGAAAATGGTAAAGAATAGGAGAGATAGGATGATAGGCCACATAGTACGGCATGAGGTAATAGTGCGGAATATATTAGAAGCAGAGATAGGAAAAAAGAGAAGAAGAGGCAGACCTAGGTTAGACTACTGCACACAGATAGTAAAAGATGTAGGCTGTAGGGGTTTCAGGGAGATGTGTAGGCTAGCCCAGAATAGAAATCAATGATGGTACGTATCCAACCAATCCCAAGATGGATAAACTAATGACGAGAAGATAACTGTGCTTAAACATGATGATTATTATAAGTTACTACAATAATTGGTTGGACAATGTTCTCAAATAATGTTAAGTGTGTGAAAGGATTTACTGGAAAACCATTATTTCGGCAAATGTGTAAGTGGGTGGGGGATCTTGGTAGCCACCGGTTGCTTAACCTCCTTCACTGAATCTCGGTAAAATAGGGCATAAAGTTAGAAAACAATAAAAGGGAAAAGAGCTGAATGCACATGCTGTGTGAGAATTAACAGGGAACTATGTTGGCTAGCTCAGAATATAAATAAGTGCAGGTACGTGTCCAACCAGTTTTGAGACGGAAAACCTAATAACGAAAAAATAAGCGCAGATAAATCTGATGATTAGTATAAACAACTAGTTGTTAGTTGCAAAATATCTGCAACTAATGTTGACTGTGCGAAAGATAAATTGGAAAATATATTAAATCGCTAAATGGTTAAGTGTTGGGGTAACTTGGCAGCCACAGGTTGCTTACCTCCCTTCACAACCGTGCATTTATATTTACAATGCTCCACCAGAAGGTACTACATTGGCCAGGAGGCGAGTTTTTTGTTGCCTGGAAATTTTAGAATTTTGCGGAACCCTTGCTGTTCCAGGCAAGGTAGGGATCTTTAACGTGCGTGACAACACTCACACACGGGACCTCCATTTAACCTCTCATCCGGACGAGGGCGTAATTTTTGTGAAAAATACTCACCTGTCATTTTTCAAGCAGTCGGCCGTGTCGGGATTTGAACCCAGGACCTTGGGATCCGTAGTCCCTTCACAACCACTGAAGGTCGGAGAAATAGGGCATATAAGTGTAAAACAATAGAAGGTGATCGAACTGCATATAACAAGAAAGAACAGCGCCTATGAGGAAAGACAACAAACATAGAACAAGAAGAAAATTGTTGAGAGCATATGTGTGGAGCACATCACAGTATGCCTATGAAATACGGGCAGTTTGAAACGTAGACAGAAAAACAGTAGCAGCCTTTTGAAATGCTGTGCTTCAGTTGTATGAGGACGATAGCATGGACAGACAAAGATAATAACAAATAAGTTATAGAAATAGTAGGAGAACAAGGATATCTGGGGAAAAAGATAAATAGAAGGGCGGAATACGTTCTTAGGCATTTTTGGGAAATAGTATGGGTATATTACAAAAAGAGATAGGAAAAAAGAGGTAGATGTAGACCTAGATCAGATAGTTATAGATGCAAACTGTGCATATTTCAGGGAAATCTGTAGGTTAGTTCAGAATAGGAAACAATGATGGTACGCGTCGAACCAGTTCTAGAACTGAAGATCTAATGTGATGATGAAGTATTAGGACTCCAAATAATTGAACAATATTCTAGTATGGAGCGCACCTATCTAATGCACAACAATAAAACTGTTCTTATTTGATAAAACTCTTGAGATTGTCTTTTTTTCAAAACCTGCCATTTTATTGGCTCTGTTTAAAATATAGTCAATTTGAATTTCCATATTTAAGTTTCTACTAAATAACACACCTAAGTCACGAATATTTAAAACAGTGTCCAAGACTACATTAGAGATAGAATAATTATAACTATCATCAACACGTTTCTTTGAAAATCTTATACATTTACATTTGGAGATGTTCAAATCCAAATAATTTTTGTCACACCACGATTTTAGTGAATCTATATCCTTTTGAACTAACAAGCAATCCTGTACTTGCTCTACTTTCCTGAAGATTTTTAAATCATCAGCATACATCAAAATTTCGCAGCTCTTAATTACAGATGTAACATCATTAATATACAAGACAAGCAACTATGGACCAAGATGTGATCCCTGTGGAACACCAGAGTAAACAGTAATTGGATGTGATTCCTCATCATTTACTTTTACAGTTTGTATTCTGTTAGAAAGGTAGGAGTTAATCCAATTCACAATTTGATTATCAAAACCTACAGAAGATAACTTAAGAAGAAGCAAATTTATGTTGATGCTATCGAAAGCTTTTCTCATGTCCAAATATACACAATCCATATTATGTCCAGATTCTAGATTATTAACAACGTAGTCAACTAAGATATATAAATTGGTGGTTGTAGAACGTTCTTTGACAAATCCATGTTGTTGAAGAACTATAATGTGCTTTATGGCACTATATATTTCATCAAAAATCAATGATTTAAATATCTTAGCAATAGATGACATTATAGAAATGCTTCTATAATTTGTTACATTTGATCCATTTCCATTTTTGAAAACGGGAACAATAAACAATTTCTTCCAGTATTGTGGAAATTCAGCTAGATGTATGGATTTATTAAATATAATTTCTAAAGGTTCACATAATATTCAGAATAATTCCTTTAAAAATAGCGATAAAACTCCATCCGGACCAGATGTAGCTTTTTTATCTAAGGAGTTCAATTTATTTAATTAATTAAATAGCTTTTCTAGGAATTGTGCCTGGCCATTTTCCTAGATCGTTAAAATATACACTTTTTGTTGCAATTTCTTCAGGTGGTTCTATAAAATTTGGATTTTCTTTATTATTATCATCAGAGTGGCTCTTATTCTCCTTTTCATTCAAAGTAGTAGGGTATTCAAAAATTTCGCCTATTACTACACTGATACTAGCATTAGCACTAGTAGTACTTGTACTCGCAATAGCACTATCCGATGAACTTGTACTTGCAGCCAAAAATTTATCCAAAGCGTCGGATTGTTGCCGTTGCTGGTTTATTTTTGTTTCTTTTCTGCCTATATTAAAAACGCGACAAATATTTAGTTCTCTTATTGGACATTTTTAAATTTCGAAACAAGAGTTATTACACGTAAACATCCAAGTCCAAACTGAACGCTGTAGTTTTAAACTAAACAGTGGTAAAAAGCATTCCACAATATTTTATTGTGACTTTCAATTACTATAACTGCGTTTAGAAAAGGATTATCAGTAAAGGTTGTGTTGCAGCTATAAATTCCTCTTTATTCAATGAACAATAGCAAGATTAGGCGTTTCCTTTTCAGATCACAATGGTTTATTACTTCGGTATCAGAAAATACGCTCGGTTCTCTATAGACTATGCCAGCCCTACTTTGCTTCTGAGAACTAACAGACTGTTGAACTGTATTTAAAAAGAGAAATACACTACTAGATAATCATGACCCTAAGGGCCACAGAATAAAGACTAGAGACGTAAACATAAGCAGTAATTTGTTGATAAGTTCAAAAATTCTAAAAAGGTAATTAAAAAAACTGATTTTCGTAGCTGCTATTTGGCCCCTCTTTTGATTCGGCCGCCCGTGTGCAATGCACACACTTCACAATAGGTTGCGGCAGCCCTGCATACCATACCAAATTTCATCATTTTAAGTGAAAAAACAACGAAGTTATTAAGAAGAGTTGAAAATCTCAAAATTTCTATTTTGGACGATATCTAGCAATCTACGGATAATTTCTGCAATTCAAGGTTGACTATGGAATACCTTCATAAGTAGGTAACTTTTGTCTAATTTAACCACCACTGTGTTTCTTATGGTTCAGGGAATCCCTATAGTGTGCAATTAAAAAGTGTACACCCTGTATATTCAGGCTGAGCGTCAAAAGAAATTCTATTCCATGCAGCGTCTTTTTCAGTGAAGAGACTCTGAAAAGTCGCGGTGTTACTTAAGATGCTTTCTTTTAAGAGGCATTGCTTTACTTCAGTTTTTATAAAGTCAAACTTAGTCAAGTTCTATAACTAATAAAATTGTTTCATAGAGCGTCTCGTCCGCCGATAATTGTAAGTACGCACGTTCAGATCTGCAACGATGGTACCAGAAGCAGACTGGCGATGTACCATAGGGTACATACTGAGCAAATATTTCCCTCGGAAGGCAGCTACTCCTCCTTAGCACACAAACGGACTTGATGTACGAATACTCGGCTTTTTTTTATGTTTTCTATAAAACCTAGTTCATTCAATTTTTTTTTGAGGTCGATAACCACGCCAGTGCTTTAATTTTTTTTTACTTATGGTTATGGCACAATAAATTACGTATTGCGGTTTTAAAATTCACTTTCACGTGTTGGTGCACAAAGTGATTACGCGATTGTTTTTAAGTCACAATTAAGATAAACAGAAGCTCGCGTTGAAGCAATTTTACTTACTTTTAGTTAAGATTTAGGAAATGTTAACGCCAATAAATTGTTCACTAATTATAAACTAGATTAAGTTCAACACTTGGATACCTTATTACTAGATTTGTCCCAATGCGTCAAACGCTAATACAGACACTTGGGGTTCTTAACAATCAGAGATGAGCCAAAGTACGAAAAGTAAAAGGGTGACTACAAAATTATAGGATCATTTGCAACTTGCGGGCTGAGCTTAGGAATTACCTTATGCGGAGAGACATAAGCTAGGGTCATGGGCGATTTTGTTGACAAAAAAATTTAGGCGCCACTGCGTTTATGAAAATACACACAGAAAGGAAAAACCATAAGAGAAACGCAGAAACCTTCTGGTATGGATAAAAAAATTTTTACTTACTAAACCTATTCGTCAATCGACCCTCGACTAGAGTGCATCTACGAGGGCTATTTTTTTTTCAAGTTCCGATCGGTCGCGAAATAAAAACTCCCCTAAAAATCGGATAAACCAGTGCGCAGATGTGTTGCGCAGCGTCACTAGTATGGCTGTCAATCGCGTCGCGTCACTTCCGTTTAGTTGTGTTTACGTAGGTAGTACGTAAACATGTCTACAACAATAGCATCTCCCGCCAAGTGTGAAGTTCGTGCGGTAATTCGATTCCTTCAGGCTGAGGGGTGTAATGCAGCCGAAATTCATCGACGAATAAGTACTGTGTACGGTGAAACTTCAATGAGTGACAGCAAAGTGCGACAATGGTGCAGAAACTATAAAGCAGGACGTACAGATGTTCATGATGCAGACGGTCAGGGAAGGAAGTCAGTGTCAACCAATGATCTCGTTCAGCGAGTGGATGTGGCAATTCGAGAAAATCGTCGGTTCACAATTTCTGAATTGAGCGATTCATTTCCTGAAATTTCAAGGTCAGCTCTCTACGTCATTGTGAGCGAGAAACTTCGGTACCACAAACTGTGCGCGAGATGGGTTCCCAAGATGCTGTCCGACCATCACAAAACACAGAGAATGGAAGCCTCCCTAACGTTTCTCCAGCGTTACCACAATGAAGGAGAAACTTTTTTGAAAAAAATTTTCACAGGGGACGAGACATGGGTCCATTACGAAACTCAAGAAACAAAAAAACAATCCAAATAATGGATGCATTCTCACTCTCCCAGTAAACCAAAGAAGTTCAAGCGAACCTTCTCCAACAGCAAGTGCATGGCTACTGTGTTCTGGGACCGAAATGGCGTTCTCTTGGTGGAATTCAAGGAACGTGGCATAACCATTACAGCAGCCTCATACAGCATGACTCTTCAACGTCTACGAAGGGCAATTCAGAATAATCGAAGAGGAATGTTGTCATCAAGCATTGTCCTTCTCCACGACAATGCTCGGCCGCACACTGCAGCTTCAACAAAGACACTCCTACAGTCTTTTCAATGGGAAGTGTTTGGTCATCCGCCATACAGCCCGGACTTGGCTCCATCTGATTTTTACCTGTTTACTCACATGAAACGCTAGTTAGGAGGACAACATTTTGGCACAGACATTGAGCTGCAAACCAGCGTACAAACATGGCTGAAAACACAGGCGGCTACGTTCTACAACGAGGGTATTGGGAAGTTGGCACCACGCTATGACAAATGTCTAAATCTGAGTGGCGACTATGTAGAAAAATAGAGCAATTATGTAAGTACTTGTTACAAATAAATAATTTTTGATTTGTACTGTGGTTTTTATTTTGCGACCGATCGGACCTTGAAAAAAATAGCCCTCGTATAAATATTATTTAAACCTGAAAAATAAACAACATGATAAAATTATCTAAAAGAGAACACTTTTTGCGTTCTCACAATAAATATTTTCTTCCAGAAATCATTCACACTAAGAAATAAAAATTAGATATTTGTAAAGGAAGATATGTTTACTAAAATATTTCTTGTATAAGCAATTTTTTTTTAATTTCAAAAATAAGTTCAAAGATCAAAAGTGATTGAAGTTGTTTAGTACATAATAAGAATTAGCATCTGGACACAAAAAGAAAGTTTCTTTTTTAGTAAGCTTTTATAAAATACGCGAGTTGCATATCCCCCAAATAAATTTGAATGTAAATTTAAATGCAATTATTATGTCTTAAGGAATAGAATGTTACATTGTATAATTGAAGGATATAATATTAAAGGTTAATCGTAGTTTATATCAGACATGAAAACGGAACAAACTATCTTGTATTCCAGACGCAACCTGATACTGCAAGTGCAGAACACAATAAACTGCAATAAAAGCAGACTTAAATAAGATTACTAAGAAGTAAGACATTGTATGTTATCAAGAAATAGCAGACGGTGAGATCTGTATATCCCACAAGATGATGTGGGAGCAGATATTACATAAATACCCCGAGGAGCCGCTGATGGCCAGTCAGTCTCGAACTTCATAAGTTTAACATTGTGGGTGGTTCAAGCTACTCACCATAATTTTTAATTATTAATTATTGTTTATTAACTTTGTAACAATTTTTTTTTACGCTTATTAAAGCTTATAATTTTAATTATAAAATACACTGCATTGCTTATTCAAATAAACAATTAATTTCACGACGTTAATAAATGTTCAGATCTGTACCGTATAGCCCAATCACGAGTCGTATATTAATTAATAATAATAATATAGGCTCCATTCGTAGACGTTGGTCATTTGAACCGCATTTCTAATGTCAGACGATTTTTGTGCGTTTTGAGCATTCCGTCGACGGAAGGATCAATCTGGCTCGACCACTCGCTGCAGTTAGAAGCACCATGGGTCTCAAATTGGTCTGGGCTAGCGATCTACATATCGCCGTAGACATGACAGCGTAATCAAGTGTTGAATGCACTTGACTTTTGTTTGTTTGTGATAATGCGCTCACAGATATACCTCACTAATCCACAGGTTAATTTTTAATTTCGCTAATTCACAGATTTACCAATTTTTAATCTCACTAATTCGCAGTTTATTAGGCTACAAATTTACCAGTTCAGATATCACGTTTTAATTTCTCAGTTGACCATTAGATAATCTCGCTTTAAGATAAGCTAAAGGAGTCGAAAATGATGCACATTTTATAGCTCGTTTTATGGATTTATTTTATGTTTCGATTTACTTCGATGAATTGCACAGTAAGTTCATGAAAATGGTTCCTTATAATGGTCCAGTATAATACGCTGTTATGCATTTAATTCGTCATTAGTTCAAAAGAAGCTCAAGTTTACGCTTTTGTAACATGCAGATGTGCAAAGTTCGCTGACGTACCTTGTTTGTCCGATAACCGCAGCTAACACATGTGGTTTCTTATCCTTGGTTATATACAACCCTCGGTGCATCCTTTAACAATAACCGTCAGTTGAGTATAAGACTTTGATCAAACAGTTAGTGCATGAAAGTTTATCGACGCGTACACGTGTCATTACAGTTTTGTGTAGACAATACTGTGAAAAGTTATTCATACAGTCCGTGATAAACATTTTTTATGGGATACTTCATGACCTATGGAATTGTCATAGTGGAAGATAACACACTAAGTGCCAATGTTAATTTATGACGTGCTCTATATCATTCTTAATTTTTGGTCTTCGAGCTCAGATACCTTTTATCCTGTATAGATTGATTACTCAACTTAGAAATTTCGATTATCATTTATTGTTCCTTAATCTTTCTTTTTCCTATTATTTTAATATTTCAAAGTGAGAGCTTTAAAACACTAATTATATAATTTTGTAGAATGGCGGTATATGCCGTCAAACTTTCAATAAGCAGAAACGTATGATTTAAAAACTCAGGTAAAGGTAAATACTTTGTAACAATTACGATTTTCTGCTATTTAAATATACGCTTTCGTTCAATACACCTATTCAATAATTATTAAACTTCTATTAAAACCTTATATTACGAATACATACATTGTGCCGCATCTACATTAGAATAGTCAAAGTAACCTTTACGTGCTCTTCTATTTGCTTGTATCTTGATTCAATATCCCCTTTCCCGGCGCATGCTTGAATAGTTAACATTGCCTCGTGGTCAAGCCATTTTGATATCAGCATGTAATCCGTATAGAAGTGTTATCAAGGGCCTGCAGGTTTTTAATTAAACATGCCGTCCCAGCAAGTAGTAAAGTGGAGTCAACGTATACCATGGGTTTAGTTTTAGTTGTAGCATCGACCTAAGATGGTTGTAAATATATTTCTACGGTAAGAAAATAATTCGCAAACTTACCTTTAAATTCAATTTTCCAAGTTTGATTTCAGTGCAAGTTTTAAAGTACCAAGTATTAAATATGAAGCAAGTTGTTTTAAAGTATGAAGTATTATGCCCGTGTTATGCAAGTTGCAAGTTTTAAGTATTAATTCCAAGTTTTAAAACATTAATTTCAAGTTTCAAGTATTAAAGTAATGGAAAATATGTATTATATAAAACAATCGTTAACTATATGGCAAGTACGAGACTGGAGTAAAGTAAAGACACGTTTTCTTTTGGAAATTGGTTGAGCTTTAGATGCAGTTTCAATTGTTGCTAGGCAAAAGAGTGGAAACCCCCACATATGATTGGTTAGTATGAAGGTCAAATTCGGACCCCTGCGTCAGACCCGGCCGCCCAGCAGATAGCCAGCGGTGAGTCATCCTCCATTTTATACCTATATTATTTTTAAGAAACATTCATTTAAGATGTACAAATAATTTTTGCAGAAGCTATATATGTTTATTTAAAGTTAATTCTCGAAATTTTTGTGAAGGTTTGAAGATCAGTTAAATTGATTCACGTAAAATTTAGTTCAAAATTTAGTATTTGAATAATGCATAAATGGCCTTACTATTTTCAAGGTATTTTTGTAAGATTATTTTTGAAGTTACAAAGTTGTATTAAAATGTTTGCATAACTAAACATGTGATACGATAAGAATTGTTTGCCGAATTATTGTGTATAACACATTTTGACAGTACACCTGAAGTACAGCTTAATGCCGACAATAAGAATTTTTCTTTGACCTTTGATTCCATTAAAGATGTCTATTAAAAATATAGTTCTATAATCTATAAAAACTTTTTTTTGAGCACTTAATTTGTTTCTTGTAAACGGAACAGGATCCTATTCAAGTATCATGAATTAACTGTAACATAAAAAATTAAAATCATATATTTCTTATAGAGAATTAATGTAAATTATGCAATTAAAAAATATCCCATGAATATTCAGAGATTAATGTTAAATCGTAATAAAGAAACTGTTTTGAAAGTCTCCGTACAGTTAGCTTTATATAAACATGGTATATATATAT
The DNA here is from genome assembly GCA_036346225.1 of Platerodrilus igneus. Taxonomy (NCBI): domain Eukaryota; kingdom Metazoa; phylum Arthropoda; class Insecta; order Coleoptera; family Lycidae; genus Platerodrilus; species Platerodrilus igneus. Next base: position 1,560,203 of record JARFIW010001263.1, read on the forward strand.
ATATATAAATTTTTTTAAATTAATAGAAAAAATAATAAGTTGTCGTAAAACTTTCTTTCTTTGAAGTCAGCAGTAATTGTCCTCCAGAAGCAAACATTTTACCAATATGATATCTTGGTATTGAAGAAAGATATTATTGGTGTTAAAGTTAAAAGTTTTTTTTGAAAATATAATTTTGACTAGTGGATCTATTTATAATTTTTTTGTGATAAAGTAACTAGGCTCTAACGAAGCCCTAGTTTGAGCATGTTTAGATGTGGTTAAATTTTCAGATAGCACGAGATCGTCGTTCCCATTCCAGATGGCAGAGACAAAAGTAAGTATTTTTTTATGTTGCTCGTCTTAAGTTTTTTTCATTCAAAGATTTCCGTATCTGATCTTCGGATAGTTTCTTATCATAACACTTTTTAACATACGGTGGCGTCCAATAAAATTTCTTTCGTTTTATCGTATACCATCCAACGACCCTAGCTCATAGCTCTGCCCTAAGTTGAAGAAGCTTAGCTGGCTGGAAGATTTCTTTAGAGGGACCCTTTTCTCTCAAAGCCATTTAACATCCTTTTTACCCTGGGCTTAACCGTCAAACAGGAACCCCTCGTAATCTATCGAGGCTCTGCCGCCTATATGGTAGAGCAGACATACTATTTACCTTTTGAGGAATTTAGTATGCTACAACTTTATGCTTTGTAGACATTTAGTACCCGAAAGTGACAATCACATTGTTTGTAAAACTCGTTTAGATATTAGTCATCATCATTAGGTCTTCAGTCCTGGAACTGGTTAGACGCGTACCATCATTGTTTCCTATTCTGAACTAACCTACAGATTTCCCTGAAATTTGCACAGTCTGCATCTATCACTATCTGATCTAGGTCTACATCTACCTCTTTTTTCCTATCTCTGCTTGTAATATATCCCATACTATTCCCCAAAAATGCCTTAGAACGTATTCTGCCCTTCTATTTCTCTTATCTTTTTCCCCAGATATCCTTGTTCCCTTACTATTTCTATAACCTACTTGTTATTATCTTTGTCTGTCCATGCTATCGTCCTCATACATCTGAAGCACAGCATTTCAAAAGGCTGCTACCGTTTTTCTGTCTGCGTTTCAGAATGCCCGTATTTCATAGGCAAACTGTGCTGTGCTCCACACATATGCTTTCAACAATTTTCTTCTTGTTTTATGTTTGTAGTCTTTTCTCATAAGCGCTGTTCTTTCTTGTTAGATGCAGTTCAGTCACCTTCTATTGTTTTACAATTATATACCCTATTTCTCCGACCATCAGTGGTTGTGAAGGGAGGTAAGCAGCCTGTGGCTGCCAAGTTCCTCCAACACTTAACCATTTACCGATTTAATATATTTTCCAATATATCTTTTCGCACAGTCCTCATTAGTTGCAGATATTTTGCAACCAACAACTAGTTGTTTATACTAATCATCAGATTTATCTGCGCTTATTTTTTCGTCATTAAGTTTTCCGTCTCAAAACTGGTTGGACACGTACCTGCACTTATTTATAATCTGAGCTAGCCTACATAGTTCCCTGAAATTCTCACACAGCATGTGTATACAGCTCGTTCCCCTTCTATTGTTTTCTAATTTTATGCCCTATTTCAGCAAGATTCAGTGAAGGGGGTTAAGCAACCTGTGGCTACCAAGATCCCCCAACACTTAGACATTTGCCGAAGTAATGGTTTTCCAGTAAATCCTTTCACACACTTAACATTATTCGAGAATATTGCTCAGCCAATTCTTGTAGTTACTTATAATACTCATCACAGTTATTTTTTCGTCATTAGTTTATCCATCTCGGGATTGGTTGGATGCCTACCTCCATTGATTTCTATTCTGGGCTAGCCTACACATCTCCCTGAAACCCCTACAGCCTACATCTTTTACTATCTGTGTGCAGTAGTCTAACCTAGGTCTGCCTCTTTTTCTCTTTTTTCCTAACTCTGCTTCCAATATATTCCGCACTATTCCCTCATGCCGTAGTATGTGGCCTATCATCTTATCTCTCCTCTTTTTTACCGTTTTCCACATATTTCTTTCTTCCCTACCATTTTAGCACCTCTTCGTTCTTAACTTTTCTGTCCATGATATCTTCATCACACGTCTGTAGCACCACATTTCAAAGGCTTCTACCTTTTTCTTGTCCGCTTCTCCTACTGTCCAGGCTTCACAGCCGTACAGTGCTGTGCTCCACACATATGTTTTAAGCAATTTTTTCCTTGTTTCTATGTTTGTGATCTTGAGCACAGTAGTTGCTTTGTCTTGTTAAATGTAGCACGACCTTGTGCTAATCTTTGTTTTATATCTTTTGTGCTTTTCCCATCTTGCGTTATTTGGCTTCCTAGGTAGCAGAAATCCTTAACCTCTTGTAAGTTCGTGTTACATACTTGTATTCTTGTTTGTGATTTATTTTCCCCACCTTTGCATACTAGAACTTTAGTTTTAGTTTTGTTAATTTTCATATCGTATCTCTCTGTTAGAACCGTTTCCATTTCATTAAGAGCAGTTTCTAACTCTTCCTTACGAGCCGCTAATACCGCTATATCATCTGCAAATCTAAGCATATCAATTTTTTGTCCCTGCATAGTAATTCCAAATGTCTTCCTGCATTTGACAGTATTCATTGCGTCTTCTATGTACAAGTTAAAAATCAATGGGGATAGGGCACATCCCTGTCTCACCCCTTTCCTAATGTTTACTTCTCTACGTTCCTGCTCTAATTCTATTACTGCTGTTTGCTCTTTGTATAAGCTATGTACTATTCGTCTATCCCTATAGCTCATTCCAATCTTTTTGAGTATTTCAAACATTTTTTTCCATTTTACATTGTCGAATGCTTTTTCCAGATCTACAAACTCTGTATACACGCTTTCCCCTTTTTCTATTGTTTTCTCCATTGTCACTTTTAGAGCTAAAATAGCCTCCCGTGTTCCCCTGTTTCGCCTAAACCCAAATTGGTCTTCTCCTAGTATTTCTTCCGCCCGTTTTTCCATTCGTCTTTGCACAATTCTAGTTAATATTTTTGACACGTGTGCTGTCAAACTTATTGTTCGAAAGTTTTCACATCTATCCGCACCTTTCTTTTTTGGTATAGTTACTATGATGCTACGTTTGAAATATTTGGGTATCCCGCCTGTCTCATACATATAGCTTACAAGTTGGAAGAGACGTTCTGTTACTGCTTGTCCAGCGGCTTTTAGAGTTTCTGCTTGCACCTTATCTGTACCCGGCGCCTTACCATTTTTCAGACTCTTTAATGCTAATTCAAACTCCTCTCTAAGTATAGGATATCACAAGTCATCATTTTCAAAGTCTGATTCCTGTTCTAATGCAGTTAGTTCCTCTCCTGCATATAAATTTCTTATATATTCTTGCCATCTACCCACTTTCTCTACGTTTTCTATGATGACGTTTCCTTGTACGTCACTTATATTTTTGTTATACGGTTTTATGTCCCTAAAATTCATTCTAATTAATTTATATGCTTCGTCTGTCTTTCCTATTTCCATCTTCGTGTGTACCTCTTTGCACTTTTCATCAATCATTTGTTCTTTAGCTTTCCTGCATTTTCGAATAATTACCCATTTTATGGCTTTGTATCTCTGTTTTCCTGTTTCGTCTGATTTATTTTTGTATTTTCGTTTTTCTTCTATTAAATTCAGGATATCCTTTGTTATCCATGGTTTCTTATTTTCTTTTTGTGTATACCCCAAAATATCTCTGGTCGCCATGTCTAGGCTGGATTTAATGTTATTCCATTCTGTTTCTACTTCCTTAGTGTAAGATATTTTCCCGATATCTTTGAGTAATTCATTTGACTTTTTTTCGAATCTTTCTTGAATATCTTTATCTTTTAGTTTCTCTAAGTCCAATTGCCTTTTTCCGTTTCTTTTTCACATTCTTAAATTTAAGTGCAGCCTTCATAATTACGATGTTGTGGTCAGTATCTATATCTGCTTCTGGGTAGCTTCTACAGTCTTTTACTTGATTCCTAAACCGTTGTCTAACAAGAATGTAATCTATTTGATATCTTCCTATATCTCCTGGCATCTTCCACGTATATCGTCTTCTAGCATGATGTTGAAATAATGTGTTTGTGATGATTAAATTGTTCTTGTCCCAAAATTCTACCAGCCTATTTCCCCTGTCGTTTCTTGTGCCTAAACCAAATAAACCTACTACCGCTTCTTCCCTACCCTCACCTACCACTGCATTAAAATCCCCCGTAATTATTAAATTTTCATGTCCTTTTACGTATCTTAATATGTCTTCGATATCTTTGTAGACGTCTTCCACCTCTTCGTCACTATAGCTAGAGGTGGGCATGTATACTTGTATTATTACTGTGTTTACCGGTTTAGATTCTAATCTAACCATGAGTACTCTTTCGTTCTTTTGTAAGTAATTTTCTACACAGTATCCTATCTTTTTCCGCATAACTATCCCTACACCCAAATTTCCTTCCTCTGCTCCTGTATGAATTACCCTGAAGTCTCCACTCCAAAAATCCCTCGCCTCTGGCCACCGAACTTCGCTAATCCCTACTATGTCTAGTGATAACCTATTCATTTCGATTTTTAGGTTCTCTAGCTTACCTACTTGCTTCATACTTCTAACATTCCACGCTCCGACTCGCAGAATGTTCCCGACTCTTATTTTTAACTTTCCCGATCGCATCCTCCGAAGTAGTCCCCTCCCGGAGATCCGAATGGGGGACTATTTTAACTCCGGAATATTTTACCCCAGAGAATGCCAGCATGTTTGTTACAATTTAAGTGCGCTGTGTACTTGGGAGATAATGTGGTGGTTTCCCGTTGCCTTCCACATCGCGGTAGTGTGTCTTAGACTGCCATACCGACCCCTATGGTCTCTGCCAATCTAAGTACCGAAAGAGCCGCTGCCCTCTTTCGGGGACCTGTCTTAGTCTGGTTCCTCACTAACGACCCTACTACTTTGGTTGGACCTGTAGTTTGGCTCTTTAGCTCATTAGAACGCGCAAGCCATTTCACCTGTTCTAGTAATTTAGAACTTCGGCAAGGTGCAGGTCCATTCGAAATGGTAGATATTAGTATCTGACAAATTTTAACAAGGTAAACGTCACTGTTTGGTTGCGTGCCCAAACCTTACGATTTGTAGCGGAGGTTAGAGGCTAAAACGCGTAATGCGTGAATATGAGAAAAAATATTATATATTTTGGTAATGCGACATGTAATGAAAATAACTGTGAATTTATAAATACGGTTAGTATAAGGAAGGACCTCAGACGATTCTGATGCAAATAATTATAATATATAAAAGTAAACAATAAATAACGTACTTACAGTTTCTGCGTGAATCACTTGGAAAACACAATGCTGACTGGTGGACTACACACACCAATTACAGAACCATTTTGTGACAATATAATGTTGGTTAAAATTTGCGACTTTTCTGACGCCGAACAAACATCTGCAAACAAAAGGATGTTTATCCTAAAAAAAGAAATTTGTGGTGCATTTAACAGCTATCTACGAAGAAAGTTTGACCGATTTGTTTCCGCTAGGCATGGTGTTAAAGCTAAGCTTCCGTTTTCTCTAGAAAGCACTAACAAGATGGGCCAGAGAGTAAAAGAAATTATCGGAAAAGAAGACCTCGAATGCATTAATAAAAAATTCCAACATCCTATATGTGTTCCATACAAAGTAGAACTAGCAGATGTTTAGTTGGAAACTTTATTGGAGGAACTACCAGATATATTAGACGAACTCGAAAAAGATTATTTCTATCTTTTTGACATGGATGTAACCCAAGATTTTGCGGGTATATTTAGCAAGATGGAGATGTGTAATTATTTAACTACAAACCATAACTTTTGCTATAAGGGCAAATACGAAGAAAAGTGTAATATTATAGTTGACAACGATAAAACTGTGGGAATTGATTGTTTAACATGGCTAACAACCAATGCAAGAATTAAGATATACAACAAATTTGTGTGTCAGATAACAAGTCCTGGTGTTAATAAACAACTTGGCAATCATATACTAGATTTTTTATGTTGTCCAGATGTACGTTTAAGGGAAACATTTGCGTCTACTTTGGCCAAAGTACATGGTATTACGCGATTGGAAGCGACAATATACAACTGTGCAATTGGAAGCTATGTCAGTGCGGAACGGGTGTATAATCCCTTAAAAGACTGTTTAACGTTATTGGAAGATAGTAAGTTATACTTCCTAAAGGCGCCAATGTACTCGGTACCACTTGCCGAAATGTGGAGTAAGCTATCGGACAAGCTACAAAATAGCTGCTGTTTAGTGTATAATAACCTACTACAGTACGTGTATTGGGGGAATGGCAATACAAAGAAATTGACGCGCTTGCAAATTAAGTTGTCCGAAAAACCAAAAGAAAGGGAAACATTGATAAAGTATGTGCTTTCGGCTTTTAGTTTTAACTATTTACCCGTAAATTATTTGGAGATAGTAGAGGAGGAAGACAGCCAGGATAAAATAAAAATCTTACAAAAGTGCTACATTAAAGCAGGTAGTACATATTTTACACAATCTGCAACACCATATTCTACAATTCCAAAAGAAATAGTCATTTCGGAAATGGGATTGATAAATACACCTAACATTCGCCCAGAGGTTATACGACAACTTTGCAAATATTGGTGGTAAACTCTATCCGTTTACGCTAAAGGAAATTGCCCCATTATGCATGCCATACGCTGTAAGTGGAAGGAAATGACAACTGGAATTAGAGGAAATGGATGCAAAAAGGCGAAAATTGGACTACATGGAAAACACTGCGACAATACGCGAACAATACAAAGATGTGTTAGACAAAGAACATCTTATTAGAGAAAATGAGGAAGAATTAAAAGATTATTTTATGCGCCGATGGACTGACTTAGATACATCCGGGTTGTACAAGCTGTATGCATTTGCGGTTAGTAAGAAAGACTCTTTTAGTTATGTAGGCGTTCTTGCAGAAAAGGATGGTACTAAATCCGTATACCTTCTAAAAGGTTATTCTAAAAACGTATTTATCAAAATGGCAGATAACAAAGACGAACTAAGGAATGCGGGTTTCGTAACCTTGGCGTACACCACACGCAAAGGGGTTCTGCTAAACATTGTATATTTACCTAGTAAAGAACCTTTCGGATCATTTAAAACCGAGGGTCTTACAACCTATAACAACCATATATTCCCAAAAGTGGTGGACATGCAACTACGCAACAGTGTGTGGGAGAAAAAGGATTTCCTCCAATACCGACAAGAAGAAGTTGATCAAGCTAACAAGATACGTATGCAGGATATAGTGGGAAAGCTGCGATTAAAAGATTGTCACAAGCTGCAAGAATTACACGAAGGAATGGATCTGGTTGTCGGTGGAATCAAAGACTTTAAATATAGAGGCAAACTTCGGTACATTTTACAATTCGAAAACCTAGACGGTCTTTATGTATCAAACTATTGGCTAGAAAAGGAGATAGAAGACTTGGGTGTCGATTTAAATTTTAAGCTGCGAATAAAATTAGATAAAATTAAAACCACTCCAAACAAACATAAAGAAAGGACTGTCTTCTGTGTATAACTTTGTATTAAAATTAAGTTTAAATGACTCCATGCTTGGTATTAAATATTTTTAAATTTGTTATGTATAATGTCAGAATAAACATTTTATAATAGTATATAACATTGTTGTTTATTTATAAAAGGCTGTAACGTTACCCCGAAATAGCAGTCGCACAGAGAGGGTGCGCATGGGCAGCGTGCATGGGCAGTGGTGCGTGCGCGCAGGGGTGCGCATGGGCAGGGGTGTGCATGCGTAGGGGTGCTCATGGGCTGGGATGTGTCTGGGCGTACACGAGGGAAGCGGATGTTAACAGTCACCAAGCATCCAATTCTTTATTTGGATGGTATCGAGTACTTGCCTGCGTATGTATCCGGAGTAAAAGAATACGATTTGTATACGCAGCTTATTAATAAAATTAGTTTATCGAGGGAAGATGACAAAAGGTACATCATTCCTAATAGTACAACAATCTACGCATGGGGGCGTAAAGATATAAGATAGTTGTTTATATTTGTATGGATTTTGTAAATCTATTGTATATATTAGTTTTAAGATTCCATAATTTTTAAGTTCTTCTCCCACCTTCCAAATCCTTCCGGCTTCTATCCTGGTTGACAGAGTATACGTATTATCTCAACGTGGTATTCGCGGGACACGGCGGTTTTAGATTTCTAGGGAAACGGTTGGTCAAAACATATGTCTTGGGTAGAGAAAAAACAAAGGGTTTTAAAGATGGAGTTAAATAAAAATGGGTAAAAATTAGTCTTTAAAAGGCATAACTTTGTATGGGATGGTCCTATTTAAAATCTATTTACAGATTTGGGGTCCCTAGAAAAATTTAATATTAGTTGATACCAAACAAAATATAGTTATCTTAAAAGAGTGACTACCCCGCAAATAATAAACACAATATACCGCATGTTAACAAAAAATTGTAGAGAAATTTAAAGACGAATTTAATGGGGGTCCAGTATTAGAATTCGTTGGTAGTAAGGCTAAGTCCTACTGTATTGTAGGCGAGAAAGATACGATTAAAAAGATCAAAGGGGTCTCACGAAGTGTAGTTAAGTAAAACCGAGGACTTACAACCTATAACGAGCATATACCTCCAAAAGGAATGGACATGCAACTACGCAGCAGTGCGTGGGAGAATAAGAATTCTCACCAATAAGAAATTAAAGTTTCCATGTACGTAGCACCAGTCATTGGGAAATGGTAGAAATGTGGAACTTATAAAGGCGATTATTAATTGTGGTTTAGAAAAATAGTAGTTTTCGTGGACTAAATAAAATAGCTTAGAATGGTTAATGTATATGGTTACATATGCTCGTACACATCCGCAAACAACTGTTTACGTCTACAATGCCGATACCGGTAGTTTTTGTTTAACAAATAGTAGGAAAGATACGTCAGGTGTTAGTGTGCGGAAGCCCATTAAATAGAGCGAAACTGTAGGAACCAGATGGCATGAACAAATTTTTTTATAAAATCAACATCAGTCGGTGCGCTGAAGAAAATATGTCTCGTTATTTAATTTTCTAGTACGGTTTCATGATACATAATTGTATCATGGTACTGTTTAGTATGGCTCCAGGCATTGATAAAAACGCTCGCGAATGCAGCTCTCCATAAAGCAAATCAGTACGTATTAAAAATCTTTTCTATTAGTGGTCTATTCTTTTTTAATTTGCAAATTATATTGGTTATTAAGTGTTTGGGTTTTAAATTATAGTCCGACATTCTGTGAATACAAAGCAATTTTCATTTAAAAAATAGAACATAGTGAAGCGCGAGAAGCCTCAAACGTGCAACCGGTTAATATATTTCACAACTAGAAATATTTATGAGCTATGATATTTATCACGTTACGCACATTCATACAGGCCTAGACATGTTTAAGTAGACCGTTGACCACTCGAATCGCGCCCCCGAGAAGTTTTTATTAAGTAACTAATCGTATGAGCTCACACATCGACATTGTTTTTTTAATAGCCGAAATAGGGTTACCTATTGTAATAATTATTGTATTGTATAATGAAAAAACCCAATTTGATTATGTAAAGCATTATTTCTTTCTTTAAATTGCACAAATATTGGATGTTTACAAATTTTACAGATGTGAATTATTTAAAACGGATGATGCAGTATTTTAATTAGCTGCTTTCAGACCTCAAACAAAAACAAGCACAAGTTTAATTTTATGCAATCAAATCAAGCATTGAACGTAATCTTTATGCAGATTTGTGCAGATTTCTGCTAATGAATAGCACAATAATAGTAATGGTTAAGTATTTTGCTCATAGATGGATACCTGGTGTTAACTCTCGGAGCATTTCCTTATGACATATGCTGATACATTAACGTAGAGTGCTCGGCCTTTCAGTTTTTAATTTACGGCATCGAGTTTTGTGAAGTCGCTCTAGGTAAGTAAACTAATTTTTGTGATCAGATTTTAACAGAACATTGTTTCAGATAATGACGATGCTTGTTTTAAAAGACTCATTTTAGATTAATTAGATGTTTAGTATTCGCCAGACGTGTATATTAATATGACCGTTGCATACACGTTTTAATAAACGCTGCAAATAGGCAGACGCTCGGCTATTTATTTACATCTTATTTATTCAATGGATTGAAATTTTTTATATGAATTAAGTTTTATAGATTTCTAAACTGGAGATATATACTTACGTAGTGATGAGCTTGGTTACCAGTTACTTTTAGCAGCAACTTAAGTCGCCGCTACCACTAGTTTTTAGTATTATGTAATAGGATCATGATGGTTAGCATCATGGTATATTATAGGAATGAATTTGGTACAATGTCATTAATAACTGAAATACCTATAAAAAATATTTTTTGAATTGGTTGTTGACATGCCAAATTTCTATGTAAACTACTGGTTTTAATTTTTAATTCTTATATTATATTATATTTACACATCAATTCCAATATCAATATCGAAATTTACAAACTATTAAAAATACTAGAATAAAACTGAAGTAGCCCGCGGTCGTATTCATTATAAATTATAGAATGCAACAATGCTGTCGTTTATTATCCCCTTCTTCCCTTTTGTTTACAATATTACTTATTCATTGTACCTAATGATTTGCATCATAACAAAACAATCGCATTTATTCATTCTGTTATTGGCTACGCATAATTGCGTTGAGAGTCCATAATTCTATACAGGCTAGAACAACAGGTATCTTATCCATTGTGTATATGTAACTGCATGTTTTGTTAATATCAACTTAATAGCTATAATTCATCTATAAGTGCTACCTTGCGCCCAAATATCATGACAATAAGTAAACTCAGTTGCTAACAATAGCATCATGGATTTAAAGCTACTTGAAAATGATTTGGGGTTTAAACTGGTGGTTGGCCATATTTATACGACAGATACCACAATGAGGGAGTGTATCGGCATTAGATGATTCTAATTCCTGCTTACAAACCAGGTAGTCATCTGTTGAAATGTCAGGTATATATAGTATAAAGAAAGCGCTGCCTGGTGGCTATAAAGAACCGTCGTACCCCACCCCTAGGCTTTATATAGCAATATGCTATTGTGATTAACTGCAGTAAGTTACTTAGTAATGTGACAATTTGGGCATATATGTAGTAGTTTAATCATAGGCTAGAGTAACATCGGGTGCGATTATAATATCACAATGTATTGGCGACTTAGATTGCCATCGATTGAGCAACTATTGATTGAGCGTAGCCCAATAGTAACCGTTACGACGACCTTGGCGCTGTATTTGCAAAAGTGATGTAAAACGACATTTCATTATGAGCGTATTATCAAAACATTATTCAACTTTATACAACTTTATTTTTACAAAATACAATACAGATACAAATTATATAGATATTATATCTCCTAGCTATTGGCTATCCTTTGGAATCTTTTCGGTAGTCTAGCATTCCACCCTATTGGATGTATAAGGAAACATTTTTCTTATCCAATTAGTATTTTGCTCCTGCCAATTCAAATGTTAGAGACGGCAAAGCTGATGTTGTGGGCGTTGGTGCTGTAGTTGCTTGATGGTTTGATGAGGTTGGTAAAGTTGATTATATTGTTGATATTATCGATGTTGTTGATGTTATCGATGTTGTTGATGTTGTTGATGTAGTTGATACTGTTGATGTTGTAAATTCTCATCATTCATTTCTTATGACAGTAATTGAGACAGTTAAATTTTTATCTTAAAACTTAGAATTTAAAAGATATTCCATCTGAATATCTGCCAACAGTTTTATAAACCCCATCTCTTCGATTATTTACAAAAAATCGTCCAAATATTCGGGTAATACTAAGACAGCAGTACAGTGCTGTATTGCTTCCTCGTATGACTGGCACATAAGACATTTTTGTCCTTCTATCGAAAACCGTTGCCCGCATTCCGCCCTTTTTATTCGTAGACCATTGCAAAATCTTTGAATAACCTTCCCAAAGTCTTTATACATATTTGTTTAATCGCCTCTTTCAACTGTATAATCGATAAATTATAACTTCTACGCCAACAGTCCTTTTATATGAGCTACTTTTGTTCGGATATGCCCCGATTGTGCCTGATTTGTGTTACTCTTATTCTATTATACAACCCTCTTTTCTTAATTCTTCTATTATAGATACCCCTCTAGTGCCAGGATAACCTGTATTATTTATGGTTATGTCACTGTTTTCTGTATCAATTTCCTATATACTTTTTCCCAAACTATGCGTATCAGATTGGGGATTATACTTTACTCCATAAACTGACGTGTATGTATATTTTCGTCTTCAGTTTTAATCATCACGTTCGTATACTAACGATGTACAGGCTCGTCATTAACTAGTAACTTAATCTTTTTTTTTAGAGTTCGCTTCCGTTTTCAACTTTAATCGTCTTCATAGGTTTTAGTATTTTTCCGCTATTCCTTATGACTGGGAAGCGGTGATTTGCAAAGTTTATGAGCTTCTTTGAATTCTGGTTGTGAAGTAGTATATCCTTTTTGCGTTCCACAAACTTCTTTCGTACGACATCCTGCATAAAATGATGCTTATGTTTACTTACAATAAAATCTTTAGCGTCCGTCATCATGAAACTTGGGATTGCGGTTAACCATTAACGGCTTCTTCTATATTTATATACTCATCGAAATTTTTTCTATATCGCCCCTTACCCAAATCAAAATCTTTTACAATAGTAATAAAACTATGTTTCGGGTCACCACCATTCCAGCATCGCTGACAAATTTCTTTAAACTTTATAAAGAGCATATCACTGCCAACATGATTTAGAAAGATATGCCAAAGATTTACATCATCCTGTTTCCATATTGAAATAACATTAGCGTTATCTCTAAGTCCGTGCTTTACTGTGCTGGCATACGTTTGACATAAGTAAAAGAAATCAATACTCTTATGTCTACCAAAGGAGAAAAACTGTGCGATCTTGTTTTGTTCGTTTGCATGAATATCATCAAAGACAATAATTGAATCTTCTTTTGCATCCTCTGGCTTAATCAAATCGTCATAGTTCCCAAATTCGTAGTAACCAATATCTGTCTTTAAGGGTTCAAATAACTTTCTTAACAGTTCATACTTTGACTGATATAAACTTTTAGAAAACACACAGACGTTTTAGAATCTAAGTCCATTCTCATGTAAAATGAGAGATATTAGAGCGTTGGTTTTTCCACAACTCGATGGTCCAGCAAATATAACCCTTATATTGGATGGGAACAAAGGTCCATGTTTACCAACTTCCTTTGCACTAGAAGTGGTATATGTATCAAGGTTTTGTATGGGTATTTTAACTTCTTGTCGTGCAGCTTCCACTGGGGTATTTGATTCTCTACTTTTATTTCGAGCACCAAGTTTATAGAGGTGATCCCGTAGCGTTGTTCTAGGCACATTGTTCAATCTACTAGCTTTACGCGTATTTAACACACTTTTCCGAACTTCACTAATTGCTTTCTCTAAAGATTGCTTGGTGTACATCTTTCAAATATACAGCTAAGACTGATTCAAAAATTTCAAAAAGCAGTCTTTTATACTAAATAGTTCATCCTCACCCGTCCGTCCATCCGCCCGCCCGCCCGTCCGTCTATGCGCTCGCCCACCCGCCCGCACGTCCGTCCGCCCACCAGCCCGTCCGCCCATCCGCCTGTCCAACCGGTCCGCCTGCCCCACACTCCCGACCATACGGGACGTTACGCTGCAGCCAACAAGTACATGGAGAAACAGTAAGATCTTATCGCACCGTCTAAGTATTTGGCCTACTACGATGCCAAAAACTTTTCCCCATACTTATGTTATGTAATTTTGAGTTGATTTTTAACCCCTAGGACATATGTTCACTCGATTTAAAGTTTTTAAAAATTTTTTCTAAACAGCAAAATGCCGAATGGGGCACCCGCAAAGCTGATAAACATAATGAAGAATTTATGAGTCATGAGGATTGTTAAAAATTTTTTTCTAGACCGCAAAGTGCTGAATGGGGCACCCGCAAAGCTGATAAACATAATGAAAAATTCGAATGAGTCATGAGAATTGTCATAAGACCCCCTTCGCCCTCAACACCCTACAACCCGTAGACTAGGTGAAGGGGGTAGGAGGGAGTCGGCGATCCAGTGAGAAACGATGTGCGCCAGAAGTGTCATGAGGATCGTCAGAATATACAATACACGTACCCTTCAACAAACGCCAACTAGACGGCAGGGTGGGGGGATCGATCGAGTGAGGATCAAAGTGCGCCAGAACATACATATATCTTCTACTGTGGATTATAGCTGCCCTCTTGCCGTAACAATGAGCAAAAATCGAGGAACTAAATCTTCAAAGGCATATATCTGTTTGTCGATTTGTTTTAGCACTAAACCTGTCCATTTGGAATTAGTGTTTAACTTTTAAAAGAGGTTTTCATAGTTGTTTTACGCCGTTAAATTGCTCGGCGCGGAAAGTGCATGGTTATTCATAATGGTTGTGGCGTCAATTTTGTAGTTGTATCAACAATGATTAGAGTTAATGAAATACTCCACTGATGCAGAAGGAATATAATTCGTATTCAAACCACATTCTGCTTCTCATTTCGGAGGTTTGTGGGAAGCCGAGGTTAAATCGGTCAAATCCCATTTCAAGAGGATAATTGAAGGTCAAATTTTGTCGCATGAAGAACTCAACACTGTAATTCAAATTGAGTCTCTATTTATCTCAAGGTGTTTGTGCTCGTTGAGTACTAATCCTGAAGATTTTTCATTTTTAACGCCAAATCATTTTCTTAGTTTGGAACCGGCGTCTGTATTGTCAGATCCTAAAATTACAGCTGTAAAGATTTCTCACTTGGATCGCTGGCAACTCATCCAGTGCATACAACAGGATTTTTGAAAACAATGGCGTACTAGTTATCTGCACACCCTACATCAAAAAACGAATTGGCTCACTTTGCTTTTTCAAATAGAAATTGGGACGTTGGTTTTAATCAAAGACAATCAAGCTCCACCTCTTTTATTGTAACTTGGTCGCGTCGATTATTTATACTATGATAGTGACGGCGTTACTAGTGTCGTTAGGGTTAAAACTGTGCATGGCATAATTAAACGACCTTTAGATGTTGTGCCCTCTACCTCTAGATAGCACAACTCCATAGTGCAAAATAATGTTGCATTTACCTTATTATTAGTTTCATTCCTTTTAGTATATAGTTTAAAAAGAAGTATATCATTCTTATTTTGGTGGGCGGTATATTAGAGTATTTTAAAGAATTTCTAACCGTCAACCCTTTAAAATTCTTTACCATTCACATACCTGCCTCTTTTGTCCTTGGTTATATACAGCCCTCCATGTATCATTGAATAATAACTGTCAGTTGAGTATTTTGGTCAAGTCCGAAGTGTGTAAAAGACTATTGATGCGTACTCACGGTATCATTACAATTTGGTGTGGACAATATTGTGTAAAGTTATACATACAGTCCGTTATACACATTTTTATGGAATACTTTGTTACCTATGGAACTGTCATAGCAGAAGATAACACAGCAAGTGCCAATATTAAGTTATTACACGCTGTATATCATTCACAATGTCATATTCCAAAATTCAATGCTAAAGTAATCAATTTATTTGTGTCTAATTAAGTTAGACGAATGAATATTACTTACAAGAATTGCTTACGGAACTGAATTATTATACATTTTGTTTTGTGCATAATCTACTTTATGTATAAGGATATATTATTTTAAAATCATTAGTTTCAATTTTAAAATCTTTGGTGGGAACTGTCGCTCCCATAAATCACAAGCCTCCACCAATGTATAAATTTGCAAATTAAGCATAGATAAACATATTAAATTAAAGAAGAAGATATTGCATTACGTAATATTGATGTTACGTTATATTGACAGTGTCCATTTTATTAATTATGTATTAAATAATTTTAGTTATGACTGTATTTACGAATTTGGTACCACATACAAGTGACGTCACCATACGAATAACTTTTTATTATAAAGGTAGGTACGGTTTCGTTAGGTTATATCAAATGTACCTATGAATTTTTCTTTTAACCTTTTATTATGTGTACTGCGTTTGGCTCATTACAAGTAGGTATAGCATTCATGCGGAACCATTATTACCATCATAATGAAAAAGCAAACAATCATTTTTTCAGTTACAAATTCATCTAAATTTGGGTGAACCAATGCAAGCATGGTGAAATAAGAATATGTTACCCTCACATTCAGGACTTCTATTAGAAATTTTTGTACATTTTATATGAATAAATTTAAGATGGTACGTGAATGTGTGTGTGGATGAAATTGTATACTAGATACAGCAAGTAGAAAAAAATAATTCATAGTTACCGTAATGATATAACGTAACAAATAAAATCGTTTATCTGCGAGGCAGAACAAGTCTTGTACTACTGTATAACTTAATTTTGCATATTGGAAGAAAGAATGCAGCAACAATTTGGTGATTAAAGCGTTTTCACGTTTAATACATTTATAATCAGTAGTATTTACACAACAAAATGTAAAAATGAACTCAAGTTACATATTAAAACAAATATACAACATTGTAAATGCTTAAAAAGAATAACCTTCCAGAGTTCAATACATTTAAATCTCTTAAAGTTAAATAGAAAATTCATTAGAATACAAATATAAAATAATAGCAAAAATGTAATAAAATACTTATTGTTGGATTTATAAATCGTCTGTTACGTGATATTTTTCTGCATAAACACTAGAATGTAAACAATCATTTCTGTTACTATTAAGTATATTGTTGCGGGCTACTATTAGGCAACCCATCAAACACACAAGGCTGTAAGCACTGTATATTCTCCTTGGACCGAGAATCTTCTAGCAATTACTGGAGAATGAGCCATCCTTTCTAATGCACGGTATAAATAAGACCGATGATGAAGTACAGAGTTAGTCTATATCAGAATGTCGAGTATAAATTATATCCTGTAAAGTTAAATAGTTGAGCTTTTGGAACGTGTCTAATGTACATGCAGCTTGTAGAATACATAAATAGACAAAAGTATAATAAATAAATAGTTGTGTTAGTGTTGTTAATGGACCTACGGTTAAGAAGTTAGTTTAAGAAGATATTAGTGCTTCTAAATTCATTAGTGTGATAGTGCTTCATTGTTAATTGGACTGAAAACATGTATAAATAAGGCATATACTGTTAATTAGACTTGTGAACAGTGAGTAATAAAGACTTTTGTTATTACTTGTTTTACATTAGTGAAACGCGGTAGTAGTAGTCCGTTACACTGGTGTCAGACCTGTGTGGGGTATATAGTGATTAATTTAAAAGGAAAAAACACAAGTCTGAAGATATTTAAGTAGTTTATATACGCTAGTTACAAGAAGCCAAAGTAAGATGGACGCAGAAACTTTAATAAATTTCCTTAAGGATTTTAAATCCGGTATGGAAGAAAAGTTTAGTGAAAACGCTGAGAAAATGGAGGAGAGATCGGCTAAACTAAAATTGACACTTACTGAAAATGCTGAGAAAATAGAAAAAAGTTGAATGAAACTACAGCCACGTTAGAACAAAGATTAAGGGAAGCTCCATTGCATTGAAAGAAGATTTCACTCAACAGGTAAAAACAGTTGAGCAAAAGTTGGACAGTAAATTGGAAAAAATGAAAGAACATGTATGAGACTGCAAAAACAAATGATTTCATTAACAACGCGTCCACTTGAATTAGTAAACCAAGTTGTAAATCAGAACATTCCAGAAATAAGAAGAATGAAAGGAAGCGAATCAATACCGTCAAAATTTAAAGTGAAACCACCCACATTCGATGGTAAAACATCTTGGCCTACATATTTGAAACAATTTGAAGCTGCTGCAATAGCCAACGGTTGGTGCTACAAAGAGAAGACTATCTCCTTAATAGTCGCCTTACGGGGGAAAGCTCTTAACATCTTGCAAACCAAACCCGATCACCAACAGAATGATTACGGCCTCTTAACATCGAAGCTTGAGATGAGATATGGAGACGCTCACCTTCAACAGGTTTGCCATGCACAAGTTAAGAACCGCTCGCAAAAGACAAATGAAAACCTGCACGAATTCGAAACTGACATTGCCTGATTAGTTAGATTGGCATACCCAACGGCACCAGATAGCTTCCTCGAGCAACTGGTTGTTCAAACATTTGTGGATGGCGTTAAAGATGGCGAAATACAGCAAGCGCTAAGATTAGCACGGCCAAAAATGTTAGATGACGAACTGGCCCATGCGCTTGAATTTGAAGTAGCTAAGCAGACATCACACAGGGTGAGTCACAAAGTTCGGTCTGCCTTAGAGGAACTTGGTCAAGCGCAGAACAGCATAGGTAACCACTGTGCGAACGCGAACTGTTGGAATAACGCAAATAAAATTCAATATTTTTCGAGGTTTTTGAGAGAAAGAGCGCGGCTATGGTTTGAGAAATTTGTAGCGGATCCCAATAACGGTGACAAAACATGGACTGATATAAAAGAAAACTTTTTGAAACTTTACGGATGGCCAAACAGAATTAAACAATTAAAAATTAAATTGAGAAATCGTTGGCATTTACAAAACGAAACTGCAATAAATTATTATTATGAGTTGCAAAATTTAGGGACGCAGACAACCCCTGCTTTAACAACAAACGAACTTATGGAATATTACGAAGCCGGTCTACGTAATAATTTCATTATTTTCGCCGCGAACAGAAAACTTACTGACGAAAGTTTAAAAGATATCGCTTATAGCCTTTCGAAAATGCAATATAATGTTATGCAAGATACGTTTACCCAACAAACTACTCTATTGACAATTTCGCAAAATAGGCGAAAGCATAGATCCAATCCTAGGCAAAATACTACGCACTATAGACGCAGTTTTCGTGATATTCCTAACTTGAGTTCACCACGTCGAGGAGAATCTTTCCGTTCTCAGAGATACTATGGTTCTCCTTCTCCACCGTTGCTACGACAATCTGTATTCTATTATAATCAACGCACAACAAATAATCAACCGAAGTGCTTTAATTGCAATCGGTTCGGTCATTATGCAACGTCATGCAGAACAATAATTCCACAATCAGACGGTGGAAATCTTCAAAATCATCGCAGAAGTTTGACGCCAATAAAAACCGTCACTTTTAGAAAACGTTCGGAAAGTAGAAGCTCAAATCGTTCTGGTAGAAATGCACCACCCACAACCTTTGAAAATTTTCAGGAAGGGCTCGTCTCTCGGCGCAAGCGGCGAGCGGAAACCCCGCAATAAGCAGTCATCTTTATGCCCATAAACACGATTATTTTAACCAACGTAGTCATCAACATGATAGATATTTTCAAAATAATTTTTCATTGTGTGGATATGATAAACTAAATGCTAAATATTTTAAACCTAACATTTATTATACTAATTATAGAGCAAACTTACCTAATAATTTTAATGTTTATGTTTAGAACAAACGATTTAGTAAGTACTCAAATAATTTTAATTACTTATTCAGGAAATCCAACAGAAAAACCTATCGTAATAAACGTAACAGAAGATATTGTTGCGAGCTACTATTAGGCAACCCTTCAAATACAGAAACGCCGTAAGCAGCGTATATACTACAGAAGCCTAGAATTTTCTAGCATTATACTGGAGAATGAGTCATGCTTTTTAATTCAGGTATATATAAGACCGCTAATAAATGTAAGAGGTTAGTCTATATCAGAATATCGAATATAAATTATATCGTGTAAAGTTAAATAGTTGAGCTTTTGGAAGCCCAAGAGAGTAAACATAAATATTATATTATGTGACTGTGTCTAATGTACATGCAGCTTGTAGAATACATAAATAAACAAAAGTGTAATAAATAAATAGTTGTGTTAGTGTTGTTAATAGGCCTATGGGCAAGAAGTTAGTTTAAGAAGATATTAGTGCTTGTAAATTCATTAGTGTGATAGTGCTTCATCGTTAATTGAACCGAAAACATCTATAAATAAGACATATACTGTTAATTAGACTTGTGAACAGTGAGTAATAAAGACTCTTGTTATTACTTGTTTTAAATTAGTGGAACGTGGTAGTAGTAGCCCGCTAGACTGGTGTCAGGCCTGTGTTGGGTATATAGTGATTAATTTAAAAGGAAAAAACACACAAGTCTAAAGACATTTAAGTAGTTTATATATGCCAGTTACAAGAAACCAAACTAAAATGGAAGCAGAAACTTTAATGACTTTCCTTAAGGATTTTAAATCCGGTACGGAAGAGAGGTCGGCTAAACTAGAAGTTACACTTAGTGAAAATGCTGAGAAAATAGATTAAAAATTAAGTGAAAATGCTGCGAAAATAGAAGAAAACTTTAGTGAAAATGCTGAGAAAATGGAAAGGTTAAGTGAAAATGCTGCCAAAATGGAAGAAAAGTTGAATGAAAGTACAGCCACGCTAGAACAAAGATTAATGGAAAGCTCATTGCATTGGAAGAAGATTTTACTGAACAAATAAAAACAGTTGAGCAAAAGTTGGACAGTAAATTGGTAAAAATGGAAGAAGATGTATGAGACTGCAAAAACAAATGATTTCATTAACAACGCGTCCACTTGAATTAGTAAACCAAGTTGTAAAACAGAATATTCCAGAAATAAGAAGCATGGAAGGAAGCGAGTCAATACCGTTAAAATTTAAAGTGAAACCACCCATATTCCATGGTAAAACACCTTGGCCCACATATTTGAAACAATTTGAAGCTGCTGCAATAGCCAACGGTTGGTGCTACAAAGAGAAGGCTATCTCCTTAATAGTGGCTTTACGGGGGGAAGCTCTTAACATCTTGCAAACCATTCTCGATCACCAACAGAATAATTACGACCTTTTAACATCGAAGCTTGAGATGAGATGTGGAGACACTCACCTTCAACAGGTTTACCATGCACGAGTTAAGAACCGCTCGCAAAAGTCAAATGAAAGCCTACAAGAATTCGAAGCTGATATTGCCAGATTAGTTAGATTAGCATACCCAACGGTACTAGATAGCTTCCTCGAACAACTGACTGTTCAAACATTTGTGGATGGCATTAAAGATGGCGAAATACAGCAAGCGCTAATATTAGCACGGCCAAAAATGTTAGATAGCGCACTGGCTCATGCGCTTGAATTTGAAGCAGCTAAGCAGACATCACACAGGATGAGTCACAAAGTTCGGTCCGCCTTAGAGGAACCTGATCAAACGCAGAACAGCATAGATGAAATAATCAACCGTGTGACTGAAAAGCGAAAGGCGGAAAGGCTGGAAAGACAACGACCGCAGAGGTGGTGTCTGCGATGCTGAAGCGGCGGTGTGGTTGGTCATATACAGAGACACTGTACTCAACCAAAAAAACAACCGGTTGAGCAGCAGCAATATAACTTTGACACAGAACATCGTGTAGGAACTAGCCATCGGAATACAGACGCTCTGTCAAGGAGACCTTGACCGGTAGACTGCAATCCTTGCTCCAAGATGGAAGAGAAAATAAGTGTCATTCACAGAATAATGGTAACCGATGATACTTGGCAACCCGAAAAATTACGAGAAGACCTGGAGAATGACGCCGAATTGGGACGTATTATTATGTGGAAAAGTAGAAGACAACGACCAGCTTGGGAAAAAATTAGTATTTCAAATAAGAGCCTGAAGGCATACTGGGCACAGTAGGACTCCTTGGTGATTGAAAATAAAATCTTGAAACGACGCCTGGAATGTGAAGATGGCACTGAGGAGACTCCAAGTGATAGTGCCGAGAAGCAGAGTGACGGAAGTGTTCCTGCACTTGCACGATGGTATTTCCGGAAGGCCCTTTGGCGTAAAAATGACTCTCGAAAGAGTGAGAGAAAGATTCTATTGGGTGAACTGCAAAGAAGATGTGAAGGAGTGTTGCCGGAAATGTGAGTTGTGTGCCTCACAAGACGAAAAGCCCCAATGAGACAGTATAACGCAGGGAATCCTTTTGAGAGGGTAGCCATTGATATAGCTAGTCCGTTTCCTGAATCAGAGAAAGGAAATAAATACATCTTGGTTGCAATGGATTATTTTACCAAATGGCCAGAGGCATATGCTATACCTAACCAAGAAGCCAAGACCGTTGTAGATGTACTAGTGATGGAGTTGTTTTGACGCTTTGGAGTTCCATTGAAATTACACTCCGATCAAGGTCGGAACTTCGAATCAGCGTTGTTTCAAAACGTCTGCAAGCATCTTGGAATCAGGAAGACTAGAACCACGCCACTTCATCCTCAATCGGATGGAATGGTTGAAAGAATGAACAGGACATTAGGAAAGTACCTAGCCAAAGTTGTATCTGAACATCAACGAAACTGGGACCAATATTTACATTTGTTCCTACTGGCCTACCGATCTTCGGTACATGATAGCACAGGATACTCTCCCGCTTGCGTGATGTTAGGACGTGAATTGCGGTTACCATGTGATCTTCAGTTTGTATTTAAACATGGAGAAGAGATCGCAGGTGAAAATTACGTTAGTAAGCTTCGTGAAAGATCAAATAGCATTCACGAAAACGTCCGAAAGGGTATCCAGGCAGCAAGCGATCGAATGAAATCCCGATATGACACGAGAGCTCAAGAAGGTGGTTATCAACCTGGAGATTTAGTGTGGTTGTATAATCCACAAAGACAGCGTGGGTTGTCGCCAAAATTATAAAGACAATGGGAAGGCCCGTACGAAGTGTTAACAAAATTAATGATGTAGTGTACCGGATCAGAAGATCTCCCCGTACTAAACCGAAGGTGGTACACTTTGACCGATTAACATCTTATGCTGGCAACAACCAGGGGGACTTGAGTAATGAGAATGGTGTGCGAAGAGTTATTAATCGTGAACCAAATGTAGATTTTGAGAGTTTCATGGCGGCGTATGGTGGTTCCGCTAAGGCGAGATTTGGCGTTGTTGTTGAAAAACAGCAAGATCTGTTTAAAGCACCAGAAGAGTATTTCCTTGCACATTGCGTAGCTCAGGACCTGCAAATGTCAAGAGGGATAGTTATTGTTTTCAAGAAAAAGTTTGGATGTGTGGATGAATTAGTACAACAGCAGCCAACTGTAGAAAAAGCTTTGGTCCTTCAGGATAAAAATTGTTATGTTTACTATCTGGTCACCAAAAATTTTTCATGGCAGAGACCTAGTTATGGACATCTATGGGAGGCTTTGCTAAATCTTAAGGCTTAAATGATAGAAAATAGATTAACGAAACTAGCGGTACCCAAGCTAGGCTGTGGACTGGATCGCTTAGATTGGAGGATAGTCCAAAATATGCTAGAAGTAATTTTTCAGGGAACCAACGTCCAGGTCCTTGTTTGTTGTTATCAACCGGTTGCCTACCAAGACCAAGAAAAGAGTGTTGACTGTTAATTCCAACGACGTGGTGGATGCCCCACAGGAGATAGCTGCCGATACCGTCATCAGTCATTGAATTGGCGTCAAAATGTATTTACAGTTACGAAACGTAACGGTTATAAAATGGGGGCAGTGTTGCAAGCTACTATTAGGCAACCCGTCAAACACACATGCGCCGTAAGCAACGTATATACTACAGAAGCCTAGAATTTTCTAGCATTATACTGGAGAACGAGTTATCCTTTTTAATTCGGGGTATATATAAGACCGCTAATAAATGTAAGAGGTTAATCTATATCAGAATGTCGAATATAAATTATTCGTGTAAAGTTAAATAGTTGAGATTTTGGAAGTCCAAGAGAGTAAACATAAATGTTATATTATGTGACCGTGTCTAATGTACATGCAGCTTGTAGAATACATAAATAGACAAAAGTGTAATAAATAAATAGTTGTGTTAGTGTTGTTAATGGACCTATGGTTAAGAAGTCAGTTTAAGAAGATATTAGTGCTTGTAAATTCAATAGTGTGATAGTGCTTTATTGTTAATTGGACTGAAAACATCTATAAATAAGGCATATACTGTTAATTAGACTTGTGAACAGTGAGTAATAAAGACTCTTGTTATTACTTGTTTTAAATTAGCGGAACGCGGTAGTAGTAGCCCGCTACAATATTTTAAAGACAATAATTATATTTTTCAAAATTTATTTTGGCGATTCTGAAGCTATACTTTTTCTGCAACAACACTTGAATTTTGCAAACCTGCATTTTCAGATTGTTCATCGTTGTTCGACGCACCAGAAATTACTTCCATTGTCATTTCTTGGCTTGATACACAATTTGTCGGTATATCATCCATAAGATCAACTGAAATTGCATTTAAATTGTCATCACACTTTGGCTTATCTATTATTACATTTACATCAGTCTTAGCAGAATCCACCGTTCTTGTCTTATAATGTTCAGTAAAATTAGTCGAATTTTCACGTACTTTTGAACTAGGAATACGTGAAACTATATCTCTGTACCTAATTTTATCAGAAATACTATGTTTGAATTGAACATGACGTTTACATTCTGATTTAGTAGAATAAACATTTTTGCATATATTACATTGATAACGAGACCAGTTAAAGCGAGATGCCATATGGTACATCAGTTCCTTATTTAGAAGGTTTGTGATATGATATACAGGTGTGCGTTTCAACATTAGTACAGTTTAATGATTGTTCTGGTAAAGATGATTTATTTATTGTAATTAAATTATTCTTTGTAGAAATTACAGCTGTACTATCTTCATTGTTAAGATTATCTTCCAGTTTTTCTTCTTTGTTTAATTTGTTATTCTCTTTGCCTTTCTTGTTGAAATTCTCTTCCTGTTTGTTTTCCACGTTTAAATTGTCTTCTAGTTCCTCTTGAATCTGTAAACTGTTACCAATATCTAATGCTGATATTTTCTTCTGGTAATTAAAGTCTTCGAAAACTTTACTCACTGTTAGATCACGGACATAAAAGTTATATGGTTCGTCACTCGTTGAAATGTTTTCAGGCTTATTTTTAATATTTATTTCGCTATCACTTGAACTAATATTATCCAAATCGTTAAAATTATAGATGCCGTGGATTTCCAAAGGTATATGGAATCTTTTACATGCATAATTAAAGTCTTTTTTCGATGTTTTGTCAACTTGATCATCCTTTTTTTCTGATATAGCGTTTTTACCACTATTGTCACAGCTTTGCAAATCATTATCGTCCACAGAGCTACTTACAGATTGCTAAAAATTGCAAATGATTACATTTCAAAATTTATAACATATTATATACCTGATCATATGTATTTACATTTTCACTTAACTCCAAACCAAAACTGTTTTTCTTAACAATATTAGATTTTTCTTCCATTATTTGATATTGTTTGACTCCACTACTATCAACTAGATAACCAACTTTCTTAATTTGAGCTTTGCTTTTTTTATGAACTTTAATTAAGTGTTGGAAAACACAATGTGCAAATGGAAATGCTTTTTGCAATCTGTACATCGATATATCCAGTTGCTCTTATTATGTTTCCATCTCATGTGAAACATTAATAAACGTTTTGTAGAACGCTTTGCATTGCATATCCGACACGTATACTTCCTTTTTAAAATTGGATTCCTTTTAGTATCACTAAGTAATACTTTTCCATCATCTCCTATTATTGCATCGTTAACTTGAATTTCCATGACCTACAAAAAGCTTTATTAATCTTTAATAAACTAACACTTACAATTAAGTTAATATTTATTGCAGAGTTATATTGATTTGAACATCCATTGATACAACAGTTAAAGTGTTCTAAATTAAGTATTATAGCGGAAGTAATCTGATGGGCTTGGATTGACCTTGTAAATATCCTGAAACCTTTACACAAAAGAAACAAACTTTAGGTAGGAGTATTTATTAATAAGTAACAAACAGCGTCCAAACTATCAATTGGCTATTTTACATATCAGTAGATTAAACAATTATCAAGCGTGGGTAAAAGCTAACGATTGTAGCGCGTGTTTCTTCGTGTAAACTTCTTAACTAGCGGCCATAGAACATATACAAATAGATAAGTAACTTAAATGAGTGATCTTGAAAAGTCTGTCAAAAGTTTAGTACGGATCGCACCCGTTAGATAGCACTGCTAACCAATTTTTAGGCTGTTTATTGTCAAAAATTCTACTGTCATTTCCGCTTTGTTTTGTTTTGCTTTTGCGTTTACCTGTTTTATATTTGTTCCAAGTTTTTCCTATTTACGTTTGACTAGCAAATTATTTGTTCTGTTATTTATAACGTAGCGCGACGATGGCCCATGTGAAAACGTGTTGTGTTTTAAACTGCACGGATAAAACAACCGTGCATTAGCTGGACGCGACGCTCTCAGCGTCGCTATAGTGCCTTTTAACTCGAGAGTTTTTCGGCTTGTAGATGTTTCTTCCTCTGGTGAGTTGTTGTGTGGTTTATAGTTGATGTTCTTAAATATATGTAGGTCTCGATTCCAAAAGACCTGCTCCTGGAATCCTCTTCTTTTGATGCAGTGAGCAGTTTCCCGGATCCCCCCTTGATTGTCCTCCAACTACACAGTATTCCGGATCCTGGGTTCACTGGCCTGTGGTTTTCGACAGACAGAATGGCTACTCGCCACAGGTCGCTCCATTGTCAGGCAGGTCGTCTAAACAGGACTGACGGATGTGCATCTCCGACGACTTCACTTGTGTACCCATTCCTCGGCAGCCCGCATAGCTGGAAAACTTCTTCAGGACGTCACCGTTCCGCTGCTCACCTTTGATCGCCCGGAGGCGGTGGTAGATACACGAGTTGCTGCCTCGTCGGCGTCTGGGCAACAAGTGTCGGATAAAACAAGTAAAAGGCATCGTTTTCCTTGTAAAGATCCGGACATTTACAGTAGATGGATTGTAAATATTAATAATCCGAAGCTATTTAATGTAGCCCCGGAAAAGGTGTATAATTCATATTATGTGTGTGACAGACATTTTATTGAGGAATTCAAGGTTCCTGGAACTAGAAGAGGTTTACAAAAAGGTGCTATACACTGAGAAAAGTGATTTGGTTGATACAACCAATTCTGTTGTTTTGAAGAGTAAAGCATTTGATCAAGTATTTTTTAGTCGTTCTAAACGAAACTATATTAACTGAACCGCTTGCAGATGGTTAAACTAACATCAAAAATTAGTTGACTTAAATTTGTTTGTTTGAATGCATAATAACAGTTGATTAATAAACGAATGCAAAAGTGAATTTCATTCAACATCAGTCGTATTTAATACAAACTAATATTGTCAACAAATTTCATATTTTAGTCCAATACTACATTAATGTTGAAAAAAATCTATTTTAGTTAAATGAATGCTGAAAAAAGTGTCAAATGAACACGTTTTGTGACAAACTGAACATTGAAACAAACGTACTCTAGCTTGTTGATTTAAATAAACTACGATTGCCACATCAAACGTCGGGTTATTTGTTGAATGCAACGCTATTTAGTAAGTCTCCGATGTTGCGTATTGAATGTTCAGCGCGCGCACATTATATCTTTAATATACTGCAACGTTCGACAGCGACACGTCAACATGGCTTCAAGCGTTACTTCGCATTGTTTATTGTGTTAGTTTCCATTATAGTATTTCAACTCACTGTAAAAATACATGGAAGATAAATTTAGTATGCTGTACTATGTTTAAACAAAATCTCTTCGTCTAAAAATACGTAAGTACCTTCATATAAATTGGTTTCAATTGTCCTTAACTAAATGCAGTTGTTTTAGCATTCAACTATATAAGCGAACGTTTAACTTCAAAACCAATGGCAACCACAAGGAATAAACAAACTTTCAATAATCAGTGTCAGTTTTATAAAATTGAAGTGGAAGCTAAACTGAAATATATGCAGGATGAACTAGGGTTAATGTAACATTCAAGGTGAGATTTGATTCAATATACAACTTGATAATGTGACTGAATGAAGTTATTTTAAATCAATATTTTTTTAAAATCTGTTAGGGATGAACAAACTCATTTGTTGATCGCCAAGTTGTATTAAAAAAATTTGATTAAAATAATTGCATTAAATCAGAATCGATCAAGCTGGATATTGAATCAAACTACTTTGGATGTTTAAACTAATTCTATATCTAAACAACGTACAACGTAACGAAATGATTGATTTGACAACACAATAAAAGTTTGATTAAACCAAAAATGTTATTATTTGAACCCTTATTAGCCACTGACCTTAATAATTATTATCTACTCAACATATGGGTTAGTTAAACCAATGACGCTTTTTGGTTAGTTGAAAAATTTGAATAGTTTGTTTTAATGCTGCAAACCCTTTCAAGTATTTGCTTCAATGATTTTTATATGTAAGTGGGATATTCAAAGTGTTGATTTAACATAACAGTTTATTTGATAAAAGTATTAAATAATTCAAATCAAACCTACAAGCAATTGAAGTAACGATACCTAACATTCAAGTTACATTAATAGCGATTTGAGTAAATGCCATAATTATTGTGGTGCAAATTTAGGTTTGTTTGCTTCAAAATCGGTTTTCCAACATTTTATTATGTTCTATTTAATGCATATAGATCATTGTTTATATACAAACCAAAATTCTAATTGAATCAACTAATTTTCAGTTGAAGCAACAAAATCCTTTTCTCAGTGTACCAACCTTAAACCTGAATTGTAAGTTTTTAACTAAAATTAATATTTAATAAAGTGTATGCCCCATTGTAGATAATGCACATATAATTGAGTTAGAAAATGAACAGATGAGTGGAAGTCTTATTCTAGTACTACAGGGTAATAGTTTTAGTTAATACAATTATTTAATAATTTATGTTGAACATAATCATTTTAGATGATGTGCATGCTATGAAACACATAGAAGACTCACCGTTAAATGGGAGCTCTATTGAAATATTGCATGGTAATGTACTAAAGGTTGAGTAATAGAATTTTTTAAATGTATGATATGAATTTTGTAGATGTTAATATGGCAGCACAGAAAATTGGGGATGATCCACAGATTACCGCCAGCGTTGTTGAAGTACTAGAGAGTTATATTTTTAATATTATACAAATCAAGCTAAACATTGTCCATTTTAGATAATGTGCATACTATGGTAACAGAAAAGGTTATGAGCAACTCTCAGATAAGTGGCAGCTACGTAGAAGGATTACAGGGTAATATACATAGTTGATATTATGTAATAGGTATCTTAATACGATATATTGATATGTGGTTATTATTTGATCAGAAAACTAATCTTATTACTCTATTCAACATTTTTGATTCTTACTTTCAATTTAACTTTAAATAATTACTTACCGTACTTGAGTTCATATTACTTTTTGTTGGCTACAGTATAAGGCGAATTACCTACGATTAACAGTTAGTTTATGGGAATTAGTGATGGGGCGTGAAGTTTAAAAATCACTGTTCATGGTGAATGTTAACCTAAGAACAGAGAACAGGCTGCGAATTTATTTCTGTGATTTTCTATTGTAGCGATATTGTATACTGTGAGTCGGTCACTCAATATGTTTTAATCCCTACACATTTGTAATGCATTTTATTGTTCATGTTTTAAAGTAAACGGAGTGATTGATTAATTGATTAACATAATATACAATAAAACATACGCTCATTAACTATTATCGACTGATGAAAAATGTCTGGAAATTGTTGACATGTAATATGATATTGTGTATATTTCTTTCAAATTAAAAACCTATTCTGTTTTTACTTGTTAACGTGTACAACACTATTGTTAAGAAAAATATTGATGAAAATTTATTTTTAATCATTTAATGAGTACTTTACCAGCCAATGCAATAAAAAAACTTGAAAATCAAAACAGTTTCAGCAAAGGCTGTCGAAACTGTCTAATCGCGAATCGTGAAAATTAGTAGAAGTTGAGATAATATACATCATTCAGCAAATATCATACAAAGACCAAACATCTTCAACCATAGATGCATATAATTTTTGTTATCAAAGAGTAGTTTGCGCTGTGTATTATTATTCTTAATTACGAATTAATTATTTAAGCATTTTAGATAATAATATTAAATCTTTTAGGTAATAGAAGAAATGAAATATTAAGGGCCGTTAAAGTTACGCGTCAGAAACACCCGAGTCCAAAGTGCAAGGTTTTGTACAAACTGGCAGTCGATTAGAGTAAGCAAAAAGCAAACCTTAATAAGAAACTCGAATTTTCAGCAACGATTAGAAAATGCCACCCGAGCAATCAAATCTGCTTCATTTAGGTATTTAACAAGATATATTATTCAAACAACCGTTAAGTTTGTGACATTTCTCCGTAGCCAATGCAGTTAAATAATGACCTAATTTTTTAACGTTTGAAGATAAACATTTTTTTCAGTTAATCTTTGTTAAACATTCTTGTATAGTCATTAATTTTTTGTCGTTGAGCCGTGAGCTGTTAAATAATGCCAATTTTTAAAATTTTTGAAATAACACTTGCTACAACTATGCTGTGCGTTAAATTTAGGTTCTTTGTTATTTTTATTATCATTAAACATGAAGAGTGAAACCAGAGAAATCATACTGTATTTTTATCCATTTATAATATATTCATTATATGTGTGTTTACTCATAGGAATATCCATTATTCACTAGAGAATTTATTTAAACACTATGCTTTTAAAGTACTTCAGTAAAAACTGAGTACATATAGTGAAAATAAGATGGCTTGTGCTCCCTTAGATTAAGGGAAGCTGCAAAAACTGCAAGCTCGAACTTTATACCGGAAAAATCGAAAAAATAACATTTGTTTTAATAACACTTCCTTAATATTATTTAAAAATTTAAACCTATGATAACTTGAGTTGAAACGGCCTGTGTCGTAAACTTAGACCTTGTGAATAATAGCATTCATTAGAGGCTCGTTGAATAATATAGTATTTTCTATTACTGAAATAGCTCTTGTCTTGGGTATTATTTGCAATGACGACAGTCGAGTTATCGTATAAAACAAACAAATAAACCAACAGATGTCAAATAAATAATACCATTCTGTAAAAGCATTTAAAATCTTAAAGTTCATAACTAATTATAGTCAAGGTGAATTACAATTGACGCCTTAAAATAAAGTGGAAGCTTTAAATGCAACTAATTTAAATTTATAACCAGAAACATAAAAAGATAATATGAGATTGCCTATTAAATTTGTTATGGATTTGCAAAAATATCTAGAAAATTCTAGTACTATTGAATAACTACTTCATGAACTTGTGACTGTATACTCTTGTATAAGTATATTTGAATAAGGTAGAGCTATTATTTAAACTTCCCGCCTACAATAGTTCGGATCGCATCCGCAGCAAGCAGCACAATCAGTATTTTCTCTCTTTGCCTAGTTTTCTTTTCTATTTATGTATGTTCTTTGCTAGCGGCGGCGTACTCATTATCCTTTTGGGAAGTAGCTCGGAGCGTGTCGGATCCCGAACCTGTTACAGTGGAAGGGGGTTGCTTGGCAACCCGAAGAGTGCGCGCGTTATAGTATGTTTTTTTAATCCTGTTTCATTTTATATTGATATTTTGCCTAGCCTTATAACATTTCGATTACCTCAAAATAGGAAACAATGAAAGTACACGTCCAACCAGTTCCAGGACTGAAAACCTAATGATGGCGGTATAACATTTTCTATAATTTAATTCAGTCCCTAAGAAATGTTTGTCCTTGACTGCAATTCGAAAGATTCTTCCCTTTCAATTCCAATAAACTAAAGGGAAATGTCCTGTGATTTAAATATCATTCATAGGAGTCTGTTATGTTAAGACACTGCCCAATTTTATTTTATAAAATTTAAGTGATTGAAACTTTGTCATTTCAAGGAAATTGCTCCTTTGTTTAGTGTTTTAGTATTTGTTTTACACCAGGTAGTATTTTATACTTTAGAATAAACAATTTTGCTATCCAGAAACATTTATTAATAGAGCAGCTGATTCTACAATATGCGAGACTGTCTTCAAAGGCAAATTTTCCCAATGATTAGTAAATTAATTTTTTAAAAAAGCCTATAAAACATTTTGTATAAGATTCGGATACAATGAATACTTAATGTAATACTTGAGTTCATTCAGTGCGTCAACTAAATGACGTATTACACCAACACCAACCTTGTTTTGGAATAATTCCAATTATACACAATAGATTAGCAGCCATAAGAAAACTTCGCTTATCTTAAATCCAAATAAACGATAAACGTTCAAATTACTTCAAACAGCAATAGCGAAAAACCAATTCAATTCATGCGTCAAGGACGTTGTGCTCAACCAATATTATCAGATCTTCAATTAATAACCATACCTGTACTTAAAATTTCATATCTACATAAAACGCCAATAGCTGTTCCAACATTAACTAAAAATTTATGCAGCTCCTCAGTTAGCGCTGCAAATGAAAAGTGTTGAAAATGAATTAAGACACACTTCCTACCAACCACCGAAAAAGAAATCACTTAAGGAACTATGCTAGAACCCATGCTACTCACTATACATAAGGCAGTTCTGAGTAGGGATGGACTCGGGCTTTCGGGCCGGCCCGGCCCGGGCCCGGTTTGATTTCGGGCTCGAATCCGGGCCGGGCCGTTGACTACTTTATTCGGGCCGGGCCGATCTTTTTTCGGGCCGGGCCGGACCAAACAATTCGGGCCGGCTCGAGCTTTTCGGGTCGAAAAACGCACGAGTAGATACTCCATCGTTCCTTCACTTCAATCTCACATTGAGTAAGTGAACGTTCTTAATTATATTTTCACGTAGTGTCTTCATGAACCATTAATAATCAGTTTTTCGTCTTGTTTAGTGTAAAGAAGACGTGATATTATAACTCACTTCTTTTCCCGAATATCTTTTTCTAGTCCTATTTAATGTTCCACATGTTGCACTTTAGGCAAGTTAAAAATGCCCAGGAACATCGAACTGGGTGATATATTCATAATTCAAAAGTTTGCACGATTTATATTATGTATATGTATATACTTCAAATTTCGATCATGCGGCGAACGACGATATTATCAATCGCGTGCATAGTTTATGTCTACCGCCTACACTAGAGAGTTATTGCAACGTTCATATCATCAATTTTTAATAAAGTTTTCCCTTATTTGACATTTACACATGCGCAATTACACCTTTCATGTTTGTACTTTATTAAAATACAGGACACCTTTATTTAATTTAAATACAGGCAAGGAATGCTTTTATTTAAGGCGCCTTAATTTTGACATATACCAAATGCCTAACGTACAAACTTACATTTAATTATCTGCTTTTTGTATAAATATAGCGAAATAAATGGTTTTTTGTAGTGTTGTTTTCGTAATTAAATTTAGAAATATAATGTCCAAGTTTATAACACGAAAAAGATATAAAACGTCAACGCTCTAAATACGAGGATGCTGTTTTGTATTGCTTTTCCTAGAAGTAAGCTGTAAAAATTCTTTTGAAAACAGATATGCTATATGTTTGGGAAGAAGTAAAAACAGTGTCTTGAAGTAAACTCGAAGAGTATTCCGTGAAAACACTTTGACAACACATACAAATCTTATCGAATCAGTGGGAAATGAAAGACTTAAATGATAAAAAAAGGTTCATCTTTGTGTGATTACAATTTTTTTGATCTTTTCCAATATAGTTAAACATGTATTATAGGTCACCTTATCACAAAAGAGATTAATTCTTTATTCATTTCTAAAACATAACCTATAGATATAGAATACTAAACATATATGTCAGAATAAAGAGTAAAGAAAAAACACTTGCACTAACACTCCTTTAGATTGGATGCAAACTTATAAAAAAGGATACTTTATTTAAAGATTCTTTTAATAAAGTCTGCTTGGAATGAATTTGCAATAACTCTTTAATTTCAAGTAAAATTCTTTGAACTAAGAACGAGAAAATAAAGCGGACGCAAACTTATGATAAAGGTTATAAGGTACGTTAAGCATACAATTTCATAAACATTGAAAATTGCTAAACATTTTGTACTTTTGTTACCTATTTCTAAGATTTTTTAAAGAATTGCTACATTTATTTTCAAAATTAATTACCCTATTTTTCTCCCTTGTTAATTCAATACCCGTTGGAATAAATTCTGTTTCTACTGTTAAATTCTTTAACATAATTAATAATAAACACGCTCTCGAATAAATTCCTCAACTTAAATCTAGTTGCTTTGAAACGACAAGTTTATGCTACAATTAAATAGTTATATCCTGTTTCAGGTACCCGTTATCTTGGTATCGATTACGACCGCGTATAATGGTTTTCTCTATTGTTCCAATGTAAAGACTTGTTGAAGAAAGGTCGCACACTAAGCAATAAAACCCAGGTTTTCCAGTTTTAATCGCGCTTTGATAAGCGAGGATTTGCAGTTCGAATTCGTGTTATTTGAACCATTGTTGAATTTGCTTCTACAGCTTGTGCGTCGACATATTTTCTACATTATTCGTCACCGTATTTCAAAAGTAATGCACGTCTGTTTATTTTCTGTTCGACAACTAGGAGGTGTCTTGCGTGGATTGCTTTTTTAGCTGGAGGCCAAATGGGTTCTTTTTTTCTGTAGACCAACTGCTTTTGTCCGTAGATCACTGCTGTAGTTACGATGGCAGGGTGATTGGATCCTGAATACCTTACATGTGATTTTCCAATGCTCCACCCGAAGGTACTACATTGGCCAGGTGGTGAGTTTTTTGTTGCCTGGAAATTTAGAATTTTGCCGAACCCTTGCCGTTTCAGGCAAAGTAGGGATCTTTAACGTGCGTGACAACACTCACACACGGGACTTCCATTTAACCTCTCATCCGAACGAGGGCGTAGTTTTTGTGAAAAATGCTCAACTGCCATTTTTCAAGCAGTCAGCCGTGTCGGGATTCGAACCCAGGACCTCCATAGTCTTACGCGGATCCTGAATACCGCGGCGTTTCTGTGTTGACCGACGGTTTGCAAGCAAAGTATCCGGACACCTACAGATATGCAACTCGTTTTCTTTTGTGTGTGTCAATGGGATATTCCGTTTCAACATTTGGTGTAGTTATGTGACAAGAAACGTCACATTGTAGAACTATTGTGCGTTGCTGCTAATCGATATTATCGCTCACAGGTGTGATGTATCTGTATTAAAAATGTTGGACAGACACACGCTTATTCCTTTATACTGATTGGTTTATTTTACGACGTCTACACAAAAATGGAAGAAGAGATTACCGATGTGAAATCCTTCAACACAAAAAATATGGTTATAACGTCTTCCAGTAATCTAGATAATGTGTATGACACCGTAGGCGAAACTATGAGGCCTAAATCCGAGGAATTTGAAGGATGTGGGTCGGGTTGGTTTTTGGAGAAAGTCTTTTACTTGGATGTTAATATTAATAAGTATAAACCATTGAAAGGGTCCTAGTACATTGTCACCGCTCTAGTGGAGGAAGAACTTTACAAGAAGAAAATGTAAAATAAATGCATTCCTTTGAAGAAATGTATTATTTTAAATAAAATTTGTTATACTATGCTTGACTTTAAATCTCAGAATGATGACTTTCATTTACAAGTCGAGACGAATCGTTTGAGACCCCACATGATCATTAAAGCGATACCTCTAACTGGTCTTTGTACGATGATTCATCAAGTTTTCGAGAACAGTCTTGAGCCGGTCTTTGTACTATTACTCATCAAGTTTATGGTATAAATAAATCATGCAACTTGTAATCCAACCCATTAGTATTTTCCAACAAGAGCTATCGATATATCATATTAGTGCTGTAAATTGTTTGTTTGATATATAATCTTAGCGAGATGTTTACACAATATATAAAGGTGTTGCAAAAGTTTCGCGATATATTAATTAAAGATATTGAAATGTGTAACGACGAATGTGTAGTTTGTACAAGCAAGCAGGGGGCAATTGAACAATGCACTGCCGCAATGGTTCTTCCAGAAGGCTTTGGGGATTTTTTGGATATCATAGAAGATATGGGGTTATTACGAGTGTTTGTTACAGCTGTTGTAGAGATATGTTTTGGTTTTTAATTAGAAATATAAGAACACAAACCATAATTGTAAGCATAAAATCGTCAGCATTAAAGGTGAGAGAGTCATGTTCCAGAGCATTAGTTGTCAAAGTATCGTCGAGTTGATCAAAATTACAAGTTAAAGATGAATTTTTCTGGTGTTGACGTTACAAGTGATGTAAAAGTGTCTTTAGACACCTGCAAACTAGTAGGTAAAACCACCTATGCGCTAGGTGAATTTACATCAAATTTTCACCGGTGAAACATGCATGTTTTGGATATCCAGGGTGTCCAGTTACTCCACAAACGAATCACACGTTTCATTGTATTTCTAAGGTGATGTTTAATATAATGTTAAATGCAATAGCACATATATACCGTTTTTTAAAATGTAATTAATGAAAATACAATAATGATTTATTATAAAAAAAATACATAAAATTAACATGGAAATCTGTTGTACTCTATCATATACTTGACCTGTTTACAAATAGTATTTTCAAATAGTTTAGAATAACTTTTTATAAATTCGTATAATAAGCCGCTATTACTATATTCATTTTCAATTATATTACGCGCGATGACATGTGCAGATTTCTCCGGACTATTAAATTTCTCCATCGATACATCCAACAGAAATAAATCAATATCAGGAACACCTTTTTCTACTAACGCTGTTAAAGTGCTAGCATAGTCGAGAACGTTCGGAGATATCTCTAAAAAGCGTTCTAAAGTTTCCTTTGTAAATAGTAGGTAATCTCCTTTGGACGGTGCCATCTTTACCAAGCAATTCTTCAAATAAAAACGTAAATTGCCAAATCTACATATTTGATCCCGCACACCAACTTCCATATTATATATAATAAATGGGAGATTGGATATAAACTTCCTTAATTCTTCGGGGGATACATCAAGCACGGTCTGTAGAATGCTGTCCACAAATTTAAAAGTTATTTTATAATTTTCAAATGGGTTCAGACCTGCGATTATAATTTTGGATGAAGATGATGTTATGGGGTACGGTTTTTCGAATAGCAGACTGTTTCGCTCTAACTGAATTGCAGTGTTTCTATCTTCCTCATATGCTTCGAGCGATTGTTGCTCCAAATTCCCAATTTTAGACCAGTCATCCGCTGTAATTTCCATTGCAGTGGAAAAATGGATGGTTGCCACGTGATTCGCTTCATGTCTGCTGACGGCATCATCGCCGATAAAAACAGTCTCATACACATTACAGGTAATGCTTATCACTTCCATCTTCAAAGAAAAATATATATTAGATATTTTTGAATTATACAAATAAAATCTTAAATAACTTATATGTTTACAGGTTAAAATTCAAAACTGATGCTTACCTTTCTAACGGCGAATATTTCAGGAATATATTATTAAAGTGCCGACTTGCTGAAACGCGTGTAATAACGTTATATCGTATGTTCAAAGCGAAAAAATATAGAATGATGAGTTATTCGGCTTTGAGGGTTTTATGGCAAAAATAGCTCGTTAACTTTATAAATGGGGAAAAGAATTTAATGACTTTGGGTGTACTTTCGTTCGATAATTTACTGGAAAATTTCTTGAAATGATGGTTGCTAGAAAGAAATTATATACCGATTTCGAGAGTGCCTTAGGTGATCAATAATCGATAAGAAATTAGCATTCAATAGCGCAATGGTGCTTTCTAGAATATTTGCTGGATTACGTATTATAAATACGCGGATATCAACCATTTTGTATATATATGCTGGATTACAAATAATTACAAATGAATTTTGATAATTGCTACTATCAAAGTTTCCGGAATTTGAATTAGTGATACCAAGCAGTACAAACACCTATGCTTGGGGTCATAAAAATATTTAATGTATTTTGTTTATACTAGCATGTAAGTTAGTTATAAGGTTTACCTCTCATCCCATCCTTAATAATCCTTTCGCTTCCGGCGACATGTGTTTACCTCCACGTGGTGTCGCTGAACGGTAAAACATATTGTTAGATTAACGACAATATGTCTTATTGACCGAAAACACGTTTCCTCTCTTTTTAAACTACTCAAATGTCGTTAGACTTGTTTTATTAATTAATCACTATATACCTATGTTACAGGTTATTTTCAGCTGCTTGGATTCAATTACGCGAAGAAAATAATGTTATACTTTGCAATGTAAAAATTGTATTCTATTAATTAATTAAACTGTGTTTGGTTAACTCGCGTATAAATCCGGTATATTAGTCGAATCGGTAATAATAGGTTAGTTCGCGAATAAATCCCATATATATATATATATATATATATATATATATATATATATATATATATTAGTGATAATGTATTCCCACTCTTTTGTTATTTTTAAAATTAAGAGTTACTTTTCATACTTGGTGGAAGCAACATGTAAAATATATTATAGACGGGTTAAATGTGTGTACCGTCCCTTTTTTTGTATGTAACCTATGTAGTGGTTACTGTGTGATTTGGAGTCAGTGTATTTTGGTTTATGGCTGTATATTAAAGAACAGGCAATTCACGGTTGCTGTCCAGGTGTGTCCACAAAACGAGCGCTCGTATATGCAAGTCTACTGGGAGGACAAGATGAGTGTTTGTTTACTTTATTATATAGAAACCAATTGTTTGCATTGTCTCCAACTCTGAATATTTCATTTTATTTAGTTGTTAAAAATCCTATGTAATTACAGTCCTACTTAAAATTTCTATATCGTGGAAAGTGTATAAAACCCGTATAGTTGGTCCTTCGAGCCGGATCTGGTTTGATATAGTTTAAACCGGCGATGTGTTTGACTGAGCGCACATCTGTTAAATATCGATTATTTTAGGTTCATTTTCCACGAAATCTAGTACAACGGTCAAGTTAATTTGTACTTGGTTGTTTTGTACGCAATCGTAAATCTTTGTATTTCCTCGGCATTCCGTTCTAACCTTGCTTCGTGTTTTGACGTTATTTGCGGGTTACATGCCATTTGGGAGGTGATGCGTGTTTGTTTACATTGTAGAGATTTTATTAATTTACGCGCATTAGTTCATTGCATATCAATATTTGATTTATTATAGTTTAAATTTGGATTATTGCTTTATTTATTATTAATAATGCCTAAGCTTGAAGAGGGTATTGAAACGCTGGAAAGTTTGATTAAACCCAGTGTGAAATTACTGGATTTAATGCAAGCTGCTGAAAGTTCAGGTATAAGGGAAGAAATCGAAAATTGCATAATACGCGCGGAAGACTTCGCAGACGTCAGAAAGCGGTTTTGTGATTATCAAACGCGTGTAGTGAAGTCAGGTATTCCCGATAATTTAGTGGATAAAGTTCATTCTTTAACAGAAACTTTTGATGATATTTCCTACTCAATTCGAACAAAGCATCGAAATTTAGTTAGGTTATTAGATAAAGCTCTAGGTGTTAAAGAAGTGGAATCTTGTGGTACTACTGATCAACCACATTTAAAGCTTCCATCTATTAAATTAAAGGTTTTTACTGGAGATATTTCCGAGTATCAATCGTTTATGGAATTATTTAAAAGTTTAATTGATAGTAATGGGAAATTATCCGATGTAGAAAAATTCCATTTCTTGGTCATGCATTTAGAATCTGAACCCGCCTCTCTTAGAAAAAGTTTAAAGGTGACAGCAGGTAATTACCCTGTTGCCTTGAAGATATTAAATGATAGATATTTTAATATTAGATTAATTGCTAATAATTATCTTCGTAATTTGTATAAGATACAAAATATTTTTGATCGTTCACCCTCCACGATGAAGGGATTGGTGGACCAATTTAATGAAAATTGGGCCGCGCTCAAAGCTTTATTGCCTGACCAGGAGGAACAATTGAATTTGTTATTGGTTAATATGTTACTACAGAAATTAGATGTAGTTACTAGGGAGCAATTTGAGCTAAGCATTGTTGACGAACGTAAGAAAATCCCTGGTATTGATTCGTTATTAACGTTTTTAGGGAAACAAAGTTGTGCTTAAGACAATTTAGGAACATTAGGTTCTTCAAAGTCTAAAAAAGTTGTTAAAGGCGATCAAATATATAACCCTAAAGTTAAATCTACAGTATTGTTTGCTAAATCAGCTACTGGTTGTCCTTTATGTTCAAATGAACACGATATCTCGTCTTGCCATGTATTCAAAGATAAATCAGCTTTTGAGAGGTTTCGATGGATTAGAAATCGGAATCGCTGTTTTGTTTGTTTGAAAGATACACATACCGTGAAAGTTTGTAAGGACCAGAAGTCGTGCACGATATGTTCTGGCCGTCATAATACTCTGCTGCATTTCAGAAAGTTATCTGTGCCCGAGATGAATAATTCTTCCACTTTATCAGAGCCATTGGCTTCATCAGAAGATAGTGGAGTATCCTAGACTCCTGGGTTGACCCCATTTTCAGGGATGGCCCAGTTGAATCCTACGGTTCTATTAGGTACAGCGATTGTGAATGTATTAAGTGCAAGTAATGTGCCATTACCTATTCGCATTTTGTTGGATTGTGGTTCACAAGTCAATTTTATCACAGAAAATTGTGTGCAAAAATTAGGTTTTATTCGAAAACATTCAAATATGTTTATTCGTGGTTTGAGCCAAACCTATGTTAAGAGTAGAGGGCTTGTCACTTGTTCCCTGCAATCTAGAAAGGGAGTAGGCCCCCTGATTTCTCTCAGTGCTCAAATCTCATTGTCTATTTGTGGTGAAATGCCTGCAAATAATTTACAAAAGAATAATTCGTGGAAACATATACAAAACTTATGCTTAGCAGATCCACATTTTGATGTTAAAGCGCCTGTGGATATGCTGCTAGGAGCGGAAGTGTTTCCCCAGATTTTATTGGGTAATGTAATTTCGGGGCTCAATAACAAAGAGCCATCGACTATTAATACCATTTTTGGGTATGTTTTAATGGGTAAGATTTCGGCCAAGGAGCCAAATCAGACTTCTTGCTATTTTGTTGAGAGTGCATTAGAGGAAAATATTAAAAAGTTGTGGGAATTGGAACAGTTGCCTTCTCACAACCAGGTAGAACCTTGTGAAGAAGATTTTAAAAAAAATTATAGAAGAGATAGTGAGGGTCGTTATACAGTAAGTCTGCCATTTGTAGACGGTTGTCCTTCTATATTTGGAGAAAGCTATTCTACAGCTCTACGATGCTTAAAATCATTAGAAAAGCGTTTATCTATCAATCCTGAATTACGTGGCCTATACATAAATGCTATGCAGGATTATATTGATTCGGGGCACATGACAGAAGCTGCTCCCATAGAGAATTCAAATGTCTATTATATACCTCACCATGGAGTTTGTAAATTGCAATCATCATCAACGCAATTGCGTGTAGTGATGAATGCCTCGAGTAGGTCTTCGAACGGCTTCTCGTTAAATGATGCTTTGCTACCTGGTCCGAAATTACACACGGATATTGTTGAAATTTTATTGAATTTTAGGTTGCATAGGTATGCCCTCATTGCAGATATTACACAAATGTATCGACAGATATACATTTGTGAGGAGCATCGCAATTTTCAGCGTCTTTTATGGCGTTTTTCTCAGGAACTTCCTGTTCGGGAATTTGTTATGAATAGAGTCACGTTTGGTGTATCGTCTGCACCATTTT
Organism: Platerodrilus igneus; assembly: GCA_036346225.1. NCBI lineage: Eukaryota > Metazoa > Arthropoda > Insecta > Coleoptera > Lycidae > Platerodrilus > Platerodrilus igneus. The sequence goes on from JARFIW010001263.1 coordinate 1,601,896, forward strand.
TAGCGTTACGAACTATCCAGCAACTAGCTTGGAATGAGTCAGTGGACTTCCCTATAGCAGCCAAGGTTTTGCTGTCTGAAGTGTACGTGGATGACATAATTTCGGGTTCTAGCTCGTCAGAAAGCACTCGCCAGTTAGCGATGGATTTAGTCGCACTATTACTTAGAGGTGGGTTTGAGCTTAAGAAATTTGTTAGTAATAATTCTACTGTTATATAAGGCTTGGATGTCTCACGACAGCAGACTATATCGTTTAGCCCTGATGAACCTTCATCTGTAAAGGTCTTAGGTTTGGAATAGACTCCTGCGACAGATTGTTTTTTATATAATATTTGTTCCCAGGAAACACATTGCACAAAGCGTCACATCCTCTCGGAATTAGCCCGGATATTTGATCCTGTGGGCTTTGTGTCGCCAATAGTGGTGTTTGCGAAATGTCTAATTCAAAAATTATGGATCTTGGGCTTGAGTTGGGACGAAGAACCTCACCTTGAAATTGTTAATTCTTGGAAGAAGTTTCAGTCGGAGTTACCGTTAATCAAGGAATTGTCTATACCGAGATTTTATGGTATAGATAAGTCGTCTATTTGTGAATTGCATGGATTCAGTGATAGCAGTGAAGCGGCTTATGCAGCTGCGGTTTATTTTCGGCTGCCCAACAATTCAAATGAGGCAATATCTACTTTTTAGTAATTAGCAAAACTCGTGTAGCCCTCTGAAAAGATTATCCATTCCTCGCCTGGAGCTTTGTGCTGCTCTTCTTTTGGCGGAATTGATAGCTTTCGTCCGAAAGGCTTTTAATGAAAAAATAACATTTACCGATACAATTGCATGGTCTGACTCGCAAGTGGTGCTGTCCTGGCTTAGGTCGCCGTCTCATACTTGGAAGACATTTGTGGCAAATCGTGTGTCCCTAATCCAAGAGCAATTGCCTGGAGATCATTGGTTTTATGTTCCATCACAAGATAATCCTTGTGACTGTGCTTCGAGAGGCTTATTACCCTCTCATTTGAAGTCCCCCTTGGCTTATTAGACCGAGAGTTGGTTGGCCCGTTCAACCAAATTTGATTAACTAACGAGAAAGTAAACCAGAATATTTGTTTACTAAGTTCGGTGGAGGATACAGGGGCTGTAATCGATAGAATTTCGTCTTTACCGAAGTTGCAACGAATCATTGGTTACTGTCTTCAATTTATTTATTACAGTCGTAAGATTAAATATTTTTCTGGAGCATTTACTACTCCAGAACTTCAGAAGTCTCTGTTGGTTTTAATAAAACTTGTCCAACAAACTGAATTTAGCATTGAAATAAGCCAGTTGAGAAAGGGTAAGGTATGTTGTAAAACTATTCGAAAGTTAAATCCATTCTTGGACGATAATGATATAATCCGTGTGGGAGGTCGTCTTAGGAATGCTTCACTTAGTTTTGACTAAAGGCACCCGATCTTGTTGCCTAGAAAAGGCAACTTAACGCGTTTAATCATTGGTCATTTTCATAGAATTTATTTGCATCCCGGATATCACACTTTGCTGTCCCTACTTAGGCGACAATTTTGGATTTTATCCCCGCAAAGGGCTATCCGTTCAGTATTGTCAACTTGCTACACATGTTTTCGTGTCTGCCCTACTCCTTTCACTCCTCCCATTATGACCGATTTGCCAGAAAGCAGGGTTTCTGAGGTAAAGGCTTTCAAGATTGTAGGTGTCGATTTTGGTGGACCCTTTTCTATTACCGCCAGTAGAATTAGAGGGGCAAAAGTGTTGAAGGCCTATCTTTGCTTATTCGTTTGCTTTTCAACAAAAGCGGTTCATCTGGAGTGCGCCTCTGATCTCTCCGCAGATGCGTTTTTAGCAGCTCTGCGTCGTTTTATAGCCCGCAGAGGGTTGTGCGCCCAAATATTTAGTGATTGTGGCACTAATTTTGTGGCAGCTAATAAAGCAATTTTGCAGTATTTTCGTTTAGCGGTTGAAGCCGAACATTTGGTCTGACACTTCAACCCGCCGGCAGCCCCCCACATGGGTGGCTTGTGGGAGGCAGGCATTAAATCAGTTAAACGCCATGTAATAAAGGTTATTGGAGACAACATACTCACCTATGAAGAGATGTGTACTCTTTTTTCGCAAATCGAAGCTGTGCTCAATTCGCGGCCGTTGTGTCCTAATAGTTCTGATCCTAACGATTTGACGGCTATTACTCCAAATCATTTTTTAACGATCGAACCTTTAGGAACCTTTTTTGATGAAGACTTGTCGGACATCAACATGTCACGTTTATCTCGGTGGCAGAAAATACAAGTGCTTCATCAATTATTTTGGAAACGTTGGCGGGATGAGTATTTCAACACTCTGCAACAGCGTTCAAAATTTCTTCTTGAGGGCAATCCTGTCAAAGAGGGCATGCTCGTTTTAATATGCAATGAACTCTTGCCTCCTTTGCAATGGAAGTTGGGGCGGGTTGTCTCTCTCCAACCCGGGTCTGACGGGAAAACTCGGGTAGTTACTCTCAGAACCTCTACAGGTTATTTAAAGAGGCCTGTCATTAAATTATGTCCTCTTCCTAATCAATGATTAACTATGTAATCTTGATTTAGTATTTATTTTTTTTTGTTTGTTTATGCATTTTTCTTTGGTTGACGTTTTGAATAAGATGATTTTATCTTACACGTCTTTATTTGGGCAAAATTGGGTATTTTACGGTGGGCGGAATGTTCGGTTAACTCGCGTATAAATCCGGTATATTAGTCGGATCGGTAATAATAGGTTAGTTCGCGAATAAATCCGATATATATATATATATATATATATATATATATATTAGTGATAATGTATTCCCACTCTTTTGTTATTTTTAAAATTAAGAGTTACTTTTCATACTTGGTGGAAGCAACATGTAAAATATATTATAGACGGGTTAAATGTGTGTACCGTCCCTTTTTGTATGTAACCTATGTAGTAGTTACTGTGTGATTTGGAGTCAGTGTATTTTGGTTTATGGCTGTATATTAAAGAACAGGCAATTCACGGTTGCTGTCCAGGTGTGTCCACAAAACGAGCGCTCGTATATGCAAGTCTACTGGGAGGACAAGGTGAGTGTTTGTTTACTTTATTATATAGAAACCAATTGTTTGCATTGTCTCCAACTCTGAATATTTCATTTTATTTAGTTGTTAAAAATCCTATGTAATTACAGTCCTACTTAAAATTTCTATATCGTGGAAAGTGTATAAAACCCGTATAAACTGTAAATCGGATAAAATAAATTATTAAACTTTTGTGTGCTTAATTTTTTTGTGTTAACGGAAATGTGGCGAAAGATTTATCTCGCAAAGGGTATGGATGGTTGGGGTAAAAATATCCTACAAGGCGGTCCACAAGGCGAGAGCAAGGATGAGATTCATCTCCACATTTCCTCCTTATGGGAATTTACATGTAAATTTGGTCCAGATGTGTGAGGAAATGTGGATGCTGTAGAAAATGTGGTCCTGGTATTCTTAAAAATGGTCTACTGATAACATTTCATAATTAAAAGTATATATTCAACGACTCTAGTAAACCTAATAGAATATGAAAAACAAGTAGTGCATATTGATGAGTTTAGGTTCTTATACAATATTACGTACACTTATATTTATTGATATAGGCACATATTTCTTGCTTAGATGCAATTGACGACCTGATAGATATTTGATATATAATTACATTTTCTTTCAGATATAATATTGTGTAAATATAACAATATTAGCCCTTTGTGCTTAAGGTGCGTATAGTCGTTACTAAAAGTTCCCACACTCTCTTTAGTGACGCCGTCTTCAATATGTTAAATCTTTGAGTTTAGTGGCGCCTGACATTTCCGTATTTTTAAGAAACTCCTCTGTTAGCCTCATCCCGCTGAAGCTAGAGTTCAGAATTAGTTCGAAAGTCTCCAGAAGTACTTATGGTTAGTACGGATAAAACAACATCTATGGTTAACTTCTGAGAGAAATTCAGGTGGTTCTGTTCTTACCTTACCTCACCCCCAATTAACATCTTGATCAGTGACTTCGCTGTTAGTATATTTATCTTTGCTGTTTTACCCAAAGTAGTAAAAATAAATTGAATGGTGTTTGGTCTCACTTTAATAAAAATAGCTGAACCACATCAACATCTTTAGAATAGTTACTCCATCCGATAACACAAACAAGATATAATTACAAGCGTTTACGGAATACATTATATTTTTGTACTGCTAAATTACTAACCTTACTTTTCCCACTAACTTCCTTTACGTTGTTTTCTACTGTTTGATTTTTCATCCATGCTGAGCAGAAGTTATTATATGATAAATTTAGCAGATTTCATTGTGCAGTCTTGAATCAAATTTGGAAATAAGTAGGGGCTGTTTTTGCAAACACAAATTACAGATATTTACATGAAGAGAGAGTCAGTTTTGTTATCAACTTAACTCGACGTCATTAGTTAGGCAAGGAGCTGCAAAGGGAAGGTGTAGAGTGTTTTTGTTACCTATAGGCCACATCCATCTACATGGATGGAGTTTTACTTCTGCTTTTTCTATTTAAGTACACTTTGATATTGGCTGTGGTGTAATAGTTTTAAAACATAATAGTACATGCATCAGTGTGGGTGTTTAGAGCATGCTTCTTAGCTATTAGAGATATCAGAACCAATCTGGGTATAATAATACATGATCAACGTACCTACATTTTAAAAATATGTAGATGCATACGAGATCATTCATAAATAGAATGCTGTCCCAAACTTGTATTTTTCAAACGCAACATCCTATATATTTTTGCATATTCAGATCCTCCATGGAACTTATAACTAAAAATTTTTCATATGGCTGAGTATAACCGTTCTGGAATACTGCCACTCCAATGTTGAAATCGAATCAACTTTAAAGCATTATTGCTATAGCTCTAATCGAGGTTTTTGAAACCAGCTTGCGTCATCGACTTTCGATAATAGTTGACCTACAAAATACTACCATATTTTTTTAAAAAGCGAAATGGTATACAAAACGATTGTTTTTCGCAAAATGTAACTATTTTCGCTTATTTTTCAGAAATTAATTTTTTGTTGATAATAAATGGTGTCAGGCTTTATAGGCGTAAAACACACCGTTCTTCCCTTGAAAATCCTTAGAAGAAAATATCGCATTCGCTGTGTAAATACAGTTCTCAAAAGAAACGCGCGGCACCTATAATAGATCAATGCAGTTAGAGCAACGAAATGACATAACAGACGTACTCTTACTATCTTGCAATTGCAAAAGAAACAACACAAAAACCTAGTGAAATATCAGTTTGTTGCTATTGCGAAAGAACTAAAATATGTAAATTACTTCCAGTAATAAAATACATCTGTTTTTAAACCACACTATTGGAGCTATTTGAAGATTACTGTAAGACAAGACTATAAAAAGCCTGCCGTTTTAGACTTTTACCAATATAAAGATTAAGTGGTATTACTGACCAAATTTGATAGGAAACACAATAAAAATGTTTACCGATAGAACACCGTTAATATCTCATTCATTTAGCAATATTAAATAAGAATTGTATTGTTCTTTAATTTTGGACGCATTTGTCTAAAATTAAATGGTGAATTTAGTTCAAGTTACACGTTTAGTGCATCTGTATCCTTTTTTTGTTATTAATAATTTTATTTACAAAATATACAACCAATATTCATAAAGACAAAGGCTTTTAGAAAGTGGCAGTAAATTAATTTTAGTGGAAAATACTTTCTCTACTAAATTCATAAAGAACGGTAGCCTGTTATATAACATAATTTACAGTCTTTCAGTATCCAGACCTGTATATTCAGGATCACAACCTAGTTGATACAGGTACCAGTATTTTGTGTTTTAAGTTAAAAATATGCAATTCAAAGCGGTTTTATATTTCAAGTAGTACTTTAAATGTAAACATTAACACCTAGGAGGAAGTTCTTATTTCATAAACCAAAATTTGATAAGTTGAATTGCTCGTGTAAACGTGATACTGATTTTCTTATCAAACTTAAAAACGAACAAGTCAAAGGATAAAATGAATAAATCTAATCACTGCAAATTGTCAAGAGATTAAATATTTACGCTGCTTTTTTTTGCCCTTCAAAGATGACTTGCTAATTGAATTTATTCCTCGTCATACACAAACCAATAAACTAAAAAGACTTAAATCAGGACGACATATACATCCAAGAGGAGCTAACCTTGTGTGACTACAATCTTTTACCTGACCGCCGTTAACAGAGAAAGCAGAGCTTACATGGGACCTTGTTGTCTAAAGATGCAAATCTTAAATGGCGATTCGCATATCACACGCTATGACCCTTCTCAAACCCTCCCTTCCTGTTCAGGAACCAAACGGTTTGACGAACTAATGAAACGAATTGTTGTCAATTGAACAGAGTTCAAACAACTATACGATAAACGTATGCGCCTCTATTTCTTATTTTAAATAATACTCATTCCTAATTGGATAATACTGGAAACGCTGGGATAGTAGTTAATATTAGGAAGTAATTGCCAAATCAAACAACTAGTACACTAAGAGTAGTAAACCAAGAAATTTACCTATTTATAGGTTCGTCAAAAAGATATGTTACTGTGCATATTTTGTTAAACCGTTGTTCGGTATAATCGTTCCATTTGATATTTCTGCGTGCTTTAAAACGTTGAGGGGCGTATTTCAAAACACAGTTTAAACTAAAAAGTGGATGTCAGTTATATATAAATTAAATATAAATTGTCGGTAATTTTCCTAACATAACTTAGGTCAAATAAAAGGAATTGGTTAGGTTAAATTTTTGGTTGGTGTATATCAGCATTGTGAATTGTGAAAATATCTGAAATATACAGATATATTCACAATTAACCATGATAGTAGTTGGCTACAATTAGGTCAAGGGGTTTAGATATACTGTACTGTACTTGCGTTTTGTTGTTACGAGATGCAAAATATTGGGATAGCTCTTTGTGTAAAGTGTGACCTTCCTTAAAAATACGTATAATCACATTTCATTGTAATAGTTTCCGTATTAGTAAATTCCACCAGTAGAATTAGGTTATTCCTTTTACGAAACATAATTTTTAGAATATTAAAATTTTCATCTAACGTAAAATTATTTTATATAATATATGGTTCATATTCAAAAATTGCCAAATTCATTCTGTCAGTTCTTAAAGGTTAGAGATGAGGTAATCATTGTAATTAGTAGTCGCGATCCAGTTGTTTTAATTAATAAGGTATTACGCTGGTGCCAAATGATCTCATCGTCTGAGCGCAAAGACAGGTCACATTCAGTTTTGTGCTAACTCAAATAAGTGGAAAATTCTTGTTTCTGATTCCAGTTCCACTATACGTAAATTTAAGAAAAAATATAGATTAGATACGAAAAAGCGACACGAGGTATGTTCATTCTATACCATCAACATGACGCCTTGATAGGTCAATTACCTTGACTAGAAATTATCGAACAGGGCTGAGCTGTCTTATCATGTTCGGATAATACCCTACCTAGTGGGCCAATTTCAATTTTAAGGGTACATTGGTTCCCAGGTCGACAATCTTGTGTTGGAAATAACCGTGTTGTGGAGGACGAAGTCGATAGCAGTATCTTGTGGTATCCATTGGAACGATAGCCAATCACCCATTAGGTACTCATAACTACCATCTGACACTATACCAAGGAAAAGATTTGTAACTAAATAACCAATTGAAATTTAATGCATGAACTGACGAAATGTACCTATGGTATGTCTCTGTGTTTAGATTAAGATTCCAGTTAAGTACTTGTGATATATTTGATTTTTAATACTTGCTTAAGACTGTATCATGTATTTGTAATAAAAACGTAAGTGTGTTATATAGTTAGAAAGAATTCGTGTATAATAGTGTAAAGACATGTTTATATTTGGTTTTTTTCTTCATTAATGTAACGGTATAGTTGCAGTTTTGCTGTAATAAACTATTTTGTAATTACCTCAAGGCGTGATTGAATATTCAGGTCATTTAACATTTGCTTTTAGAAACCTTCTATGCAGGTAGCAATTTTAAATAGGTCTACGTGTTCTTAGGGCCCATGTTTGTTTTATATTAAGTAATATTGTGCTTAATGATGTTACAGGTACACTTTTAAGCCAGACTCACTCTGCTGATCTAAGATTTTGGCACCCTCTTGTAATTCTTTCTAAGAATTTACCGTAACAACCCTGCGTGATTAGGTGGCGTCCAAGGTATTTCCGGATCAAGACATATTTATACCTGATAGCATTATGGAGCACTCTTCAAACATTTACACCATACTCCCCACTGAGCTAGTCGGCAACCATTTTTGTTAGTAGAGTCGAGGTTTTTGCTATTCTACCCAAACAGGATTTCTTGCAGAGTACTTCTCTACCCAATGTAGTACCTTTGTGTGGAGCACTGGAGACGTGGCTGCAAGTATAACGGTCCTTACTCAAGTTATACCCAATACTTCACCGAGTTTTCTGTGAATTACTGGCTAGATATTCTGGGAGACAAAACTGTACGTAATAATTGGTTCGCCTATGTGAAATCTTTGTTTGTCGTAGGGCTTCTTTGTCAGCTATCTAAATAGTTTACTTATTTTCATCATTTGCAGAAGTTATAAGTTTTGGAAACTATATATAGACACAGATACACATTAGGAATTTTAAGATAATTTTGTTTATTGGTAATCAGAAAAGTTAAAGTTTGGTGTAACGATACAATTATTAAATTTTCAGATAGATTTTTTTTTATTAGTAATAACTGATGTATAGAATCGATTGTAAAATTGCTTTGAAGACTCGTTAAGAAGGAATTACAAATTCGCAATACAAGCACTGATAATTTAAATGCATCACAGTTAAATAAAGATATCGACGGAAATTTTGAATACCGGATTGAATTTAAGGACGACGTTTCAGCAATTGGAAATATTAGAAAATTTTATGGAAATTTTGAATGAAAATAGTATTGACTTGCATAAATTCAAAATTGAAACACAATTTGCACATACTTATAATAGATAAAACAATTCATTGCCGGTTGACAATAAAGACGAAAAGACAAAGGATGACTTACAAGAGCAGTTATTTAAATGAATTGATTTTTATAAACAAATTCAACAACAAATTTTAATTAATGAAGGTAATACTTCACAAAACAATCTGTTAGTAACCCTAATTTAGAAATAACTTTTGAAGAACAACTTCAACTAGAACCTTCCAGTACTACTAAGAACGGACAACCACCGATTGAAATGCAAAGTTATCAGTTAGTAATATCTTCAATACTTTAGCTCAAAAAGATACTTTTAGTAAATCTCAATTTAATAATTCATTAATTTATAAAGTTACTCTAGTGGCTAAATGGTATTTGAAATTTTCAGAGAATACATCAGTAAATGTTTTCCTAGAACGTATAGAACTGAAAGTCATTAGAAATATGAGTGATGCTCAACTTATGAATAAAGCGTGCGATTTGTTTGATAATTAAGCTTTAGTTTAGTATAGCACAAATAAAATCTTGTTTAACACTTGGGACCTGGTTTCAAAGCCGAATTTTTACCAGTTAATTATGACGAAATATTGTAATAAGTTTCTTAAAAGGAAGGAGTAAATGAAAAAGTTTGCTAAAATGGCTTATTTGCTATCCTAAAACAAGTTTTCATATTTATAATAGATTTTTAGTCCCATATAGAGAACAATAAATTATAAGTTACTTCCTATTACTCCTGCGACTCGTGACCCGGCCTAGTTAGCTAAGCAATTGTTTTCATTGGCATAAATTCCGTGTAGATAAGTCGAGCCGTTTTTATAAACCGTTATTATAATATTGATACTTCCATTACATTCCAGAGAAGTTCGAAATGGAGTCGTTGATGGTAAAACTTAATTTGAGAAGAAAACAGTATCTTAATCTGTGTTTTTCGGTGCAAAACCTAAGGACAATAATACCGCTTCTCCCATTGAAAAACTGAAGTAGTCTAATCCGATTTGTTTTAATTCCCTCAAGATTTATAGAAAAAATCTAATTAATTAGAAGGAACGTTTCTTAGAAATACTTATAATCATATTTCATTTTATTAATTTCTGTATTAGTAATTTCCAACAGTGATCCAGTTGTTTTGATTAAAAAAGGTATTATGCTTGTGCCAGATGATCTCATCGTCTGAGCGGCAAGACAGGTCACATTCAGTTTTGTGCTAATTAAAAAAAAAAGCGGAAAATCCCTGTATCTAATTCTAGTTCCACTATACGTAAATTTAAGTATATATATATATATATATATATATATATATATATTATAGTGGTTTTAAAAAGATTAAAAATAAATATAAACGAAGCAATTTCAATACACCCTGTATAAAGGAACAAACAGAATTTACGGGCGAAATTTATTCCAGTTAGTTCATTTTTAAGTATCAGGTATTAACGAAATTTTACAAATAATGAATGAAATTTAAGTAGGTTTGCAAAGAAATTAAATGGTTAAAGCCAATGTAATTATTTTATTAATTTAATTGAATTTAATTAAACGGTTATTCACGTATAATATTCATAAAAGCGTTGCTAACAGACAAATATATCGGTGGGATTGAAATACGCTGAAATACAACTCCAAAAAATGTATTCAAAACGTTCGTTACGATTGAACACCTGCGTGGTTTGGAAATGTCAAGCTTCCAATTATTTTTGTAGATAATGCACAATTTCAGAGAATATCGGGTAAACCGTCGCTTATATTCGCTGAAAATACTAATGAGGGATTATTTAACTCACGTAGAAAGTCCACGTGTGGTAGACAGCGCACAAACAAGAATATCGATTTTCTACCACTCAAGCAAGGTTAGAAGGAGACGTAGAAAACGCATAAGCATGAGACAACGGTAGTATAGGAGGGATTTGAGAAACGTCAGTGGGTCTACGATTGGTCGATATGTTTAGTTTAACTTGATATAAACACGAGGATAGTGTAGCGTAATTTTCTGAAAATATTATAACGATTTACTGAAATTCGCAGATTTGAAAATCGGGTTGAGTGCAAAATTGTAGGAATGTGTTGTTGTGAGCAGGAGATTTCGAATAAACGTGGCCAGAAGGTGGCAGTCTAAAGATATAAATAGTTTACGAGAACATTATTAAAGCCCTTAATATTTCGATCGTCCCAAACAACGTATGAAAGTCAACACGAGTTGTAAGTATTATAAAATCATTTAAATTATATTGCATAGTGGTAGCCTCTTAATTAGTACGCGGTTAGTGTGCCGAGATTACATTTTTAATTAAGGTATCACCTATAATTTTTAACCAACTCGTGTCGGGACATTAAGTAACGTAGATTACAGTAAATATTTGTGAAAGACGTATAATTGAAATGGAATTTGGAATTTGGTTATACCGAGAAGGCAGTGTTAGCAGTTCAACTTAGATAAAGTTCGTCTAGTAGCAGCGAGAAACGGCCTGCAGAACAGATAGAAGAAATGCATGGCATCATCTACAGAGCGGAGATCGTCTAGAAATTTCCAGGTAACGATTTAAAATTGTGATTCTTATAAACTGCGAATATTGGGTGACGTATGAGAGTGTTTTTCAAGGTAGTGTGGATTATTTACGTATTGAACATAATACGTGTAAATAACTTAATTTTGGCATTTAACTAGAAATTTGAAGGTGTCTATAAAGCTTTTTAACGTTCCATCAGAACGTGAAATTTTTGTGAAGAGTACATGGCTTTGTTTTTTTTAATGCAAAGTAGAAGGGCATACATTATGCATAATTAGCTGGGTTATCATGAGCTTAACATACCCCAGAGTTTACTTAGATTAAAAAATAAATAAATAAATAAATTATAAAGAAGGAATTATAGAGAAGGTATTATTCAAGGCCCATTTATTCCGGGTACATTTTATGTGTTTGATGATTTTAAAATAAAATACAGGACATTACAAAATAAGATTTACTGAGGTGTAACGTGAACAGTGAAATATGGACAATATTGAATTTCATTTGTAAATAGTAATCAATAAAAGATTGTATGTTTGTTGTATTTTGTGGTTTTATTGGGAGTGTGCGTGAATGATAGAATATGAGAGTAAATATAGATATCCAAAAGGAGGTCCAACTGAGCTAGCCGGAAGCAGTTGAAGAAGACCATTCAACCGAGGAAGAGAGGAAAACGGGTAAGAAATATTTTTTTTGACTTATTTAAATTTTTGGAAATTCTTCTATTTTCGAATTTGAAAATTTAATAAACTTTTCGAAAATATTTTTGTTGGTGAAGATTTTACCCGAGATCCACGGCAATTTTTGGCGACCCAAAAGTGAGGCTCGAGTTCCAGATAAAATTTTAGTGATTTTATTCCAGGAAACTGGCGATCTGAAAGAGTTTCTGTTTTTGTTATAAATTAAGAGTGTTTTAGTGTGTGTGGGAGTGATTTGAAGGTATGCAGAGAAAGGAGTGGTTAAGGAGCCAAGGAGTGGAAATTGGAAGTGACGATAGTGCCTTGTGTGATAAAAATTTGAAAATGGAGGAAGCTGGAGGTAGTAGGGATCAGTCGAAGACGGAATCGGGAGAAGCTGGAAATGAATTAATTTTGAGATAGCTAGAGAGGATGAATGAAGAATCTAACAGAGGATTAGAGGAAATGAGATTAAGTAGGGAAGAATCAAACAGGAAATTTGATCAGATGAGTGAGACGTTAAGCGGGGTGAGAGAAATGAGTGCTGAATCGAATAGGAAAGTTGACCGAATGAATGAGACATTAACAGGAGTTAGGGAAACCCTAAGTGAGAAAATAGATAAGACGAATAAAGAAGTTTCAGAATTTAAAAATAGTCTTACCGTAAAGATGGGGGAAGTTGAAAATAGGGTTGATAAAAATGAGCGGGATATTAGAGGTTTAAATTTGGAAATGGGACAATTAAGGACTGATGTAAGGATTTTCTGTGAGGAAGAAATTAATGCGAAAATGACTGAGGTGACGGACTCGTGTAAGGATCAGTTAGGTCGGGTTGAGAGAGAAGTGACCGGGATTAAGCATAATGTAGCGACTTTAATGGGGGATGGTCCAAGGTTTGTAACAGGGAATGTGTCTTTAGAACAGCAAATAAAATTTTATGGGGATAGTAGAGCAAACCCGCAAATATTTATTAATAACGTTAGAGGGTTAATAAATAACGTATACGATGAACAGGCAAAATTAAATATTGTAAAAGCTTTACTAAAAGACCATGCTGAAGCTTGGTATAATTTAATAGGACAGGAAATTGACACCTACACGGAGTTTGAAGACAGATTTTTAAAGCACTATTGGAGTGACCACAGACAAGACCAGGTACGAGACGACTTAATCACGGGGAAATTTAAGGGAAAATTTTTAGGAAGTAGGGAGCAATATGCTATACGAAAGTATAGCATAGCAAAGCAACTGCACCCACCACTGACGGACCGACAAATTATAAAATATTTATCGCGACACTTCGAGGTTGAGGTAAGACAACACGTTGCACTACAGAACATAGTGGACAGAGAAATGTTTCTGGAGTACCTGCAGAGGTACGATGACGTAAGCAGTGGATGACCTCGGGAACATAGGGAAAGACAGATCAACACGGTTAGGTTCGACAATAGACGGGACAACTACGCTAGACGGGGGAATAGTTATGGATACCAGCGACAGAATTGGGAACAGCGACAGCCATATTTTAGAAGTAACAGTTTAGGAAGGGGACCTGCACCGAGACCGGGACCTACAAGACAAAACAGTTCACCGGCCATAAGGGGGACTGCTAATACAAACACGGAACGAGTGGAAACACCTAGGACATACGCTGAGGTGACGGCTAGACCAGGACCGAGTAGGGAAAACAGACCTGGACAGGATTTTTAAAGACGGACAAACCACTAGACATCACTGTGTACAAGTATGAACATCCTAGGGAATTTGTGAAAATTGAAGAAGAAATTGAGCCAGAAATAGTAGAAAAATTTTGTTTGCCCATAATTGAAATTAAAATTTTTGAGAAAAATTTAGGAGCTTTATTAGATCCAGGAGCTGAGGCGAGTTTGGTATCGAAGGAATTCGACAATGAAATTAAAAGCAAAGTGTGTGATAGGATAATGCCAATAAAAAGAAGTCACCTGGTTGCGCCGAATAAAAAACGATTTGCTGTCGTAAATAGCGTAGTTATTTTGAAAGTAGAGTTAGATTCAGTAAGTTGTGAACAAGAATTTATCATTGTACATGGGTTAAAGTTTAAAGGGATATTAGGAGTCAATTGCATGGTGAAATTAGGGGTTATAATAGATATGGAGAGGAAAATAGTTAGGATTGGGAATAGGATATTGCCCTGGAAGGCAAGTTATGAGGTCACAGAAAATGACATGGGGTTATGTATAAATAGTATAGAGGGAGATGATGAAGAATTGAGAGAGATCAACTCAGGGGAATATAGTGAGGAAAAAGTAGATGAGGTACAAGTAATAGTGAAAGAAGAAGCTGAACAAGTAGAGATAGAGTCAGGCGCAGAATTAATAGTGGCTAAAAAGTCAGAATTAAAAGGGTTAGAAGTAAAGACAGCATTATGTGACACACAAGTGGTGAATATAGGCATAAGTGAGTTAAGGGGCAAAGATAATTTTGATAATTTGGATTTGAATTTAAAAGATTTTTGTGAATTGAATATTGTACATGTAGGGTCTAGAAGATATGAAAAATTTTGTATAGAAAGGAAAGATAGAGATGTTAAAGTAGTATCGTTTGGTTTGTCCACAGAAAAGGAAATAATAATAAATGAGAAACAGACAAAGGTAGGCACTGAAGAAAAAGAGATATTTAAGAGTCAGGATGATAGGGACAAGTTTATTTTATGTGAAGTAACAGGGATGATAAGTATAGAAATAGAAGGAGCAGAAATAGGAATGAAGAGTATTAGGATAGTTAGAAGAAAGACGTGGAGGGTCAAGAAGAGAGTTAGATTTAAATAACTTGAGGAACAAAAGATAGAGATAGATGAATTTTAGTGTAGAAGTTGAATAGTTAGAGATAGTGATAGGTATATAGAAAAATAGAAGGTAGAGATAGGTGTATAATAGAGTAAAATTTAAATAGATAAGGATAGAAATAGATGTATATAGAAGATTAGGTATAGGATAAATATGGGAGATAGTTAGATATAGGTATAGAATTAGGTAGGTTGAGTTAGGATAAGAATAGATAGTGATAATAGGTGAGGTGAACAGGTATAACCCTATAACACCATTTCTTGGTAACATAGCACAAACAACACAACGGTCGAACACTTCCGCAGAACCACAATTATCCTTGAAACATTCTCGGTACAAATTTGTTATCCGTCGACAAAATCCCAGAATTTTCACCCCAAACAAGTTCTATACGCAGAAACCCTTATTAAAATTTTGAAACCGCCGCTGCCTTCCACGAAACCCCTAGCACTGATCGTTATACTTTAGCCTCATAAATACGCCTCCTGTCTACGCGCATATTACTTATTTCATTCTAACTTACATTTAAAATCTCCCGTCTTATGTTATCTCTGATTCTTGTTCAAGGATTTCAAGGAACACAAGCTTGGGGTAGATAAATAATTCTTGTTCAAGCTAGAAAACGTTTAGAAAACAATTGGAAGTATTATGGCAACGGAAAGACTCAATGTTAACAATAACAGAGGACTATTTCAAAAACGGATCAATAAAATTAAGCGACAGAGGAGCTTTACAATTTAACAGAGTAAGATGAAACATAACAGCTGGCTTAAATGACAAACATTTTTCAAGCGCGTGTTAAACGAGTATATTTTAAATACCAATAAGCATGACAAAGGTGCACCATGTTTGTGAGACGTATCGATTTTTCAAGGCGCACGTTTATGAAGAGAGCATTGACAGCAAACAACATAGTAAGAGTGGGACAATAAAATAGGACAGAAAGCATGTGACAGACAAATATATCAAAAGAGTGGAAATAACGTCGACAATTTAGGTAGGAAATTAAGATAGGAAAGATTGAGATAGGAAAGGTTATTATGAAAGTGTGACTGCAATAGGAGTATAAACGCGCACATCAGGAGCGTAATCGGATTTGTTTGGGGGAATAGCAGACGACAGATTTCAAGGAAGGTTTAAAACGGTTGAAGTTTTACACAGTTTTTCTTGGTTAAACATTATTGGAGTGGATGAATTCTCGGTTTTGAAAGTTCGTTGCATGTTTTGTACGGATGGAATTTGTGAAATTGTTGTGGCAGTTGATTTCAGTTCATAGAATGTGCAGCCAAAATAGGGCACCGCAAGTGGGACAAAAAATATATAAGCACTGCCAGAGTTAGATTCGCTCTCTTATTTTTCTGTCTTATTGTTTACATTTTCACTTATACAGAAGAACATCCTGGCTTTCATACCGCGTAACAGTGCAGCCGCCGAAAATTATTACAACTGTTTGTATCGCACAAGTGGGTGCAGAGTAACGGGCTGAATTGAATTAAATTATTATTATAATTAAGCTGGATACAACGTAAGTAGAAAAAGTATTTATATTTTGAACGATTGTGCTAGTGGCACGTTAACTAGACGAAGTGGTGTGATTTGGTTGTTGTACAGTCTGGCAGAAGGCGTCTTCAGATGGTTAATGGGATGGAATTGCTGTCCTACTTAAGAAACAGCAAGATGGAGTAATCCAGGTACGAGCAGTCTGGCGGAAGGTCATCTCTGCAGTAGGTAATCCGGAAGAACACACTCCAGGTAACGATTTTTTTTATTAAAACTGTTGTGCTGGTGCTAAGTTATTTTAATTTATGAACGATTTGGTTTTTTGTGGTGGTGAAAATTTTTATAAACTAAAATTTAATTGTATGGACATATGTAAAGGACAATTTTCTATTATTAATCTGAGGGTGTAAATATTTGAATAATATGTTATCGATGTAAGAAGTAAACGGGTCTTTGGTATAATTTGACAATGCAAAATTTTATGCACAGGAAATAACAAGGTTTATACTGAGCTCAACATAGACCGGGGAAGTAAATTAAGGGTGCAGGATATGCCCATCTACTTTTAAATAGAAATATGACATGTAGAGGAGCATAAAGTTGCTAGAATAAAAGAGCTGTATGTTTTTGTGTCAAATACTTTATTTTTTATTCTAAAGGTGGTTGAAGGAATGAGTAGTTGTAGTGAGTATCCAGCGCGACGCAGTGAGCAGAGCTAGCCTTGGCATTATCAACTACGGAAGCATTTTCAGCTAGAGTATAGCGACGTAAAGAGAGGCACAACTTCCTACGTTAGTAAAACGATTTAATAGGTGAGGACGTAGCATTTTTTTGATTAACCCAAAATAAGGGCCACGAATTAGGGCTTCTTTCCAGAGAAACCAAAACATTTTTATGACACCCAATTCGTGGGGCATGATTCATAAAGGTAACCACTGCATTTTTATGACGCCCCAAGTGAGGGGCGCGAATTAGCAAGCCGTCCAAAAAAGAAAACCACTGTAATATATATATATATATATATATATATATATATATATATATATATATATATATTGCTATGCTACTGGAATTCTCAAACCCCTTTGTTGTGCGCCTTATTAATTTTGCTATGTACTCTAAATTATTCGTGCTCCATCATTTGGACGACCATTTTAATATTTACTATGAATAAACAAGATTGTAATTATCTCCTCCTCCGGCTGTCTTATTAATATTGCTATCAACTTAACTGGATTTTATCTTGAAGCAACCTTGTCTGCCAATAGCAAAATTCGATACGTTACCGCCTTACTTAGTTATCAATTTCTATTCAACTCGTAGCTCCTCCTTGAACTATTTCAATATGACCTCGGCTAGCATTTATTTGGAATTATAAAATTCAGTTAATTTCGATTTTATATAATGAAACCAATATATCATGTACAGCTTTTGCAAAGTATTTGAAATACACTTTTCAATTAGTTAATGTTGTAAATTTCATTTATTAAACAATCATCTACTATTTACTCAAAACCCAAAGTCACCAAAAAAAAACCTACTATCTTTATCAACGAAGTGTAGAATATTCTAAACCTGTTATCATATTACTAACTTTATGCGTATGCAACTTCTTTTGTTGACTTTTCACAAGCATATTATATTAAGCAAATTCAATATTCAAAATAAAAATTTATATAGAAAAATAAAATGTCTTATAACTAAAAAATCTGACCTGGTCTATTTCTTCACATCGACGCTTCCATTTGAATAAAATTTATCTTCCCCCAATTCAGGATTACGTTTCAATTATTGCCATTACCCTATGGACTACCATTATTAATTTATGCACCCCAATTTATTGTCCTTCCATTTCAAATTTATTACTTCTTATCAATCAATTTTCTCTAACTTCGAATTGTATTATTCTTCCCCCAGACTTAGAAATTGTAGTTTATTTCACCGCGGGTGCTACAACCTATAACTAGCATATATTCCCAAAAGGGGTGGGCATGCAACTACGCAGCAGTGCGTGGGAGAATAAAAATTCTCTCTAATAAGAAATTAAAGTTTCCATGTACGTAGCACCAGTCATTGGGTAATGGTAGAAATGTTAAACCTATAAAGGCGATTATTAATTGTGGTTTAGAAAAATAGTAGTTTTCGTGGACTAAATAAAATAGCTTAGACTGATTAATGTATATGGTTACATATTCTCGTACACATCCACAAACATCTGTTTACGTCCACAATGGCGATGCCGGTAGTTTTTGTTAGACTGATTAATGTATATGGTTACATATTCTCGTACACATCCACAAACATCTGTTTACGTCCACAATGGCGATGCCGGTAGTTTTTGTTTAACAAATAGTAGGAAAGATACGTCAGGTGTTAGTGTGCGGAAGCCCATAGGATCGTTGGATTCAAAAAGAACGGTGCGGCGGGATGTATGGTGGCCTCCGTTAGAATAATCGAAAGTGGTTAATCGATCGTATTAGATGTTTAAATAAGCGAAAGTGTAAAGGCCTACATAAACAAAATTTAATTATCCGACAAAAAAGTGCGCGATGTGCTACACTTATAAAGAAAGTATGGAATGGTGCTTTTTAGCGGCCCTAGCAGTAAAAAGGGCGACTGACTTTTTCAAGCAACTACAAGAATAGCAGTAGCGCAGAGGAGGGGTATGCATGTATTATACAGTGCACAGTTGCTACAAAATATGTTAGTTTACGGGTAGCTCGGATGTGTAATTGATCGCGACTTAAAGATCCCTCGGAGGTTTAAAAATTCTCAGCCCATTGTCGTTGAAAAATGTTTGTAAATTATCAGAACGGGGGTGAGTCGAAGTATAATGGATGATTGACCGAGTTTTTTCTACCTTTTACGAGGGAATCGGGGGTTGACGGACATCGAGCATCTAATTCTCTATTTGGGCGATATCGAGTACTTACCGGTTCTAGAAATAATTACGTGATACCGACCGCTATGCGGAAGATTTGGTTCTAGGAAATGAACAACCTACGAAAGTACGGAATACTTGGTATTAATGCTAATTGGTTTAGCGACCGCGTTTGTGCACTCTTCGAGTGTCTTAGGAAATCTTCGATTGTTTCCAAAGAAAATATTCAACCTGCGATTTCCGAAAATATGACGTAGAAGTTTTTTAAAATTAAATTGTTTTATTAGTAAGTATTCTGTAGACAACAAGTTTGGTATCCCCTTAGTAAAGGTTTAAAATGTTTTATTAAGTTATTGTTTATAGTAGCACTGCATCTTCTGCTGCACGGCTTGCAGCCAATTTGTGTGCGTGTGCTATAACCCTTTTGGATTTTAAAATATTCACGCGATGCGATTGCCGACCTGTATAACATGGAAGACGTTTTCCGGTGTTTCTACTAACTGCATTCGCAGCATCAAGCCTATCTTTAAAATTTGAAAAAATATATATGTAAAACAGCGCATTACTTTGGAGAATTAATACCGGTTAATGTAAATCTATACAAGTCTTAGATGTTTTAAAATACATCCAGAAACAATAATTGGTGTTTGCAAATAAATTCAGTTTTATTTTAATAAAAAAATGTAAACTTGCCTTAAATCTTCACAAAAAATCACTGCACAAAAACGATTGTTTAAAATATCGATGTACTTTTACACGCCAAAGAAACGTACGGAAGGAATAGGTTTTTACTAATCAGATCGCGTTTTTATGCGGTTTGAAAAACGTTAATCGATCCGTATTACAAGATGAAGTTTGCATTTCTCCTAGTCGAGGTCGTAATAGAAAGTACATTGTGTACACCAGCAATTATACGGGAATTTCCTAATAGATGACATTGAGCATATCTATTGTATTTCTCAAATCATATAGCCGCTAATTAATAAAAAAGAAAGGTTTACGCTACTTTCACTATACTTCACATAATTGTAAAGCAATTAGTTTGTCCTCGTCTATGTATTTTCCAACTATTTAGCATTGTGCATGTAATCATGTTAAAACCAGAAAAATTTTAAAAGTCATGGGTTTTTGCGAATTCTGAAAACAGCACATTACTGTTTGAAAAAAATGGTTTTAAATATTAAGCACTTATGGCTTATAAAGAACTCATTTCTAAAATCTCCACGGTTTTTGATTTTTGGAGATGTTTGGTTTAAGCATATGTCATAGACGAGCAAAAAATTTTAATAAGATTTGGAAGCTTTAAAGGGGTATAACTTTGCAGGGCGTGGTCCTATTTTAAATCTGTTTGCAGATTCGGGTTGTGCGTAAAATTGTACACTAATTTAATGCATCGCATGTATAAAAAAATTTATAAGAACGCTCAAAAGTCGTTACAGGTAAGAAATCTTAATATGAGGGTAGCTCCCTTGGGGATGGCGCAATCTAAAAAATTCCTAGAGATTTGGGTAGCTGAGAAAATTCTAATATTAATTGATACCAAACAAGATAGGTTTATCTCGAAAGATGAAAAATGGTTAGTCGAAGAAAACTATTTGGTCCAGATTTGGGAGCAAAGAGCGAAATTTAGAGGTTTGAGAGCTTTAAAGGGGTAACATTGCAGGGCGTGGTCCGATTTCAAATCTGTTTGCAGATTCGAATTCTGTGTAAAATTCTAAGCTAATTTAATGTATCGCATGACTAAAAAAATTATGCAGACGCTCAAAAGTCGCTACAGGTAAGAAATCTTAAAATGAGGGTAGCTCCCTGGGGGATGGCGCAATCTAAAAAATTCCTAAAGATTCGGGTAGCTGAGAAAATTCTAATATTAATTGATACCAAACAAGATAGGTTTATCTCGAAAGATGCATTGGTTAGACGAAGAAAACTGTTTGTTAGTTTTGCTTATAGAGCAAAGAGCAAAATGTAGAGGTTTGAGAGCTTTAAAGGGGTAACTTTGCAGGGCGTGGTCCGATTTCAAATCTGTTTGCAGATTCGAATTCTGTGTAAAATTCTAAGCTAATTTAATGTATCGCATGACGAAAAAAAATTATGCAGACGCTCAATAGTCGCTACAGGTACGAAATCTTAAAATGAGGGTAGCTCCCTGGGGGATGGCGCAATCTAAAAAATTCCTAGAGATTTGGGTAGCTGAGAAAATTCTAATATTAATTGATACGAAACAAGATAGGTTTATCTCGAAAGATGAAAAATGGTTAGACGAAGAAAACTATTTGGTCCAGAATGTTAGCGGTAAAAAAAATCTTAAAAATAGGTTTATCTCATGTGTGGAAATGTGGATGCTCATTTATCTCGAAAGATGAAAAATTTAAGATATATTTATCTCGAAAGATGAAAAATGGTTAGTCGAAGAAAACTTTTTGGTCCAGATGAGTGAGGAAATGAGGGATTCTGGAGGAAATGAGGGCCCAGTTCGTCACTAAATACGCTACTTATATATTATTACTGTGGTTTTCCTTTTTGGTCATAAAAATGCAGTGGTTACCTTTATGAATCATGCCCCACGAATTGGGTGTCATAAAAATGTTCTGGTTTCTCTGGAAAGAAGCCCTAATTCGTGCCCCTTATTTTGGGTTGATCAAAAAAATGCTACGTACTCACCTATTAAATCGTTTTACTAACGTAGGAAGTTGTGCCTCTCTTTACGACGCTATACTCTAGCTGAAAATGCTTCCGTAGTTGATAATGCCAAGGCTAGCTCTGCTCACTGCGTCGCGCTGGATACTCACTACAACTACTCATTCCTTCAACCACCTTTAGAATAAAAAATAAAGTATTTGACACAAAAACATACAGCTCTTTTATTCTACCAACTTTATGCTCCTCTACATGTCATATTTCTATTTAAAAGTAGATGGGCATATCCTGCACCCTTAATTTACTTCCCCGGTCTATGATGAGCTCAGTATAAACCTTGTTATTTACTGTGCATAAAATTTTGCATTGTCAAATTATACCAAAGACCCGTTTACTTCTTACATCGATAACATATTATTCAAATATTTACACCCTCAGATTAATAATAGAAAATTGTCCTTTACATATGTCCATACAATTAAATTTTAGTTTATAAAAATTTTCACCACCACAAAAAACCAAATCGTTCATAAATTAAAATAACTTAGCACCAGCACAACAGTTTCAATAAAAAAAAATCGTTACCTGGAGTGTGTTCTTCCGGATTACCTACTGCAGAGATGACCTTCCGCCAGACTGCTCGTACCTGGATTACTCCATCTTGCTGTTTCTTAAGTAGGACAGCAATTCCATCCCATTAACCATCTGAAGACGCCTTCTGCCAGACTGTACAACAACCAAATCACACCACCTCGTCTAGTTAACGTGCCACTAGCACAATCGTTCAAAATATAAATACTTTTTCTACTTACGTAGTATCCAGCTTAATTATAATAATAATTTAATTCAATTCAGCCCGTTACTCTGCACCCACTTGTGCGATACAAACAGTTGTAATAATTTTCGGCGGCTGCACTGTTACGCGGTATGAAAGCCAGGATGTTCTTCTGTATAAGTGAAAATGTAAACAATAAGACAGAAAAATAAGAGAGCGAATCTAACTCTGGCAGTGCTTATATATTTTTTGTCCCACTTGCGGTGCCCTATTTTGACTGCACATTCTATGAACTGAAATCAACTGCCACAACAATTTACAAATTCCATCCGTACAAAACATGCAACGAACTTTCAAAACCGAGAATTCATCCACTCCAATAATGTTTAACCAAGAAAAACTGTGTAAAACTTCAACCGTTTTAAACCTTTCTTGAAATCTGTCATCTGCTATTCCCCCAACCAAATCCGATTACGCCCCTGATGTGCGCGTCTATACTACTATTGCAGTCACACTTTCATAATAACCTTTCCTATCTCTGTCTTAATTTCCTACCTAAATTGTCGACGTTATTTCCACTCTTTTGACATATTTGTCTGTCACATGTTTTCTGTCCTATTTTATTGTCCCACTCTTACTATGTTGTTTGCTGTCAATGCTCCCTTCATAAACGTGCGCCTTGAAAAATCGATACGGCTCACAAACATGGTGCACCTTTGTCATGCTTATTGGTATTTAAAATATACTCGTTTAACACGCGCTTGAAAAATGTTTGTCATTTAAGCCAGCTGTTATGTTTCATCTTACTCTGTTAAATTGTAAAGCTCCTCTGTCGCTTAATTTTATTGATCCGTTTTTGAAATAGTCCTCTGTTATTGTTAACATTGAGTCTTTCCGTTGCCATAATACTTCCAATTGTTTTCTAAACGTTTTCTAGCTTGAACAAGAATTATTTATCTACCCCAAGCTTGTGTTCCTTGAAATCCTTGAACAAGAATCAGAGATAACATAAGACGGGAGATTTTAAATGTAAGTTAGAATGAAATAAGAAATATGCGCGTAGACAGGAGGCGTATTTATGAGGCTAAAGTATAACGATCAGTGCTAGGGGTTTCGTGGAAGGCAGCGGCGGTTTCAAAATTTTAATAAGGGTTTCTGCGTATAGAACTTGTTTGGGGTGAAAATTCTGGGATTTTGTCGACGGATAACAAATTTGTACCGAGAATGTTTCAAGGATAATTGTGGTTCTGTGGAAGTATTCGACCGTTGTGTTGTTTGTGCTATGTTACCAAAAAATGGTGTTATAGGGGTATGGAAAATTGATGCAAAAAGGTGGCTTTTTGAGATTATATAAACCAAAAGGAGGTAGTGGATCTATTTCTTCTTCTCTACCTTCAATCGTCAACCAAGCTACTTATAAAAGTAATTTAGTGAGGTTCTGAAATTATAAAAAGTTTAATTAGCACAAGTGGGTGCTTAAATAATTTGGCAATGCAGTGAAGAATCGAAATTAAATATCAAGTAAGTACGATTTTAGTACTTGTTGTTGGAGGCGGTGTGTGTACTCTGAGTACCGATCGAGTGTATGGATGGACCAGTAGCAGGTGTACGGGAGCATGGGAGTACCGTACATTTGTGTGGAGGAATCTTATTAGAAGCAGTGTGTTCCTGATGGTGAGAGGCCACCTGGAGATAGTATTTGAACGTGCAGTCGAGAAGGAGGATCACGTTGGAGATGGTGCCCATGTAGAGAATCAGTATTTGAACGTGCAGTCGAGAGGGAGGATCACGTTGAAGATGGTGTCCATGTAGAGAGCTGGTGACACAAAAATCCAGGTAACTCTACTTTATAGAACTGTTGTTTTGTGATTTGGTGGGTGACAATTTGGCGACTTTTATGTATTTATTATATTGTAAGGACATTTTAATCGTTGAATTACCTAGAAAAGACTAAATCAAAATCTATTTACGTAATATTTTCATGGTATCTCACGAAGGTAAAGCTTTAACTTTTTGTAAAAGGTAAAAGGGGTTTTTGTTAATTTCAATGCCGTAGTCAGCACTTAGACAAAGGAAGGTTTACTATGAGCTCGTATTTGACCTGTGGTGAAAAGTAAAATTTGGAAATAAGACCCGTTACTTTTGGTTCATAATTAATGTAATAAAATTTCAAAATTATTTTCTTTAAAATGAGATTTAGTTTCACAATGGATAAAATGTGTTAGGGATTGAAATACATGAAGAACGTAAATTGAAATTATAAGTAATAAATTGGATATAATAATAAATAGTGATGCACTTTTGGCAATCTACGTTATTTTTAGTAAGGTAGGATTTTCAGGGAACGAGTGAGCAGCCCTGGCGAATATCTCTGAGATTATGATTTCTGAATGGGAAGGCATCATCAAAGGATATTGTTGTTAGATGGTATGAATTGCAAGTCTAGGTGGTAGGGCTTCAATTTCAGGTAGGTGGAAGATTTTGTAACAACATTAAAAATTTAGTGGAGATACAGCAGGTAACATACGCAACATTTTGGCACCCAAGTCGTAAGGCAAGGATTAATGAGCTGTTCCTAAAGTAACTACACAACATTTTGACGGCCCAACGCTGGGGCTTGATAGAAAAAGGTAAAATACGCAACAATATATATATATATATATATATATATATATATATATATATATATATAATATATATATATATAATATATATATATATCATATATATATATATATATATATATATATATATATACATATATATATATATATACATATATATATACATATATATATATATATATATATATACAGGGTGTCCGGAAAATACGTGTACAACGTAAGAGCAGAGATTCTTTGACTCGAAATAGATCGATTTGAGCCGAATTACCTATTATACAAGTTGCATCATTTAGCCGCTAGAGGGCTTCAAAGATCGTGAAAAATATTTAATATTTTAAAAAACACGAAAACGCGTCGATAGATTTTGACCATTTTTGGGGTGCGAGTTTCTACTTTCAATTGACATCTTTTGGTGGTGTACGCAATAATTTTAAAAGCATACGAGTGTTTATGCAATGACTACCAATTTTTTTTTTATGAGTACCCGACTTAATTTGGAAACTTTTTGTCTCTTGTAAAATTTTGATTAGACGAGCGGTTGGTTTGACAGAAAAAAAGTAACTTCAAATGTCTGTTTTTTTATTTTTATTTCATTGTTTTGTTTATTTTTTATTACTATCATTGAAAATTAACAACGCGGTACAAGTGTTGGACCATTACAATAAATTTTCAAAATGGCCGCCATTTTCTTCAATGCACAAATTAACTCTTCGTAAGAAGTTTAACTGAACCCTCTGCATTGTTTGTGCATTATTTTTTAAAGAGTTGGCTGCATTTAAAATTTGTCTATACAATTCTTCTTCGCTATCAAGTGGAGACGAATAAACCTTAGATTTTAAGGTACCCCACAAAAAATAATCACAGGGCGTCAAGTCCGGCGATCGTGCTGGCCAATTTGTAGGAGCATCATATCCTTTTCCGATCCATCGATCCGGATATTTTTCGTGTAAATGTTGTTGAACAGCTAGAGTAAAGTGGACAGGAGCACCATCGTGCATGAATCACATGTCTTAGCGAAGTAACAATGGCAGCTCTTCCAATAAATTCGGCAATGTTTGTTGTAGCAAGTTGAAGTAATTGTCTCCGTTTAATCGATTTGGTATCACAACAGGACCGATAATAAAATTATCAATAACTCCAGCCCAGACATTAATCTTAAATTCATGTTGATAGTGAGTCACTTTAGTTGTATGAGGATTTTTTACAGCGTAAACATGTTCATTATGTATGATAGTAATACCAGATTTTGTAAAAGAAGCTTCGTGTGTAAATAAAATTTTGCGACTGAAATTTGCATTTTAAATTCTCTGATCTTGAATAAATTGACAGAAAGCTAGACTCCTCTCAGGATCGATAGGCAAAAGGTTTTGTACCTATTGAACGTGGCATGAGTGTAATAACTGTTCCTTTAAAACGTAATGAACAATACTTTTAGGAAATTGTAGTTCAAGTCCTAAGCGTCTGGTGCTTATTTTTGGGTCTTTATCAACTCTATCCAAAATTTGTTCCTCCAGATCCACAGTCCTTGTGGTACGTTCACGTCCTCGATCCGCATTTCTTGACTAAAAGCTACCATTTTCACGAAGACGTCTTTCAATATTTGTGAATGTTTGGTGGTTTAGAATTCGGCGATTAGGAAATCTTTCCCTATAGACTCTGATGCTTTCACGACCATTGCCTTGACAAAATCCGAAAATTAAAAGCATATCCACCTGTTCGTTGTTTGTGTAAGTACTCATAATGTAAGATGAAAGATGCAAACTTTTATTGAATTAAGCAGAAATTCACGACTTGACAGGCAAACTGAGGTTAAATAATATTCAAATTAAATAACAAAACAAAAGCAAAGCCTACTACTATATTATGTTCTTTATTTGCCCCGTTTTACAGTTAATGCAGCAATGATGACGAAAGTATGCAGACATTTGAAATTACTTTTTTTCTGCCAAAGCGTTCGCTCACCAAAATTTTACAAGAGACAAAAAAGTTTCCAAATTAAATCGGCTACTCATAAAAAAATTGGTAGTCATTGCATAAACAGGAAAAAGGTAATGGTCGGATATTTATACAATACATCATTTTGGGACACTCGTATGCTTTTAAAATTATTGCGTACACCACCAAAAGATGTCAATTGAAAGTAAAAACTCGCACCCCAAAAATGGTCAAAATCTATCGATGCGTTTTCGAATTATTTTAAAATATCTCTGTGTTTCTCTCAAGTCTTCTTTTAATTTATTATTATGCCACGGCTAGCCCTTTTTAATCTACACAGAGTGCACAACGTTACGATGATCAATTTTCTTTCACCCCTTTATGATTACCTGTGTGAATTGATAAACAAAGTCAATCAACATGCATATAATAAAAGGAAATTATATTTACAATTTTTGCAATTCTTTAAATACACCCTTCAATCAATTAATATCATATGGATTATTTATCCCAAAATCTATATACTTTTAATCTAATATAGTCACCAAAAACAACCTCTTTACAAAAAAAATCTGGAACGTTCTAGACCTCTTTATGATTTATTACGTAAATTTAACGTAAGCCGTGTTTTTTGTTGACTTCTTTACAAGTTTCGGATAAATTGAATAAATTCGATATTAAAATTTAAATTGAAAAATATCTTAAAATTTAGTAGATCTGACCTGTGATCTCCTGATATGTTGTTTCGTGTTGTGAATCAACACCCCCTTGTTGTCTTCAATCGTATACCAATGCTCTGCTTAGTTGAACCAATATTTGAGTACAGTTACCCCTTGTTTTCCAAAAATTACCTCGTGCTTCTTTATTTTATATTTCTCTCCATATGCTTTGAATCTCTTCCCTTAAATGCTTTCGACGCAGATTAGAATTGTACCAGAAGCCAATTAGAATTTGATTAGAAGTCAATTCGAATTGTACCAGAATCCGATTAGAAGCCCTATATGATTATAAATATTTAAATTGATTAATTACCCAATTTCTACTCACGTTTTCTGAGAAAAACAGCAAAAACTTTTCATGTATTCTTAACACAATTTTTTCTTTGTAGCACTATTTTCACTATAACATAAATTTGATATATTCTAAACTTTATTTATTTGACGCGTAGATATCTGCTTAAAAGTGTCGTGGCTTCGACGTGCATCAAGTGTGGACTGACTTGTCTTATCACCGGTGGGTGTTAAATAGCCTTTTCCCACTACATCTGAGTTGGGTTTCCAAGCAGTTTTGCAGATTGTTTCCACCAACCAGCTTTTGTCTTTAATATTCCCTGTATTTTAAAGCTGTTTCTGATGAAATTATGCTGATTTGCTATTGTTTGATACTTTATTATTTGTTATGGTGGCCAAACTTTCAACTAACGTCTGTTATTTTGTATATATAATGCTTTTGGATAATTCTACAAAAATAAATGATGTAACTCTAGTGCTGTTTTCGTTCATGTATTTATTTATTTGAAAGTGCATTTTCTTATCAAAGCGCTCATGGTTCCAGCGTAATTGCATGAAGATTTATTAGGTTTTGTCTTATCTTCTGCGAATTTTATTTTATAAACTTGTAAAACACTTCTCGAAGTCGTTTAAATTACATGTACGATTACTTCTCTGCTGAATACGCGTTCTATTGTTGAAAGATATGCTCACTTACATTGTTTAAAGTTAATTACGGTCTATATACAGTGTTTTAAATGCTTGCTATTTACATAATGTACGAATTACTTACTTTTCTGCTAAATAAATGCAGTTTTCTGATTCCCATTGCTATTTATAGTTACTACACGACCCTTACTACTCAATACACCCCTAAACAACCCCTTATCACAGCAATATAAATATATATATATATATATATATATATATAAAGTAATGTTGATGGAAAATCGTTATGGGATAAAGGCGTCCGAATAAAATAAATTATTGAATAATCATTTATTGAACATCAACGTTTCGGATAATATGAATCCTTAATCATGAGCTAAGAATTGCAATTAACAAAAACAGGAAAATAACATTATATACGGTACTTACTTTCAATGTGATTAATAACACTAATTCATAACAAACATTGACTAGAATATTAAAGTGTCAGTTTGACAGATAAAACATCAAGTAGTGTTTTAAATAAGGATAGACAAATGATTGATTTGGATAGCCAAATGATTGATTTGAAAAGTCACAAAATTAAAATATAACTACCCAATAAAAAGAGTGCAATGTATCGATCTACTAAAAATTAATCTGTTGCATATGTTTCATGTTGTAGTTAAAATATCTAAAAGCAAAAGCAAACAACTCTAAAATTCAAAACTATTAGGAATATTGATAACTATTGTATGGTGTGAAAAGAATTGAAAGGGTGTATAACAATAAAATAATTTTTTTTTTTTTTTTTTTTATAAAAATAGAAAAATAATAAATAAATAAATAAACTGTTAGGAATTATTATTATTTATAGAAAATAAAAGAGAATAAACTGCACTTAGATGCTTAGATGCTTCTATAAATAATAATAATTCCTAACAGTTTATTTATTTATTTATTATTTTCTATTTTTATAAAAAAAAAAAAAAAATTCTTTTCTTGTTCTACACACCTTTCAATCCTTTTCACACCATACAATAGTTATCAATATTCCTAATAGTTTTGAATTTTAGAGTTGTTTGCTTTTGCTTTTAGATATTTTAACTACAACATGAAACATATGCAACAGATTAATTTTAGTAGATCGATACATTGCACTCTTTTATTGGGTAGTTATATTTTAATTTTGTGACTTTTCAAATCAATCATTTGGCTATCCAAATCAATCATTTGTCTATCCTTATTTAAAACACTACTTGATGTTTTATCTGTCAAACTGACACTTTAATATTCTAGTCAATGTTTGTTATGAATTAGTGTTATTAATCACATTGAAAGTAAGTACCGTATATAATGTTATTTTCCTGTTTTTGTTAATTGCAATTTTAGCTCATGATTAAGGATTCATATTATCCGAAACGTTGATGTTCAATAAATGATTATTCAATAATTTATTTTATTCGGACGCCTTTATCCCATAACGATTTTCCATCAACATTACTTTATTAATTTCACGTCCGTAAATTTGATTTTTATATATATATATATATATATATATATATATATATATATATATATATTGCTTGGGCAACCACCCTGGCGTATAGGGGATGGAGTAGTGGACTGTATGGCAAGATAGAATGTTCATAAATATGAGACAGATAAACAAATTAACAAGTATGAACTCACTTGAATCGATGCATCCATCCATTTACCAGAACATTAGGTTAGGAAAGGAAACAAGGGTAATTCTGGGATATAGAAGATCCACGATTCTCGATGAATATTGTATAAGGTTAAATTATGTGTATCTGTCTTATTTAGCATTAATATCAGAATGCGGCACTCGTCACACCAAAACATAACTGGGCGCGACGACGGTTGACAATAGACTGCTTTAACGAACTTAATTAGTCGGGTATACACGGATATATCTAGCCACCTGCATACTGTGGGATTTGCAATTGACCGTATATTTATCTAACAATTTTAACTAAATTCTATTATACTTTGAACTATAAACCAAAACATTTATCGGTGTAAACATTCTGGGCGGGGCCAATATGAATAAAAATTCATAGTAAATGTATATTATTATTAAAAAATACGAAAAAATAACAAAATTGAGCTATATGCAATCATGTAAGGGAACTTAAAAGAATTAATGCAAATTAGCATAAAAATAAAAAAAAACAATAGGGTAAATAAATAAACTTTAATTCGAACAAGTTCTTTATTCCTTTACTGTAACGGCAAAGAACATAATTTGACCAATGGCCGGGTATATCTGTTAGATGAAGTTTTACCTCGGGCGATTCGTGGGACACCATCAGACCCGGGCATTAACTCTTCTTTAATAGCAAGCGATCACTGTAAAGGAGGGAGGTTATCGTGCATGATCACCACTACGGAACTTACGGAAGAAGGGTGTATATTGGTATTCCATTTTTGGCGTTTTTGCAACGTGGATAAATATTTCAGGTGCCAACGTATCCAAAAATGAGTAATCATAGAATCACTCAACTTATACCTATTAGAATGATTCATGGGAATATCGGATACGTCTTCTACAGGTAACCAACCTAATGGTATACTGTATAGAAAGTGGGATGGGGTTAAAGCACTTAAATCATTGGGGTCACTACTGAGTACAGTCAATGGCTGAGAATTTAAAATTGATTCTATCTGACATAAAACTGTGTAGAACTCCTCATATGTTAGATGCTGTTGACCAATGATACGGTATAAATGAGTTTTCACACATTTTATTTGGGATTATCAAATCCCATCAAAATGTGGGGTTAAATTTCCAACGAATTTTATTTATATTTAATTCCTTTTGAAAAGCATTTTTAAATGCAGTGGTACGGACAAAATTATAAACGTCATCTAATCTCCTTTTGGCACCTACAAAATTTGTTGCTTTATCTGAAAATATCGTTGTACAATTTCCCCTTCGAGACAAAAATCGCTTTAAGGCTGCTAAAAATGAATCTGTAGATAAGTCACCAGCTAGTTCCAGGTGTAAAGCGTGGGTAGACGTAAAGACAAATATACAAACGTAGCCCTTTTGGCATTTAACTCCTTTCCGGCGGCTTAAAGTAATTTGAAAACTACCTGTATAATCAATTCCGGTATTTAAAAATGCTTTGGCGGCATTTACTCGTTCAAAAGGCAAATCTGCCATTATAGGATACATAGAGGTAGGCCGGAGTCGAAAACAGTGGTTGCAGTTTCAAATACAGCTTCGGATCGTACTACGTGCGGAAATAATCCAAAATTGGTTGCTTAGAATAGCTTGTAATAGGTGAGTTCCCGCGTGACCATACAATTTATGATAGTAATTAGTAATCACGGGAACAAGAGGGTCGGATTTTGGTAACAATATTGGATGTTTTTTATCATAATTTACGTTGGCCTTCGATATTCGACCACCAACTCGGATGACACCATTTTCAATAAACGGGCAAAGTCTGCATAGGTTGGAACGAATAATTCCATTATTCGCTAATATTTTAAATTCATCGGAAAAATAGCGCTGTTGAACTGTTTTTATTAAAAGCTCTTCAGCCTTATCCAAGTCGGTTTTGGATATGGGATCTTTTTTTGACAATATTTTTGCAAATCTTAGCACATACACGGTAGAGTGTAATAATTTATCCACGAGGAAAAATAGGTTTTTAAAGTATATAAAGGCTCTAAATCATTTTTAATAGCTACATGAACTGCAATTTCTTGGATACCTTCTTGGGAATCGACTTTGTTTCTACACGGTGTTATTGGCCAATATTCAATCGAAACTTTTAACCAACTTGGTCCATCAAATCATGCTGAATTTTTAAGTAAGGCGGAAGGTAGTAAACCTCTACTGGCGCAATCGGCCGGGTTTTCTTTCCCATTAACAAAAAACCAATGGGCAGGAGATAAAATTTTTGTATTTTGTTAACCCGATTGGATACAAATGTATTCCATTTTTTAGACGGAGTATGTATCCAACTTAAGGTTAACATAGAATCGGAAAATGGGTAAATTTCATTTACATATTTTCTTTTAGAATATAAATCACGAATGTGAGCCACTAATTTAGCTAGTTGGGCCGTTGCACATAATTCTAATCTGGGTAGGCTACGGGGGTTACTTGAGCTTGGGAACAAAGAACGTTACGTTTACATTAGCGGAGGTATCCACGGTGCCTATGTAAACAACGGAAGCGTAATCGACCGGACTAGCATCCGAAAGTCCAATAATACTCAAAAAGGTGTTTTCAAACACTTGAACATGCCTTGGAATTTTCAATTTATGAAGTAGGAAAAATTCATCCCGAATTTTAGACGACACTGAATTAATTTTTTCAGACATGAGAGTATCCTAATCAAATTTTGCTTCCCAAGTTTCTTTAGTTAGTACCTTTAACAATAAGGTAAAAGGCGCAACAAAACCTAATAGGTCAAAAATACGGCTTAAAATACTTAACATTTTCTGTTTTGTGCAGGGTGTTGTGAATTTGTCTTAAACTTTGAATCCAAATTCATCGGTAGAGGGGTTGTACTGAAGACCCAACACTATAAAATAACTCTTATCAAATTCATAAGTGGATTTCCATTGAATTGCTTCGGGTATAGCAGCCTGCACTTCAGGACAATTGGACATCCATTTTACAATTTGAAAGCCACCGCTTTCGAAAAATTTAACAGATTCGGTCTGAATTATTTTCGCGTCTGTCGGATTAGAAACGCTGCATATCAAGTCATCCATAAATATGTCTCTATTTATATATTCTGCGGCTTTCGGATAATTGCTCCCTTCATCTTGGATTAATTGGTGTATAGTACGTAAACTTAGAAATGGAGAGGAAGCCACACCAAAAGTAACAGTGGTCACCTCATAAGTTTGAATAGGATTATCAACCTTAAATCTCCACAATATTCGTTGATATTTCTTTTGGGATTCATTCATGTTTATTTGACGATACATCGCCTTATATCACCGCTCAAATAAACAGGATATAACCGAAGATTAAGTAATATGTTAAAAATAGTTTTCTGTAACTTCGGTCCTTTATGTAAAATGTCATTTAAAGAAATACCGCTATCCGATTTCATACTAAAATCAAATACAATTCGGCAGGGAGTTGACGTACTGTCGGGTTTCCAAACACAATGATGGGCTGCGTAGAAATGTGGTAAATCGAGTTGATTATTTTCTACTAAATTCATGTGTCCTTGATCTAAATAATCTTGAAGTATATCCGAATAAATCAAACGTAAATTTGGGGCGATCGCTAGCCGACGTTCTAACGATAATAAGCATCTTTTGGCTATATAATAAGAATTGCCTTAAATGGCAGACTAACGGTATACCTACCGGACCGATCGCAGCTAAACGAATTAGCATATATACTTTCACAAATTTCTTCGTCTTTATCCATTTTAGGTTTGCTGTCGAAATCGTCTATTTCAAACAATTTTTCTACCAATGATTCTAATGTAAAAAAGGCGCACGGTAATGTATTTTCTCGCGCTTGAAACTGCCCTACCACGATATATCCCAACGATGTCGAAATGGCGATAGGACTATCTGATTGGCACACGGATTTGTGAGTTCCTAAAATTTCAGAAAATATTTCCGCACCTAATATTCCATCAATTTTTCCGGGCAGGTAGTAGTTGGGATCAAGCTAAGGGAAGCGATTTTAGATGCTGTAGATCCTTCGGATCCACTGGTACATCTGGCATCAAATTGATTATTTGATCGATTAATATAACTTCTATAGAAAATGCTACATTGTGGTCTTGGTTAGAATATATTTTCATACTCGTTCGACCTTTGAGGGGTTTTACTGTACCACCAATACCTAATACATTGGACGGCGCGGCTTTGGCATAAGATAGGCGTAACCTTTGACAATTTTCAAACGTTAATAAATTGGCTGTAGAAGCGTTATCAATTAGGAAACGCAAAGTTTGTTCCTTTCCCCATTTGTCAAACACGGTAACTAGAGCTGTGCTCAATAAAACAATTTGGAATGATCACTTGGATTGATTTTGGTTTGGGAGAACATAGTTCTAGCACTCACATTTGCGTTCGTACTAGGAACGGCGTTCTCAGTTGCCGCAGCAACTTGAAAAGTACAAGTTTCACTTGTATTTTCGTGGTCTCTATGTAATAGCGTATGGTGCCGGGCTTTGCATTTCAAACAACTAAAGTTGAAAGGACAATTTTGCACCTTATGTTTATTTGAAAAGCAATTTAGGCACATATTTTGGTTTCTATTGAACTTATGTTTAGATTCGTGATCACTAGATTTGAATACTGAACAATCTTTCAACAAATGACACTTTTCGCAAAATAGACAATTTCCTGTATGTTTAGGTATATGATTGTTAACCACACATGTTTTGGCGGATTTATAAGGATATGTATTTTTTGGAGTGCCGCTATATATTGGGCGCTGATGAGGGTCCGGCTTGCAAATAATTTTGCTTTGCCGTTTGACAAAATTAATTAATTCTGCGTATTTTGGAAGTTCTTGACTGGTTCGTACTAATCCAAACGAATGAACTAATTCTGAAGGCAATTTGGACATCGACAAATAAGTAAGGATGTAATCATCTAACTCAGGAATATTCAGTCGCTTCAACGCGTCCACGTGAGTATTAAATTTTTCTAAAAATACTGGTAGATTGTTTGGAGAACAATTTTGAATAGGATGAAATGCAATTAGCCGATCTAAATACATATTCCGTAGAAATTTGTTATCCTGATACGTGTCATCCAGTAATTTAAATATTGCATCATAATTACCTGGAAGTGGATCAATTGATATACAAGTTTTTAAGGCTCAACCGCTTAAACTACTTAACAAATACTGCAATTTTTCCGATTTTAAATGAACAACTTGTTTGTAATTTTCGTACCAAACAGGCCATACTGAAAGGTCTTCACCACTAAATTTCATAAGCTCTAAAGCGGGCATACGTATGTGCGATCTCTCTTCATGATTATTTTCGGAATTTTGTGCTACCCTACAAATATCTTTTAGAAAGCGCTTGGCGAAATATTGGATCTGATCATTTAGGTCTTCAAACGCTTCTAAAAGGACGTAAGAGGGAGGTACCTCCGGATCTAATTTTTGTTTTAGAGTAACAATCTCCTAAACAACACTACGGTAAGTACCCAGAGCTTTTCTAAAGTACCGTACCTTACGGTAAAGTTATCTAATTTGGACTCATTTACGGGATCGTTTTTTAAAGCTAACCCCGCATCAAAGCACAGCTGAACTCGCCTAAAAAGATTTTCACGCTTAGCTAACGTGACATCAAGTTTATATTCTACCTCTGTTCTAGCATTATGGAATTGAAACTACCACAAACTTATATAAATTATTAGAGCAAAAACTAATGTTTTCTTTGCCTAATCAAGTATAGGTAACTACACAGCAAAGTACTTTACCTCGTAAATCTTAATAATTTTAATTCGTAACAACTACTAGGGCGAGCGTAAATAAATTACTTGGTAATTCAGAAACAAATTTGGAATAATTAATTTGATTCCTGGAAATAATAAACAATACTAGGGTTATCACAAAATACTGTTTATAGTTCAAGTTCAATCACTTGGGTTTTAACTTGCAAATCACACAGATGTGTATGTATACAACCATAGGGTAAACGGAACAACTAATGCATTCTGATATCTAACAATACCTGTATTTATCAACATTCCTTCGAAATATTGAATCGGCTATGAACAACTATAAAATTGATTCAGTATTCTGAAAATTTGGTTCAATAAGATACAAACGCTATCCTAGACTCTAATTATCAAATGCTTTGGCAATCACCCTGGCGTATAGGGGATGGAGTAGTGGACTGTATGGTGAGATAGAACGTTCATAAATACGAGACAGATAAACCAATTAACAAGTATGAAATAAACACTCACCTGAATCGATGCATCCATCCATTTACCAGAACATTAGGTTAGGAAAGGAAACAAGGGTAATTCTGAGATATAGAAAATCCACGATTCTCGATTAATTGTTACGGGCCCAAAATTTGGCACTAGACATTTTTAGTTTAGTCTTGATGTGCGGGAATTTCGCGCCATAAATTTGAAAGACTTGGCACGTGTATTTCCGTCACGTCAGAAGTGCGTTGGACGAACTTCGCGCCGACGCGTGTGGGGGAAGAAAAGGTGGGAAGTTTCCGAAAGACGCTGAAACGTGGCCTTTTGCCTTTGAACTTCCAGAAGAGTGGTTTGGTTTAGGTATCGTATCGTATCTTTATCTTTATTTACGTAGATTTCCTTGTCTTATCTGATTGTCGTCCCTATAAACCTGTTCCTGCCATTTCCCTACATAGATAGAAGATCAATTTGAAGCAACCTGGCCGAACCGCAGTCCACGCCGGAGCACCATCTTTATCTGGAAGGGAGCCCTGAGATAGCTAGCCTGGAGCAATCCCAAAGGACGCTATGCGCACCATCTGTAAATAATCCGGAAGGGAGCTACGAGCAACCCGGAAGGAAGTGACTCTGTGGGAAGCTGTACCTATTCATGTGAGTACTTTGTGTTTATACCCTATTTTATGAATTTGGAATATTTCGTAATTACGTGTAATAATTTGCATATTGTGTGACGTCATTGACAGATGGGCGCACTGATCTCCACTTTATAGATTAGCGTTACCAACTGCCGTTCCGTCGCGTATACCGCGTCGACGGTTATGTAACAGAAACACTTAAATGTAAGAGAATATTGTATGAGGGTAAATTATATGCATCTGTCTTATTTAGCATTAATATCAGAATGTGGCACTCGTCACACCAAAACATAACCAGGCGCGACGACGGTTGACAATCGACTGCTTTAGTCGGGTATACACGGATATATCTCGCCACCTGCATACTGTGGGATTTGCAAGTGACCGTATATTTATCTAACAATTTTAACTAAATTCTATTATACTTTGAACTATAAACCAATGCATTTATCGGCGTAAATATATATATATATATATATATATATATATATATATATTGCTGTGATAAGGGATTGTTTAAGGGTATATTTTTAGCAAAGGTCGTGCAGGAATTAGAAATCATAATAGGAAGCAGAAAACTGCATTTATTTAGGAGAAAATTGAGTAATTAGGATAGTTTGTAAATAGTACGCAGTCAACATCCTGTATATAGAGTACAAGTAGTTTTAAGCGACGCAAATAGACACAATAAGACGCATAGTTAGCATAAATATGAGTAATACATGCATTAAGTAGATAACGAATATTTAACACCCTGTATATAGAATTTTAGTAAATTTAGGTAATGCAAATAACTATATTTTTCAGTGGAAGCACGGGTATTTATAAGTAAGCATAATAAAGGTAATTAAACACGCATTCAAAAGAATTCCAATCAGTTATGATAATACGGAGATAAGAAATAAAACGTAAACAAGTGTAGTGTAAGTGCGTACAAACAATTAACAATTTTTGATAAGTTAAGGTAATTAAAAATGCGCAAAATAAATAAGCATATATGAAAATTGAAAGTCGAATTGCATCAGATATTTGTGTATAATATGGAAAAGCGATAATATTTCTCAAAACACCGCATGGCTGATAACGAAGCAGCTGCAAGCAAACAGCAATTACTCGAAAGGCAGAGAATGTTACATCAGATACTACTTTAAATAAAGAAACCTCATTGGTTAAGATTAGCGACGGGCTTGTAAGCCATGCCCACAGACGAAGTGGGATATCAATCATATATTAACAGCGACAATGATAACGGAACTCAGTTCTCAACTCAACAAAGGCTAAGGTGCGTCACTTTGAACCTAAGAGTAACGCGTAAGAATAATATTTGAAAGTGAAAATTGTTTAAGTGACAGATAGTGCGACGAAGATGAAAATTTCTATTGCCGATTAAACGTAAGTAGATTTTGGGGAATTTATTTAAACTAAAATATAATAATAATAAGGCTCTAAGTTGGAGGCGGATGAAAATGTTCTAAGTGTGACGACAATAATTCGAGGGAGATAATGATTCTAAGTTTGACGATAATAATTCAAGTAATTTAAATGATATTCTGAGTCTGGTGAGAATAAATTCCAATTCTGAGGTTGGTGTGAAAAGTCATGATTCTAAGTACAACGACAATAATTCGAGGGTGTATAATGATCCAAGTCTAAGTCTGACGATGATATTCTAAGTTTGGTGATTGGACGATAATAAATCTAAGTTTAATAATAATAATCCAGAGGGTGACGACAATAATTCAAATTAATAATTCAAGCGTGTGGATAGATAATATTTTAAATGGGTATATAATAATTCTGAATTGGTGGAGAATAATTTTGATCCAAATGGATGGTATAATGCATGGAAAATTCTAGTTGATAATGGATGCGTCGATAATTTTGGTTGCGAGAAGGAAATAACGAAGAAAACAGACCAGGTTAGATTTTTAGTTTTAAGACATTTTTTTTCTATTTGAATTTAAATATTGAATATTGAATTTGCTTAATTAATATAAATTATTGTAACTGAGTCAACAACGAACTTGCATACTTAGAAAGTACGTAATATGATGAAGGGGTTTTGAACGTTCAAGGCTTTTTTTTATAAAAACAATAGGTTTTTTGGTGACTTTAGATTGATTAAAAAGCATATGATTTTTGAGATAAATAAGATTTACAACATTAATTGATTGAAAAGTGTATTTTAAGAATTTTCAAAACCTGTACATAATATTTGTTTTCATTATATGGAATTGAATTAACTTCATTTATAATTCAAAATAAAAGCTAGTCGAGGCCGAATGATAAAAGTTAGTGGGAGTGTAATTTGATAATTTAAACCGAGAGGAGGAGTTATAAGTTGAATACGCCATTGATATCGAGTAAGGCGTTATCACATCAAGTTTTGTTATTGGTCGACACAAGGCATAATTAATATGGCCGCCCAAACGATGGGGCACAAATAATTGTGAAAGTATCATAGCAGTATATGTATAGTGGAAGGGATGTGACACGTACAGTGGCGTCCTCTATCATATTTTCTTCTGGACTTATGCCATAGGTGAGGAGAAAGGCGTGAATTAGTATACTTGTAATTATTGCTGCTGCTGCAAAATGTGTAATCACGTACTACATTGAACTTGGACATATCTTAAAACGAATAGCGTAGCGCTTTGCGCCGTTGGATCGTTTGCGGTTACATATTTGATTGTAGCGGCCGCGACATACGTCGCTTCAGAGGTATAACTCTTTAACCTACGATAAATAATGAACTAATACCACAACTTTGTTAGCATATACACTTTTTTATTATCATCTATATTACTTGAGGGCTATTTATCCGAATTCGAACCAAACGTTCATCCTTGTTGTTGGTATTGCACCCTCCATTAGCTACATTAGCTTGATACTTGTAATTTACCTTATACTTTAACATTAACTTCTATACTTTCTTCAACACCATAGGCTGCGCAAAATATACCGCATCTACAACCATATCGTCGACAATTGTTATCAGTGATTTATAGTTGCGTTTTATATTCACTACAGGATACGCTTTCGTACTCAATACGGCACGGTTAGTCAGCAATTGTTCGAGGAAATACACATCCCTCAAACTATAATTACTACCTAATATGTCTAGTACTCCACGCACTTGACAACATTTTAACTCCGTTCTGTCGCTGCCATCGTCGACGAAGTGTGATATAAATTAATCGCACCTATTCTGTTGAT
Source organism: Platerodrilus igneus (assembly GCA_036346225.1). Taxonomy (NCBI): domain Eukaryota; kingdom Metazoa; phylum Arthropoda; class Insecta; order Coleoptera; family Lycidae; genus Platerodrilus; species Platerodrilus igneus. The sequence goes on from JARFIW010001263.1 coordinate 1,642,663, forward strand.
TAAACAGCAAGTCATTACATGTTCAGTGCTGACTGTCACCTACCTATTTGTGCACACCAGTGCATGTTTGGTTGCCTGTATGTATTGAGGTGCATTCCGGCCTACTTAATTACAGTCCACTTAAATTTGTAACTTACTTAGTTTTCTAGCAACCGTTGTATATTAAAAATAATGTAATGTCAATTATGTCAAAATAAAAATAAGAACCTTTATAAAATTAGAAAAGTAAACATTAAACTATACACATTCAAGCGATGATATCCTGCAACTAGTAAGGATCATCGCGCAGTGGGAAGCAGTCCCTAAACATGATCCTCGAGCCAAGATAATTCAACCACGCCTGTAACCTGCAGCTTGCTAACCCTAATACCAGCACGGTACACGTAAACCAGCACAATCAAGCGGATATACAGGTCAGCCCGTTCTTATTTATTACCCTAAACCTAACCTAGTAGTTGCATATCCAGTTTAACTATTTTAACGCCCTGTTTAATATCGTTAAACTTGTGTTTACTGTCATACTATACAATTTATTCATTCCAACCTTCTAGATCTAGTTAGTAGGTATTATAACTATCAATTCTAGGTGAATCTTATACGCTGCTGTGGATGGTAAGTTTAATGCATTTTCAAATATTGAATTTATTACATTGAGAAATTACACCATATTTACTTGATACTATAGCCACCTCTTGCTCTTAGGTGTCATTTAACTTAATATTGTTCATTCTTCATCAAACAAGATGGAAAATGATCATAAACCTGAACTCCAAATACTTGTGGCTCGCAGAGCTAAAGTTAAAGCCTCTCTTACAAGATTTGATAGTTTCTTAAAAAAGATATCTTTGTCTGATATAACCGATGAAATTAGAACTGAAGTAAATGCACGTCTTGATAAAATAGCGCCTCTTTATTCTGAGTTTGATTTAATCCAAAATGAAATTGAAGAGCTTGAACCTGATAAAATCGATAAAACGAACAAGAGCGTGACGAATTTGAAAATAGGTATTTTCCATTGTGACATTTGCAAAATGAAACTAGTGTCGCCGAAAACACAAAATATTCCTTCACGGTCTGAAACTAAAATTGCCCCCGAGTCTGCTTCCGGTGACTTACCAAGTAATCAAACCCTAAACGTTAAGCTTCCAGATTTAGTCCTTCCGGAGTTTACGGGCAGCTACGATCAATTTATTTCCTTTAAGGAGGCCTTTGATTCATTAATTAACGAAAATCCTCTACTCACAAATGTTCAGCGATTCTTCTATTTGCGCGGTGTGCTCAAGGGAGAAGCGGGAAAAATAATATCGTCATTAAGTGCTAGCGAGAGCAACTATAAAATTGCATGGGACCTGTTAACTCAGCGTTATCAAAATAAAAAATCCATCATAAACGCTCATATGAAAGCTATTTTTGGGCTACCTAATATTTTCAAGGAATCCCATACATTACTGCGTAAAATGTTAGATGAATTTCAAACGCACTTTAGATCTTTAAGAAATCTAGGAGAAAACGTTGATGAATGGAATACTATTTTGATATTTTTACTTAATTCTAAACTTGATTCATCAACCCGTGGGGAATGGGAAGTAGCAACAAAATCCAATACTTCACCAACAATTGAGGAGTACTTGAACTTTTAACTCGACGCTGCCAATTACTGGAGTCGTTGGATACTAAGGTTGGCAACGCCAATCAAAATGCTCATCCTAAACGACCTTCTGACGGTCGCAGTTACTCACTTTTATTCACGAGTCCTCATTGCCCGTGCAATGAACCGCACTTCATTTACGCCTGTAAGTTATTTTCCGAGTTACCTATGAACAAAAGGTTATCGGAAAGTAAACGATTTAATCTATGCTCGAATTGCCTGAGACCAGGACATTCAAATACTAATTGCAAATCGCTGCACACATGCCGTTATTGTCAAAGAAGGCATCATTCACTTTTACATATGTCCTCAAATCGATCAAATATATCCAATAATGATCATATAAATAAAAAACAACACTATAGCCAAGCCCGAACAACCTAAAATGTTAACTGTCCTGCTCAGAATGGCTCTGAGACAAAAGGGCATAATGATGAACTTGACAAAGGGCATATTGAAAATAATAATACAAACCAAGACAGTATATGCACTCATGCTGCAACTTCAAAAATAAGCACATGTTCATCAGTATTACTATCTACAGCCGTGATCAAAATTTTTGATAACAACGGAAAATCATTTCAATGCAGAGCCCTGTTAGATAACGGCTCGCAATCTAATTTAATTACAAAGCAAGTCTTTGACAAGCTAAACTTAACCTACATTCACGTCAATATTCCGGTTTCCGGGATAGGCCAAGGTTGTACAAATATATCCAAACATTCTGTCATTAAAGCGCAATCGCTGCACAATAATTATACCTTCCAGTTACCGTTTCTAATAATCGACTCAATTATCGGCATAATACCACAACAAAGGGTTAACTTAATCAATTTAAAAATTCCAAATAGTATTCAGCTGGCTGATGAAGCCTTTAATACTCCTTCTGAGATTGATATGCTTCTCGGAGCAAGCATATTTTATGAACTTCTAAGTTTTGGTCAAATTAAACTAGGTAAAAATTTGCCTATATTAAACAAAACGAAACTAGGATAGATTATATCGGGACAATTACCCTATAATAGCATTTCTGTTTCACATAATTTCTTAGCAGTAACCGACCCTATCCAAACTCAATTGCAGCAGTTTTGGCAAGTTGAAGAGAACTATGCGTCCGAAAAACCTATGACTAACGAAGAAGTCCAATGCGAAACACATTTCCTTAAAACCGTCACTCGTGACCCCTCAGGTAGGTTCGTGGTAAGCTTACCGCTAAAAGATAATTATACTAAACTCGCCGATTCTGAAGAAACCGCAATTCACCGATATTTTTCTATAGAAAGGAAGTTAAACAAAAATCTTGAACTCAAGAAGCAATACTCCGATTTTATGAACGAATATCTAAGCTTAGGTCATATGATCGAAATAAATCCTAAGGTAAACGGCCCTTTTCCAATTTATTATGTACCGCACCATTCTGTAGAAAAGAAGGACAGCACGACCACAAAGCTGAGAGTAGTTTTCGATGCTTCCGCAAAAACCGCTTCAGGCTATTCTTTAAATGATGTACTAAAAGTCGGACCTACTATTCAAAGTGATCTATTTTCTATAATTCTTCGATTTCGACGTCATGAATTCGTGTTGACTGCCGATCTTGCCAAAATGTATCGGCAAATTAATATCAAACCCGAAGAGCGGAGTCTACAACGAATTGTTTGGCGAAATAATCTTAATGAACGCTTGTCACATTTTGAGCTTAATACAGTTACATATGGTATGGCATCGGCCCCATTTCTGGCAACGCGCTGCTTAAAGCAAATTGCGGTGGAATGTCAAGCTGACTTTCCCATTGAATCCGACGTAATACTCAATGACTTCTACGTTGATGACTTGGTTACCAGTAATTGCTCATTGACCGAGCTGCGTCAGATACAAAAAACCTAGTAAACATTTTTCGAGATTATGGATTTGATCTACGGAAATTTATCGCAAATGATCAATCTCTGTTATAAAATATTGACTCTAACAGTGATCCGCCTGTCAAGCACTTTATTCAGAGTGCCCCCAATAGCGAAACTCTTGGAATATCGTATGAATCTGCTACAGATTGCTTTGTTTATAACTCCCAAATACCCTCAAACTTGTCCAATTCCATTACTAAACGAAGTATTCTTTCAACAATATCTCAAATATTCGACCCTCTTGGTCTTCTTGGTCCAATCATTGTTCAGGCAAAAATTATATTGCAACAGCTTTGGTTAGCCAAACTTAACTGGGACGATCCCATACCAACCAATCTTTATAAATACTGGATTAACTTCTATAATCTAATGCCAAATGCCAATGTGCTAAAAATCCCCAGACATGCCCTGTTAAAAGATCCCATTAATATCCAGCTGCATGGTTTCTGTGATGCGTCTATGCAAGCTTATGGTGCATGTGTCTACATAAGATCAGAAGATTGCATCGGAAATATACAAGTCACCCTATTGTGCGCTAAATTGCGAGTGGCTCCCCTCAAGTCGCTCACCCTGCCCAGGCTGGAGCTCTTCTTTTATCAAAATTAGTTAAAAGGGTAACCTCATCGTTGCAGTTAAATATTTCCTCAACATACTATTGGACAGATTCCACTATAGTCCTTTCATGGCTAAGTGCGAAACCTCGCTCGTGGAAGGTTTTGGTGTGCAACCGGATTGCGGAGATTCAAAATCTCTCTAATATAAATGATTGGAATCATATCTCAACTACTTATAACCCGGCTGACATAATTTCTAGGGGAATTAGTCCCACTGAATTAGAAACGTCCTCAACATGGTGGCACGGTCCAACGTTCTTATCAAAGCATCAAGATTGTTGGCCGCAAGATTGTCACATCACAAAATTCTCACCAATTTCTTCAAACCATCCTGAACTCAATCTTAAAACTATTTCCTTACCTATTTCATCTTGTGACGATATCTTTAAGAGGTTTTCGAGTTACATAAAATTAATACATGTATTGTCATACTGTTTGCGTTTTACTAAACGAAAAAAATTGAAGGTAAAATTTAAGCTTGATTCCATACATATTACTTGTCGCGAAAGGCAAAACACAGAGTTGATTCTAATCAAGGCAGTGCAGCTTCAGTGCTTTGCTGACGATTTACGGAGCTTGAAACTAGCTGGGTCAGTAAAACCAAATAGCAACCTAAACTCATTAAATCCATTTCTTGACGACAATGGGATACTTCGAGTAGGCGGCAGATTAGGACACGCTGACATATCCTTTAATTTTAAACATACTGTATTAATTCCCAAAAACCACCCATTTACAATATTGCTAATTCGTTACACGCATGAGCGTAATTTTCACTCTGACTGTCAAGCTACCTTATCCTTTATCCGACAAAGGTTTTGGCCCCTAGATGGTAGCAATGCTGTACGAAATGTCATTCGAACTTGTATAATTTGTTTTAAGGCTAATCCATCGGTTAATCATAATCAAATGGGAAACTTACCCGCGCCTCGAATTAATCCTTCTGATGTATTTTCTAATTGCGGTCTCGACTATGCCGGGCCCTTTTTACTGAAAGACGGGAAGTATAGATATAAAAAAATCTTAAAATGCTATGTCTGTATTTTTATTTGCTTTGCCACAAAGGCAGTTCATATTGAACTAGTAACCGAACTCACATCTGAATGTTTCATCGCAGCATTTAAGCGTTTTGTATCAAGACGAGGCATGTGCAACAATTTGTATTCCGACAACGGATCTAACTGCATCGGCGCAAACAATACATTCAAAGATATTTACAAAATTATCAGCGGTCAACCTGTTAAAAATTACTTTGACACTAGCCAAAAGCAATGGCATTTCATACCTGCCCGATCGCCACATTTTGGTGGATTGTGGGAGGCGTCAGTAAAATCATTAAAGTACCATCTCAAGCGTGTACTGTTAAATAAGTCTTATACATATGAAGAATTTCTAACTATATTAACACAAGTGGAAGCGATATTAAATTTGCGACCTATCATACCTCTGTACGCTGATCCAAATGATCTTGAGGCCTTGACACCCGGTCATTTCATAATTGGTCGACCTCTGAATGCAGCACCTCAAGGTGACGTGCTTGATATATCAGTCAATAGGTTTTACAAAAATTGACTCAAGATATATGGGCTCGCTGGAAAAAGGATTATTTACATAACCTTCATCAGCGAACGAAATGGAAGTTTAAGAAAGAGACTAGTAACCTCATTGGTAGTCTAGTAATACTTCGAGATGATAACAGCCTGCCTCAGCAGTGGGCACTAGGCAGAATTACACAAGTCCATCCAGGTGCAGACGGTGTAGTGAGAGTGGTGAACGTGTTGACGAAAGGTGGCACTGTGAAACGCGCAATAACTAAGTTGAGTGTACTATCTGTCGATTAATATTAATGTTTGTAAGCAATAATTTAAACAATTGCATATTATTGTTCATGTTACATTAAGTATTCCAATTTCTCTAATGTTGTTACAATTATGTATACACCATTTATATTGTTGTCTAAACACTATATTTACACTTCCTATATTATCTAATTTACATTGTTAATTTGTTGAAACTGGTTACTTTCAAGGCCGCCGGAATGTTCAGTGCTGACTGACACCTACCTATTTGTGCACACCAGTGCACGTTTGGTTGCCTGTATGTATTGAGGTGCATTCCGGCCTACTTAATTACAGTCCACTTAAATTTGTAACTTACTTAGTTTTCTAGCAACCGTTGTATATTAAAAATAATGTAATGTCAATTATGTCAAAATAAAAATAAGAACCTTCATAAAATTAGAAGAGTAAACATTAAACTATACACAATCAAGCGATGATATCCTGCAACTAGTAAGGATCATCGCGCTGTGGGAAGCAGTCCCTAAACATTACATCCATAGCATTAGCTATTTGAAAGCTTTGACGGGAACATGAACCACTAATCTGGATGGTATACGTTTGAATATGTCCTCGTCATTCGACACTATGACGTGTTTCAAATGTTCGTATAAAATGCGCATTCCAACAAACCGTACAGTGCATTCTCCATGTTAGCTTGAAAACTACACTCCACTATCGTCATCGTCGTTGTCGTCGCGCTCACTGCGAGAAAAGTCCAGATATCTGCCGGTTGTGGTATACTCGTAAAAATTGGTAATGATAAAGTGTTGTAATACTTTAGATAAGCTAGTAGCGCTAAGGTGCTCAACACCAACTATCGTACCTTCCTTGTAAAATTTTACCGCGATCATATACGTATATACATGATAATATAACATTGTACCAGTTTTATTTTATTTATAGAGAACGCGCTTCGAGACCTTGTCCCAAGGAAGGATATAGAGCAACAATTCAGGCCTCAGGATGCGAGCGCCATAGTAACAGTCCTAAGCTTTTAATTATAATAATAAACACGTTTAAATAATTGCGGGGGCCTTGATAATTATAAATACACGTGAGACGCGGAAATTCAGAACTTCAAAGGGACTTAAAACTTTTAAGAAGTATTAAAAAATATATAATTTTAGGGTAGATACACAAACTCTTCAGAGTAGATAATTTTAAAATTATAGATTTAAACTCTTGGAAAACTTGTCAAACTAGAATCAGAATACATTTATTCTATAACAAATAATATGTATTCAATAATAATATTTAACTAAAGAAATAAATAATTTCACATATTTTGGTAATAAAAAAAATTAGTTGAGGAAAATTTCGTTACTTAATATTTAAATGAGCATCAGATCCGATAATTACGTAGAAATTTAATTAAAAATAGTACTTCAAATCTTAAAATAATTATGAGTGAGAGTTTCAAATATAACAAAGCTTGAATATAGATATTATTTACAAGAAAATATACGGTCGTAGTAAAAAAAAAATAATTAACCAACAAAAGTCAATTCAGTTAGGTACGAAGTCTTACAGACTGGAACGATAGAAATTTTCGCGGCTCGAAACTTAACTTCGTCTCATTTGTATTCTTCATCTTTGTCTTTTTCGTCTTCAACGTACTAGTCGTCTTTGTCGTAGTCGGCGTTTTATCCACTCGTTCCTTCTTCTTCGTCTTCTTAGTCTTCTTCGTCTTCTTCATCTTCGTCTTTTCGTTATCGTCGTCGTCGGCGTTTTCTCCGTTTGTTCGGTCTTCTTCGTTTTGTTCGCCCTTTTATACTTTGTCTTCTTCATCTTTCGTTTTCTTCGCCGTTCTCGCCGTCCTCGTCGTCACTTTCGTCTTCTTTGTTTTTATACTTTTTAGTTTTTTTTGCTTTTTCCGCCTTCTTCGTCTTCTTCATTTTCGTTTTCTTAGTCGTTCTCGCCGTCCTCATCATTTTCGTCGTAATCTTCGTCTTCTTTGCTTTCTAGACTTTTTAGTCTTTTTCTCCTTCTTCGTATTCTTCGTCTTATTCGTATTTTTCGTTAACGTGTATATTTCTTTCCTCCGATCTTTAATATAACTGTCAATTCCATACACCATCCTACCGTTTTATTTACCGCTTCTAGCCCATACACGTTTACCGATATATCCTTATTCTTGTCTTCGAAACGACGAATATCATAAACTTTTACTGGAAATAATATACCGTCCCAATTCAGAACTGCTCTGAATTGTGTATACGATTGCGTTCGGTGTGAATTTATAGTTGTTTAATAAACACATGAAATTATCGCCCAAACAAAGAAATGTTCGTCGTCGTCTATTTTTTGGCGCCTGTGAAGTTAGCACGACATTCTTTGAATAACTAAAAACCGATAGTTCTAGATGCATTTTTCATAGTTTTAAAGTTCCTGATAGAAAATAAAAAAGATTTGGAATCTTAATATCAAAAAATAAAAATAAAAATGTGCCCTGCTAACTTGGCGAATCTTGCACTACACCTTCCCAGTTTTTAGTAAGTTCTATTCCAGTTCTATCTATGCACACACCTATAACAAAAAATTGCAACAATTACTTTATCTATATAAACAAGGTTATATAGTAACTAGCACGGCACTAGGTGAGAAAGTGTACTGCTGATAATCTCTTGTGCGCTTGCGGCATGAATCGATAATTCGCGACGAGTTCCAGTAATAATAATAATTTTTACCCAGAGTTCCGACGGTTAGCTATTATTAAATAATTTGATGCCAGCAGGACATAGGATGAAAAAATGTTCGGCGAATAATTTATCGCATTTTTGCGGTGTGAATCAATTGTCCTCGATGAGTTACAATAAGTACTATTACTTATACGCAGAGTTTAGACGGCTAAATATTATTATTTATTTTTTTAACTTTTGACGGCAGCAGGACATTCTGTGAAAAAAAGGGGTCCTGCTGATAATTTCTCGCGTTTTTGGGGCGTAAATCAGTAATTCTTATAAGTGCCAATAGGTACAATTACTATTACGCAGAGTTCCGACTGCAGACTACTAATAAGTTCTCAGGTTTTTGCGGCGTGGAATCAATAGTTTTCGATGAGTTCCAATAAGTACAATCAATTTTACCCAGAGTTTGGACGGCTAACTATTATTAAATAATATCTTAACATTTTGACGATAACAGGGCGTTTAGTGAAAAAGTGTCTTGGTGTTAACTCCTTGCAATTTTAAGATGTACATCAATACTCCTCGAAGTGTTCTGATAATAATTTATCGCGTTTTAGGGATGTGAATTAATAGTTCTCAATGAGTTCCAATAAGTACAACCATTTTAAGGCAGAGTTCCGAAGGCTAACTAATAATAAATAATTTATAACTTTTGACGCCAGCTGAACATTTGGTGAAAGACTGTCCTGTTGATAATTTCTTACCTTTTGCAGTGTAAATCAATAGTTCTCGATGAGTTCCAATAAGTACAATCATTCTTACCCGGTGTTCCAATGGCAAACTGTTTTTAAATAATTTTTAACTTTTGACGCCAACAGGAAATTCGTAAAAAAGTATTCTGATAATAATTTATCGCGTTTTAGAAATGTGAATTATTAGTTCTCAATGAGTTCCAATAAGTACAATCATTCTTATCCGGATTTCCTATGGCAAACTGTTATTAAATAATTTTTAACTTTTGACGCCAGCTGGAATTTCGTAAAAAAGTGTTCTGCTGATAATTTATCCTGTTTTAGAGGTGTCAATTAGTAGTTCTCAATGAGTTCCAATAACAATCATTTTAAGGCAGAGTGCCGACGGCTAACAATTAATAAATAATTTATAACTTTTGACGCCAGCGGGACATTTGGTGAAAAACTGTCCTGTTGATAATTTCTCACCTTCTGCAGCGTAAATCAAACGTTCTCGATGAGTTCCAATAAGTACAATCATTCTTAACCGGAGTTCCAATGGCAAACTGTTATTAAATAACTTTTAACTTTTGACGCCAGCTGGAATTTCGTAAAAAAGTTTTCTGCTGATAATTTATCCCGTTTTAGAGGTGTGAATTAATAGTTCTCAATGAGTTCCAACAAGTACAACCATTTTAAGGCAGAGTTCCGACGGCTAACTATTAATAAATAATTTATAACTTTTGACGCCAGCGGGACATTTGGTAAAAAACTGTCCTGTTGATAATTTCTCACTTTTTGCGGCGTAAATCGATAGTTCTCGATAAGTTCCATTAAGTACAATCATTCGTACCCAAAGTTCCAATGGTAAACTGTTATTAAATAATTTTTAACTTTTGACGCCAGCAGGAATTTCGTGAAAAAGGGTTCTGCTGATAATTTATCGCGTTTTAGAGGTGCGAATTAAAAGTTCTCAATGAGTTTCAATAAGTACAATCATTTTAAGGCCGAGTTAGACGGCTAACTATTAATAAATAACTTATAACTTTTGACGCCAGCTGGACATTTGGTAAAAAACTGTCCTACTGATAATTTCTCACTTTTTGCGGCGTAAATCAATAGTTCTCAATGAGTTCCAACAAGTACAATCATTTTTACCCGGAGTTCCAATGGCAAACTGTTATTAAATAATTTTTAACTTTTGACGCCAGCTGGAATTTCGAAAAAAAGTGTTCTGCTGATAATTTATCCCGTTTTAGAGGTGTCAATTAATAGTTCTCGATGAGTTCCAATAAGTACAACTATTCTTACCCGGAGTTCCAATGGCAAACTGTTATTAAATAATTTTTAACTTTTGAAGCCAGCAGGAAGTTCGTAAAAAAGTGTTCTGATGATAATTTATTGCGTTTTAGAGGTGTGAATTAATAGCTCTCAATGAGTTCCAATAAGTACAACCATTTTAAGGCAGAGTTCCGAAGGCTAACTAATAATAAATAATTTATAACCTCTGACGTTAGTTTGACATTTGGTGAAAAACTGTCCGGTTGTTAATTTCTCACTTTCTGCAGCGTAAATCAAAAGTTCTCGATGAGTTCCAATAAGTACAATCATTCTTACCCGGAGTTCCAATGGCAAACTGTTATTAAATAATTTTTAACTTTTGACGCCAGCTGGAATTTCGTAAAAAAGTGTTCTGATGATAAATTATTGCGTTTTAGAAGTGTGAATCAATAGCTCTGAATGAGTTTCAATAAGTACAACCATTCTTACCCGGAGTTCCAATGGCAAACTGTTATTAAATAATTTTTAACTTTTGACGCCAGCAGGAAGTTCGTAAAAAAGTGTTCTGATGATATTTTATTGCGTTTTAGAGGTGTGAAGTAATAGATGATATTTTATTGCGTTTTAGAGGTGTGAAGTAATAGCTCTCAATGAGTTCCAATAAGTACAACCATTTTAAGGCAGAATTCCGAAGGCTAACTAATAATAAATAATTTATAACCTCTGACGTTAGTTTGACATTTGGTGAAAAACTGTCCGGTTGTTAATTTCTCACTTTCTGCAGCGTAAATGAAAAGTTCTCAATAAGTTTCAATAAGTACAACCATTTTAAGGCAGGGTTCCGAAGGCTAACTAATAATAAATAATTTATAACCTTTGACGCCAGCTGGACATTTGGTGAAAGACTGTCCTGTTGATAATTTCTCACCTTTTGCAGTGTAAATCAATAGTTCTCGATGAGTTCCAATAAGTACAATCATTCTTACCCGGTGTTCCAATGGCAAACTGTTTTTAAATAATTTTTAACTTTTGACGCCAGCTGGAATTTCGTAAAAAAGTGTTCTGCTGATAATTTATTCCGATTTAGAGGTGTCAATTAATAGTTATCGATGAGTTCCAATAAGTACAACTATTCTTACCAGGAGTTCCAATGGCAAACTGTTATTAAATAATTTTTAACTTTTGACGCCAGCAGGAAGTTCGTAAAAAAGTGTTCTGATGATAATTTATTGCGTTTTAGAGGTGTGAATTAATAGCTCTCAATGAGTTCCAATAAGTACAACCATTTTAAGGCAGAGTTCCGAAGGCTAACTAATAATAAATAATTTATAACCTCTGACGTTAGTTTGACATTTGGTGAAAAACTGTCCGGTTGTTAATTTCTCACTTTCTGCAGCGTAAATCAAAATTTCTCGATGAGTTCCAATAAGTACAATCATTCTTACCCGGAGTTCCAATGGCAAACTGTTATTAAATAATTTTTAACTTTTGTCGCCAGCTGGAATTACGTAAAAAAGTGTTCTGCTGATAATTTATCCCGTTTTACAAGTGTCAATTAATAGTTCTCAATGAGATCCAATAACAATCATTTTAAGGCAGAGTTCCGACGGCTAACAATTAATAAATAATTTATAACTTTTTACGCCAGCGGGAAATTTGGTGAAAAACTGTCCGGTTGATAATTTCTCACTTTCTGCAGCGTAAATCAAAAGTTCTCGACGAGTTCCAATAAGTACAATCATTCTTACCCGGAGTTCCAATGGCAAACTGTTATTAAATAATTTTTAACTTTTGACGCCAGCTGGAATTTCCAATAAGTACAATCATTCTTACCCGGAGTTCCAATGGCAAACTATATTAAATAATTTTTAACTTTTGGCGTCAGCTGGAATTTCGAAAAAAAGTGTTCTGCTGATAATTTATCCCGTTTTAGAGGTGTCAATTAATAGTTCTCGATGAGTTCCAATAAGTACAACTATTCTTACCCGGAGTTCCAATGGCAAACTGTTATTAAATAATTTTTAACTTTTGACGCCAGCAGGAATTTCGTGAAAAAAGGTTCTGCTGATAATTTATGGCGTTTTAGAGGTACGAATTAAAAGTTCTCAATAAGTTTCAATAAGTACAACCATTTTAAGGCAGGGTTCCGAAGGCTAACTAATAATAAATAATTTATAACCTTTGACGCCAGCTGGACATTTGGTGAAAGACTGTCCTGTTGATAATTTCTCACCTTTTGCAGTGTAAATCAATAGTTCTCGATGAGTTCCAACAAGTACAATCATTTTTAGCCGGAGTTCCAACGGCAAACTGTTATTAAATAATTTTTAACTTTTGACGCCAGCTGGAATTTCGTAAAAAAGTGTTCTACTGATAATTTATCCCGATTTAGAAGTGTCAATTAATAGTTATCGATAAGTTCCAATAAGTACAACTATTCTTACCAGGAGTTCCAATGGCAAACTGTTATTAAATAATTTTTAACTTTTGACGCCAGCAGGAAGTTCGTAAAAAAGTGTTCTGATGATAATTTATTGCGTTTTAGAGGTGTGAATTAATAGCTCTCAATGAGTTCCAATAAGTACAACCATTTTAACGCAGAGTTCCGAAGGCTAACTAATAATAAATAATTTATAACCTCTGACGTTAGTTTGACATTTGGTGAAAAACTGTCCGGTTGTTAATTTCTCACTTTCTGCAGCGTAAATCAATAGTTCTCGATGAGTTCCAATAAGTACAATCATTCTTACCCGGAGTTCCAATGGCAAACTGTTATTAAATAATTTTTAACTTTTGTCGCCAGCTGGAATTACGTAAAAAAGCGTTCTGCTGATAATTTATCCCGTTTTACAAGTGTCAATTAATAGTTCTCTATAAGATCCAATAACAATCATTTTAAGGCAGAGTTCCGACGGCTAACAATTAATAAATAATTTATAACTTTTGACGCCAGCGGGACATTTGGTGAAAAACTGTCCGGTTGATCATTTTTCACTTTCTGCAGTGTAAATTAAAAGTTCTCGATGAGTTCCAATAAGTTCAATCATTCTTACCCGGAGTTCCAATGGCAAACTGTTATTAAATAACTTTTAACTTTTGACGCCAGCTGGAATTTCGTAAAAAAGTGTTCTGATGATAAATTATTGCGTTTTAAAAGTGTGAATTAATAGCTCTCAATAAGTACAACCATTTTAAGGCAGAGTTCCGAAGGCTAACTAATAATAAATAATTTATAACCTCTGACGCCAGTTGGACATTTGGTGAAAAACCGTCCTGTTGATAATTTCTCACTTTTTGCGGCGTAAATCAAAAGTTCTCGATGAGTTCCAATAAGTACAACTATTCTTACCCGGAGTTCCAATGGCAAACTGTTATTAAATAATTTTTAACTTTTGACGCCAGCAGAAAGTTCGTAAAAAAGTGTTCTGATGATAATTTATTGCGTATTAGAGATGTGAACTAATAGCTCTCAATGAGTTCCAATAAGTACAACCATTTTAAGGCAGAGCTCCGAAGGCTAACTAATAATAAATAATTTATAACCTCTGACGCCAGTTGGACATTTGGTGAAAAACTGTCCTGTTGATAATTTCTCACTTTTTGCGGCGTAAATCAATATTTCTGGATGAGTTCCAATAAGTACAATCATTCTTACCCGGAGTTCCAATGGCAAACTGTTATTAAATAATTTTTAAATTTTGACGCCAGCTGGAATTTCGTAAAAAAGTGTTCTGCTGATAATTTATCCCGTTTTACAAGTGTCAACTAATAGTTCTCAATGAGATCCAATAACAATCATTTAAGGCAGATTTTCGACGGCTAACAATTAATAAATAATTTATAACTTTTGACGCCAGCGGGACATTTGGTGAAAAACTGTCCGGTTGATAATTTTTCACTTTCTGCAGCGTAAATTAAAAGTTCTCGAGGAGTTCCAATAAGTACAACTATTCTTACCCGAAGTTCCAATGGCAAACTGTTATTAAATAACTTTTAACATTTGACGCCAGCTGGAATTTCGTAAAAAAGTGTTCTGCAGATAATTTATCCCGTTTTACAAGTGTCAATTAATAGTTCTCAATGAGATCTAGCAACAATCATTTTAAAGCAGAGTTCCGACGGCTAATAATTAATAAATAAATTATAACTTTTGACGCCAGCGGGACATTTGGTAAAAAACTGTTCGGTTGATAATTTCTCACTTTCTGCAGCGTAAATCAAAAGTTCTCGATGAATTCCAATAAGTGCAACTATTCTTACCCGGAGTTCCAATGGCAAACTGTTATTAAATAATTTTTAACTTTTGACGCCAGCAGGAAGTTCGTAAAAAAGTGTTCTGATGATAATTTATTGCGTTTTAGAGGTGTGAACTAATAGCTCTCAATGAGTTCCAATAAGTACAACCATTTTAAGGCAGAGTTCCGAAGGCTAACTAATAGTAAATAATTTATAACCTCTGACGCCAGTTGGACATTTGGTGAAAAACTGTCCTGTTGATAATTTCTCACTTTTTGCGGCGTAAATCAATATTTCTGGATGAGTTCCAATAAGTACAATCATTCTTACCCGGAGTTCCAGTGGCAAACTGTTATTAAATAATTTTTAACTTTTGACGACAGCTGGAATTTCGTAAAAAAGTGTTCTGCTGATAATTTATCCCGTTTTACAAGTGTCAATTAATAGTTCTCAATGAGATCCAATAACAATCAATTTAAGTCAGAGTTCGGACGGCTAATAATTAATAAATAATTTATAACTTTTGATGCCAGCGGGACATTTGGTGAAAAACTGTCCGGTTGATAATTTCTCACTTTTTGCAGTGTAAATCAATAGTTCTCGATGAGTTCCAATAAGTACAACTATTCTTACCCGGAGTTCCAATGGCAAACTGTTATAAAATAATTTTTAACTTTTGACGCCAGCAGGAAGTTCGTAAAAAAGTGTCCTGATGATAATTTCTTGCGTTTTAGAGGTGTGAATTAATAGCTCTCAATAAGTTTCAATAAGTACAACCGTTTTAAGGAAGAGTTCCGAAGGTTAACTAATAATAAATAATTTATAACCTTTGATGCAAGCTGGACATTTGGTGAAAAACTGTCCGGTTGATAATTTCTCACTTTTTGCAGTGTAAATCAATAGTTCTCGATGAGTTCCAATAAGTACAATTATTCTTACCCGGTGTTCCAATGGCAAACTGTTTTTAAATAATTTTTAACTTTTGACGCCAGCAGAAATTTCGTACAAAAAGTGCTCTGATAATAATATATCGCATTTTAGAGATGTGAGTTAATAGTTCTCAATGAGTTCCAATAAGTACAATCATTTTAAGGCAGAGTTCCGAAGGCTAAATAATAAATAATTTATAACCTTTGACGCCAACTGGACATTTGTTCTGAATGAATTCCAATAAGTGCAATAATTTTTATGCAGCGTTCCAAGGGCTAACTATTATTACATAATTTTTTAATTTATGACGCTAGCAGGACCTGTGGTGAAAAAGAGTTCTGATAATTTCTTGCGTTTTTGCGGTGTGATTCAATAGCTCTAGCTGAGTTCCAATAAGTACAATCAGGTTTTGTAAGCGACATGGGCGGGTCAAATAGAAACGTTAGTGAAGCTAGCGGCCACTATCTACCGGCCGCAAAATATAGATACGCCACGATAGTGAAGCAAACAAAACCACGCCTACTGAACTGAACAAGCATTTCTATTGTTCAATTATGTTTCGTATACTGATGCAATTATCTTTACGCATTTTAAATCTAAGGACGATTGAAAATAAATAACTTTCAGATTCCTATATTATTCTTAGGTGTATATTTTAAGCGGTTGCACTTTTAAATTGGAATACATGTCATTTTCTTAACTTGTGTAAAACCTGCGCTCTTAAAACTTGTTAGACAGCTACTGTAAGTATACTAAAACAACCTATATCTTTTACAGTAACGTGTTCGCCTCGGTTCACTAACTTTTTGGAATTTTCGTAATGACACCATAAGAAAATTAAAAAATTTTTTTCTCAACTTTTGTAATACCTGCGTCCTTGAAACTTGGTAGACAGTTAGTGTAGGTGTACTAAAACAACCCATATCTTTTACAGAAACGTGTTCGCCCCGGTTCACTAACTTTTTGGAATTTTCGTAATGACACCATAAGAAAATTAAAAAATTTTTTTCTCAACTTTTGTAATACCTGCGTCCTTGAAACTTGGTAGGCAGTTAGTGTAGGTGTACTAAAACAACCCGTATCTTTTACAGAAACGTGTTCGCCCCGGACGAAAATAATCATACAAACGATAGTGGTGACGACAGTCAAGTATTTTTAAATAACGATGATGATGACGTAATTTCGTCATCATCATCATCATCTACGTGTGCAGTATCTGGATCGCCGCAAGTTTTCTCAGGTATTTATGTCTACAATAACAATCAAGTGATGGATCCCCTGATATGTAGCACCGAATACCGATTGAATTTTTCCAAGGAGAATGCGCAATGGTGCGCTCACGGCCATACGATCGAAGTGGGTTTAACCAAACGAAAGAGCAATATGGATTTTAGCCCTGTTATCAGACTTATATGCCCCAACAGATTTTGTAAAGAAGGCGAATTGCAAATGGACGAAAACGAGTGGAAAGATTTGTCGTCTATCAATATCGAACATAAATTTAGAAAATTTTTTTCCAACCGCTCGGATACTGCCAAGGTTGCATCTGCAGGCGCTACCGCCGCCTCCGTAGTCGCAGACGTATGGCACTGGAGGCGTGAAATGCATCAGACGATCGACGGATACTTGGAAGTGGAATTTAAAGACGAATACGAGTCTATTCATAGAGTCGAGGTGCAAAATTGCTGCGGCTCTCGCCGCATTAGAATCAACAACAACAGGATCCGGATACAATGTTGCGCGAATTTCTCTCTCCCGCGAAGAATTTGCAAAAGTGTTTACTCTAGCGCCGCTTATAATGCTCAAATTAGAAATATTGAAAGGACAAGATTTTCAAGAGTTCTACGATAGAAATATAGAGTGCGTCGCCACTTGCCTTCCCGAAGAGTTCGGAGCTTACGCGTATAACAGGTGCAAGAGCAGCAGCGGCGACGGCGACGATGGAGGTGAAGGCGGGCCCCTCCCCGCGGATGCTCGACTTTATTCGAACAAGCAGGATCAAATCTTATGTCGAGTCGAGATGATAAGCGAATACGTATTTGGAAATCCATCCCTAAGTACCCTAAACGTTCTTTACGATATCAACAGACTCGGCTTATTAGAAATCACGTGCCATTTCCCTCACAAAATTGTCGATGACGTATTATGTTTATATCAAAAGAATTTAAATGTCGAAATGAAACCTTTGTATTTTAAAGATAGTTTATGATCCTTTTTTGTAAATAAAATTGATTCTGTATGCAGTTATTTTATATATATATATATATATATATATATATATATATATATATTTAAATTGTTACGTTATTGCAGGAGAGATGT
Organism: Platerodrilus igneus; assembly: GCA_036346225.1. NCBI lineage: Eukaryota > Metazoa > Arthropoda > Insecta > Coleoptera > Lycidae > Platerodrilus > Platerodrilus igneus. Next base: position 1,660,794 of record JARFIW010001263.1, read on the forward strand.
TAGTCAATGTTGGTACACGGGGGTGAAGGGTTGTTCAACAACCTCTTAAATAAATTGCCCTTCGAACTGCACCTTCCTGGTCATAACTTCTGCGGTCCCGGAACCAGGCTGCAAGAGCGTTTAAACCGCGGAGACAAAGGTATTAATCCTCTAGACGAAGCGTGCAAGCAGCACGACATCGCGTATTCGCATCACAAAGACGTGGAGCGCAGGCACGAGGCCGACAAGGTCTTGCAAGAAGCGGCTTGGCGGCGAGTCAAGGCCAAAGATTCTAAGTGGTCCAAGAAGCTCGCAGCGTTGGGCGTAACAGCTGCAATGAAAGCGAAACGCAAACTAGGAATGGGAATAGACAAGAAAATGGTTGTAAAACTGGATCGTCGACAGCGAGGACAACGACGACGACGACGACGACGACAAAAACGACGACGTCGAGTACGTCGATGCTCGGGTAAATTCAAAGATAATAACGGCAACGTCGGCAGAAAATGCTCCTTCAAAGGCGGTCTTATAAGTAAAATATCTAAAGAAATCAGAAAAAACAAAGCAGCAAGAGTAAAGGACACGGAGATGCTTTGCATAATCGTCTCATTTCGAGCGCGATGAATGCCGCAAAAATTATAGTCAACAGGATGGGAGGTCGTTCGAAAATTAAAGTACCGCGCATAATACCGGTGCCCGAGCGAGGGGGCTTATTGCCCTTGATTCCGATATTTGCGGGTCTTTCGGCGCTCGGAGCACTGGCCGGCGGAGCGTCGAGCGTTGCAAACGCCTTCAATTCGGCCAAAAATGCAAAGAGGTATTTCGACGAGAACGCACGTCACAACAGAGCCATGGAAGAGGAAAAAGTCGGCAGCGGATTGTATTTAAAGCCTCACAAGAAAGGTAGCGCCTTGTACTTGAAACCTTATCCGGGGGATTCAAAAAACGGATGACTTCGACGGTGTCGAGGAATGCTAAGTTCGCCACCACCACCACCACCCTTACACCTCCCATGCGCGCATTGACCGATCTCGATCTGCACAAATATGCTAAAGGTGTTTCGTATTTTAGAGGCGTGTACATGCGAGACGAGTTGCCGCTAAAAAGACGCGACGGAAGCTTAGCACCGCCGTGGCGAAACAAAAGTGGCATTATAAATTTAGACGATGGATCCGGTCCGGGCACGCATTGAGTCGGATATAAAAAAAGGGCCAATACGGTGATATACTTCGATAGTTTCGGAGACCTGAGGCCTCCCGAGGAAGTCTTAAGATATTTTCACGGTAGTGATATATATATTATAACGTGGAAAGGGAGCAAGACTTTAACACGATCGTGTGTGGTCATTTAGTGTTGAAATTTTTACATAAAAGAACCATAATGCACTCGGTGCGCTACAGTCATGTCTAGAACATTCACGATCTTCGGGTATGGAAATACCATCAGCAGCGGTACGCTATACCCACCTGTGAGACTGAACGATGGCGGCACGTACACCTGCGGCTTGGTGGGTCTTTACACGTGCAACACCGTCCGAAATATTTACGAGGGAAATAATAAGTTCTATTACGATAAAGATAAAGAAATCACCATCGACGAGGGATGCTAGGAAATAGACGAGCTAAACACGTTCCTGAAAAAAAAGATATTGGAGTCGGCTAAAGCCAACAAAGAAATTAATTCGTCCGTAACTTTCGACGACGACGGATTGGTTGACGGCTTGTTTTCTTTAAGAGCTAATAATAATACTCTAAAGTGCGAAATAAAATCGAAATACTCCGTAGACTTCACGAAGCGCGGCAACATCGGTCGAATGCTGGGATTTTATGATCGAATTTTAGAGGAAAGTCGTTTGCATACGTCCGATCGCGATGTGGAAATAATTTCGGTATCTAATATTTTCGTAGATACTAACATTACGACGGGAGCGTACCGCAATAACCAACTTTGTCATAGCATTTACGAATTTGGCCTAACCGTGCCCCCAGGCTACAGCATAGAACAACAACCCAGCAATATAATTCGTTTCCCTCTGTGCGTGGACGAATTCGATAACATTACGTTGAGACTGGTGGATCATACGGGTGAAGCGGTTAATTTTTCGAAGGATACGTACCTTTGCGTTCGCCTAGAGCTAAGACGCGAATAATAAAATTATTATTAAGTTAAAAAGGGGCGTCGTTTATGATGACGAGCGTCAGCAGCAGCAGCAGCAGCAGCAGCAGCAGCAGACGTTAGCCGCAGTCGTCAATAGACCTAAGAAAAAATCCGCGCGTTGGGCATTGTTATCGTCGTTGCTGCCGAAGTCTTCTTCTTCTTCCTCAAAAACAAACCTATATAAAACGCAAAAAAACGTTCTCGAAATCTGCAGTCGCACGCAAATCATCGTTAGGCCATAACGAAATAAAAAGCGGAAGAGGTGTGAAAAAGCGACATCATATTAAAAAGAAGAAGAAAAAGAACCCCGCTCTTAGTCGCGCAGACGCAAGTTTCTTAAAAGCGCTCGGCTACAAGCTTTTGAATACGAGAAAGAAAAAAAGTACTAGAAATGGCTAAACGTGGCGGTAAAATACGTAGTGATTTTGGTAGTAGCACGAAAATGATCGCAGATCACATCTCGTCGGTGATTAGTTCTCCTTTGAAGAAATTACATTTCGACGAGGTGGCCAAATTAGACGTATTCAAAGGGCCTCGCTACGAAGAGACAATTTCGAAAGAAGATTATTATTCGTATTTACCCTTCACGCGAAACAGACCACAGCAATAGAGTGATTATAGAAATCCAAAATTCCGATGCTATAACCGCAACCTACGACAGTTACATTAATATTAAGGGAACGTTTTCGGTGAAAACCGAAGGTAAACCGTATACGATAACGAACAACGCAATATTATCCTTGTTCGATGAAATACAGTACAAAATGGGGAGCACGCATGTGGTTGACGTTTGCACGATGAAGGGTCTCGCTTCGTATCACAAAAAATTCAACGGTTTGAGCAATAGCACCTGAGACCCTCGAGGAGATACAAACGCCGACATTTTTTAGAACGGACGCTTCTCGTGCAATGTGCCTCTAAAGCATATTTTTGGATTTTGCGAGGATTATAAGCGAGCCGTGGTAAACATGCCTCAAGAGCTTGTTTTAATTAGATCCAAGAGCGACGTCAATTGTTACAAGAGCGACGAAAACGAGCTAACATTTAAAATTACTAAAATATCGTGGGAGGTTCCGCATTTAAAGCTTAGCGATGAATCGAAATTAAATTTATTCCATCATTTGCATAAAAATCCCAGAATTGTGGTTTACTTTCGTCGCTGGGAGCTTCACGAGTTGCCGTCCTTTCCGTCTTCGAAAATTCACGTTTGGCGTATTAAGAATTCGAACGAATTAGAAAAACCTCGATGGATTCTATTTACTCTTCAGCATGACAAGTATGATAATGCGAAGCAATCGGCAGCCCAGTTCGATCACTGCAATCTGACAAATTTAAAACTATACCTTAATTCCCAAGAATTTCCACTTCAAGATATGAATTCGGACTTTGCCAATAACGATTTTCGACCCCGTTCATGCACTATTCGAAATTTCCGAAAAACTATTATGCAGGCGCGAGCAATTTGAGCTACGCTCTGCGTTGTTTGAACGACTATCAGCAATTTGGCAATTGTCTCGTGTTCGTGATCGATTGCAGTCGTCAAGAAGAATCTATTAAAAATTCGGCCGTTGATATACGTCTCGAAATCGAATCCAGCAACATTTTCGATCAAACCACTAAAGCATACTGTTTAATTTTGCACGACTCTATATTCGAATACGATCCGTTTACGGAAATCGTTACGCGTCATATTAGCGAATAATAGACATGAAGGTTATTAAACAGAAACAATCTCTACCGGTTGCAAATATGGATCTAACAGTCGAACAGGATGATCCTTATTCCTATTTTGGAATGCGCAAAAAGCACGGAGATCTCTTACTGGCCAGCATAAGATGCATCGTATGCGGACCTTCTGCGTGCGGTAAAACAAACCTGATTTTGAGTTTGTTACTGGCACCCAACGGATTGGAATTTGAAAACGTTTACATTTACTCCAAGTCGCTATTTCAGCCCAAATACGATTTTTTGAGTCGAGTTTTGAGACCGATCAAGGTACTAGGCTATTACGAATTTAGCGAAAATTCCGAAATAATTTCACCGCAAGATGCTAAGAGTAATTCGATTTTCATTTTCGACGACATTTAATGTCACGAGCAAAACGCGATTCGTCAATATTTTTCAATGAGCCGTCATAAGAATATAGACGCGTTCTACCTCAGCCAATCGTATGCAAGAATACCGAAGCATCTTATTCGCGACAATACAAATTTAATTATAGTTTTTTCGCAAGACGAAATGAACTTAAGACATATCTATTCGGAGCACATTAATACCGACATGAGCTTCGAAGATTTCAAAAAGATGTGCCGTCTAGCGTGGAAAAAAAAGACGGCGATGGCAATAAAGCCGGATACGGATTCTTAGTGGTAGACAAAGAAAAAGCCATAAACGAGGGCCGCTACCGTAAAGGATTCGATCATTACATATGTATTTAAAATCACGACGTTCGAGCGAACTTTCATCAACGCAATGTCTGCGGCTGCGATGAGACGAGGACGACGACGACGACGTCTCTACGAATTTAAATTGAGCCGTAGTGCAGGCCACTAAAACGATAAGAAAAAAGTTTTTAGATTTTAAACGAGATCAAAATTGAGCTCAAATAAAATACGGAATGAAGCATGCTCAATTACTAGAACCGTTAAAATCGCTATCAAAATTCTCTGCAAGTAAAAATCCTAATTATATTCGACGTCAGTATGCGGAGCACGAATCTGATAATGTCGACGACGGTTCAGATGTCTTACTTAAAAAGTATGCCGACATCCTGTCCAAAAGCGAGGATCCCAATATAGACGATACCGTAATCGGCATTCAATACGACGACCTTTCGAAAAAATGGTCTATGGGCAATTAAGAGTTAGCTATTGCAGACGACGGATCTACGATTAATATTAGAAATAAAAAATATCCTATTATGGAGGGCTTACTTCGATTGTTAACTTATAAGAAAATCCCTTCGAATAAGAAAACGCCTGCTGGCAATCCTTCCGAGCTAGATGTAAAAAATTACATCGATATTTTGAAGAAAACCAATGCATATAATAAACTGTTTCGCAAGGATCTGACTAAAACGCCCAAATATAAAAATTATATCGTTCCGAATATAACACCGTCGCCCGTGGCGACTACAATAGCTACGCCTCCTCCCTCGCCGCAGCATGCTTCGTCGTCGTTCTCGTCAAGAGAGATGAATACAGCATCGGCGACTCCTACGATTCCCATGCAATTACGATCCAAAATAACGAAGAAAAAGAAAGGTCTCGGTATGGATAATTTATCGAAAAAAAGACAGCCATCGAGTAATATAAGCAGAATTTGGCGATACAAAAAATTCGATAATTCTAATCATAAGATAGAATACGTTCATTGGGACTCGCCGGCCGAGCTGGTGAACCGGCTTCGTTTGTTGTTGGCTGAACGTTCGGCGGGCAACAATAGCTCTCAGAATCAAAACGAATTTTTTTCTATTATATCCGAATTAAAGGAGGCAAAATTAATCGCCTAATAAAATATACACGTCCTATAGAATAGTCTCAGAAATAAAATGGTCGTCGATAAATTTGGAAGAGCGTATGTTGCCAGAGACTCTGGAGGCGGAGGGTTTGGTAATACCGCTGCGCGCGGTCCTCCTGGTGTAGGCTTTAAACTAACTCCGGAAGGCGATTTCAACATAGAAAATAGAAAACTTTGCAACGTAGGCAATCCCGTGACCGGAACGGATGCGGTAAATAAACGAAGCGCCTTGGTATTGGACGAGTACAAGAAAATAGTTAACTTGAAGGATTTTAGAATAGTGGATTTGGCCGATCCTAAAAAATCAAACGACGGCGTAAACTTAAAATTTTGCAGCGAAGAACTCAATCTGCGTATAGGCAAAGCATTGGAAATATGTTTGACCGCTTCATCTTCGGGAAAAACGCATCCTAATAAGAAACTTAAATTTGACGCCAAGTCGCGATCTATTGTAAATTTGCACGACCCCGCAGAGCTCGACGATGCCGTTAACAAGAGATACGTGGACTCGACGTTGGCAGAAAAAGCGCAAAATTTTATGAAACTATCCACGATCGACGACGGTAAGGCCAAGAACTTCGACTTTCGAGGCTTGAGAATTGTCAACATAGGCGAGGCCGAAGATAAGCACGATGCCGTTTCTAAGTTCTATGTGGACGCGAAAATACAAAATCTTATCGAAGGTGTCGCCATTCACCGTGATAACGTGATCATTCGAGATGTATTGCAATCGGTCGTTAATTGTGTTGAACGAAGTTGTTTTAAACACGAACTTCCTGATTTTCAACCACTTGAAATTAGACGGAGTCAAGACGTCTGCTGGAGACGATTTACAATTTCACAAAATTAATACCGACGTTATAAGACACCTGCACGTGTTATTGGAGCAAGATAAAGCCTCGTCGTCTAACTCTCATACTCATGTCAAACCTTAAAAATGTCTAAGAAATATAACGATAAGGAAATACTAGTGGATGAACTACACAAAGAAGTTAAAATAAATTTTCCACGTCGAAGAACGATCATCAAATCTTATCACGACTTATTCCAAGCCGATATTGCTGAATTTATTCCATATTCGAAATATAATAAAGGATATAAGTATATTCTACTCGTGATTGATTGCTATTCGAAATATTTATGGACGAGACCGCTTAAATCCAAGAATGGCTATAAAGTCACATCTGCGATGCGCGAGATTTTAAATGAAATTAAAAGATCGCGGTCGCCTTTACCGAAAAATCTGCAAACAGATAATGGTACAGAATTTTATAACGGCCAATTTGCACGGCTGATGAAGGAATATGGCGATATTAATCATTACTTCACATATAGCACAATCAAAGCCGCTATCGTAGAACGTGCAATCAGAACGATAAAAAACAATTTGTATAAAGCTTTTAGTCTGAGAGGCAAATGGAAGTGGATTGATATAATCGATTCGATTGTATCGAAATACAACGATACGGTGCATTCGACCACTAAAAGAAAGCCCAAAAATGTGACCGCGAAAACGCGTCTGAAAGTTTACGATAAATTAAAACTGACAACTAGAAAACCTCGTTATGCTGTGGACGACTTTGTACGCATATCAAAATATAGAAGTATTTTTTCTAAGGGCTACAATGCAAACTGGAGCGAGGAAACGTTTAAAATATGCAAAGTGTTTCGAGCAAATCCCACTACTTATTTACTCGTCGACATGCATGGCGATCCAGTATTGGGACAGTTTTATGAAGCTGAGCTGCAGAAAACGAGAGTTCCAAATATTTACCTTATCGAGAAAATACTAAGGCGAAAAGGAACCAAAATTCTCGTCAAATGGTTGGGCTTCCAAGAGCCTTCCTGGATTCAAAAAGCTGATCTTATATAGATTGTTACATTTAAAAATAAAACATTTGTTTTTATATTTTTATTATATAAATATGTTACGTTTCAAAAATAAAAATTTGTTTCTTTTTTGTTTGATTTTTATTATACATTTTTTTGATCTTGTAAAAATAAGAAAGATAGAGACGCTACAACTGCGATACTTTGACATGCAGCAGCACTTAAAATGTATTATTTTAGTTTATTTTATACATAATATAAAAAATAAAAATACAATGCAGTTTTTTTATCTTGGCTTGTTACAATATTTTAATTAATTTTTATAATAAATATAAAAATAACAAAATACAATGCTTTTTCTTGATTACAATATAACAAAGAGAGCCTCTACAACGGCGCTTAAAATATATTTTTAAATTAATTTTATACATAATATAAAAATTAAAAAAATACAATGCGGTTTTTATAATATAAAATACAAAAGACAATGCAATTTCTTTCTCGTTACAAGATTTTAATTATTTTTTATAATAAACATGCAATTCACAAAATAAAATATGGTTTTATTCAAAGGTCCTTTATTAGATAATGCCCATGAGGCAAAGTATCTATACCGTTAGATAAAATGTATCTTTTATCATCTTGATAACTTAAAGCAATTTTCGTCTGACGTATGGAATATACCTTATGCAAATATGATCGTATGCTATTTTGGTCTCGCTCTATAACTACTTTATTTCGTAACGTATCGAGATAGTGATCGAAACAGATTTGCTGATCGATAATGTACTTTTTAACACCCTTAGCCTTCTTTATTATCTCACGACCTTCTATTTTTAAAGAGTACATTTTCGATCGAAGGCCTACAAAGTGCGTTAAAATACGACCTCTGGTTTCGTTTTTCATAAGACCAATGACTTTTTTATTAATTAAAGGAATTTTATAGATGTTATCAGGATCATAAGCGCTCGTATCAAATTTTTCTAGATTCGTCTTTATACACTCTTCATAGAAATCATTGCACGTCACACTATACAAAAGGCTGTCGGTGTCCATGTAGCATAATTCGCAATTATTTGCAAATTTTGCCTTCATGAAATTGTAGTGAAAATTATATAATTCAATTTTTGATAATTCTAAGATGGCCATACCTATGTAGATAGGTTTGTTGAACTCTATCTCTGTTTTGCTCAATTCAATCGCGACCAGATTTTTGTCAAAAATCGTTGCCGAATGTAAATTTGGTTTGGAAATTAAAGATAGAGCACCATACCGACCGCTCCAATGAGTCACTAATTTTATGACACGTCTTTTCCTAACATTCTCCATTGTTTTACCAAAAATAGAATTGTTTGCAAATTTATACAGATTTTGTGCAAATTCCGTTTTAGCCTCCGTGCGCATTCTTGTATTTAATTCGACAAACGGTCTCAACCAAGGAGACTGACCGAATTCTAAAACCTTATGAACGCGCGTCATAACTACGCCCGCAGATAAATAAACCTGGAGATTTCTGTAATGCACAACGTAGTTGCACTTTTTCGTGAGAGTGCACATTAATTTTGAAAATTTCGACCTCGGAGGCGTGCCCTGTTCTGGGCACATCGGCAACTCTTTCTGAGCGTCGTGAATGTCCGTAGGAAATTCCAAGTCGCATTCAATAATATAACCTTTATCGCTCGTAATGCTCACCGTTGTAACATTAAATTTTAATATTTCTTCAGGCGTTAGCCATTTGAAATCCCTGTAAGGCAAATAGCAAGATTCGGCATGGCCATAGAGATTATTCATATCTCCGTAAAATAAAAATTTATTCGGCTTGGATGGATCATGCGTTTTGGGATAATATTTATTATTGCATTCTACATATCGTTTTACGACTTGAGTAAGGCCCCCCCGAATGCCTCTTTCGATCATTAAAAACATGTCGACGTCACAAATTAGTTCTAGCCTGATTTTAGTATATAATAACATGCTAGACCACGAGTAGCTCGCCAAAGTCACAAAATTTAAGGGATCCAATTTGTATGTTTCAAGACAATTTTTTCTAAAGTCTTGGAATATATTGCAAAGTAAAAGAATATCGCATTTTAAATATAGGTCCGCGTAGTCGTCTAAATTTTTGCATTTAAAAGTGCTCCATACGGTTTGCGCATGAATATATTCCGATTCTTCAATATGTGATTCATTAAGATTGCTATAAAAACATTCTATAGGAGGAAGATTTTCTTCGCTTAATTTCAAAATGTCATCCAAATACTCGTAGGGAAAAATACCCTTGCGCATTAGCAATTTAATGCGATTCGATTTTAGTGAACTAAATTCCTTTATTAAAACTTTAAAGTCATCGAAAGACAACTCGCATGCTAATTTTTCCAATGACATTGCCATAAAGCGAAAGGAATCTATGAATCTGAACGTCACATTTGCGTCGTTGTATTTTTTAGAAAATGTTATGTATTTTTCATTATTCAAGGGTATTATATTCATGGGACCTTCGAAAGCGTTAGCAAGCTCTTTAATAATAAAATGAGCATCATAATTGCTCAAATTATGATAGACTACGGGAATAATTGGAAATAACCTAAAATTTAAATTACAGCTGCTATGCGCAACACCTCTTACAGAACCATTCATGTGATCGTGATCGATAACCTTTTCGTCGTCCGGCAAGAAATCGACTACGCAAATAAAGCACGTTTTTGCCGTCGATACATCTATAGAGGACGTAGCAGGCTCGTTTTTAAAAAATGCGCCCCCGTAACATATGGCAATATGTTTTAATTGCCGCACAAACCAAGAAATGCAGTCTGTGCCTGTGTATGAACTGTAATATGAAAGAGATTCGTCATATCCACAATAAAAATAATATCCTATTGAAAACGGAATATGTTCCTGGTATTTGAAAGTGCGTTCTGATTCGGAAGCTCGATCGGTTTTTTTAATAAGGCATTCTATGTCGGAATAAACCACCATCGGCACAGGTATTTTATACCTAAAATCTTTAAATTGTAAATATTTGTTTTTTTCGGCGGGTAAAATAACACGACACTCGTTAAGTTTTTCGCATACTTGCTCGTGGGCATCGAGACGTTTGCGATCATAAAAATAGGAGAGACATCTATCGCATACGTAAAAGTGACCCGTATGTTTAGTTAATTGACCTCTCACAAGTGAGGCTAAATTTTTTATAAGACAATAATGATCTAACGCCCCGTTTATAATCTTTAATATTTTTTTTCAATTCTTCCAAACTTTTTCCAACTTTATCGGCCTCGTCGCCGTCGTCGTCGTCGCCGTTGACGTCTTCGCTGTCGTCAGAATTAAATTTTGATGACTCGTCGACATACACATCTTCAACAATTAACAGATTAACGTGTTTATCTCGTTTTTGGCTAGTTAATTGTACCGGTGTTACGATGTATCGAGCGCGTTTTAAAATAAGAGCAAAAACATTTACAGATATATCATTCTGCTTTTCGAATTTCGATATATCTGATATAGGCATGGGGCTGACCAAATTTTTCATATTAAAAATGCGGATACGAAGTTGTGCGACTAGCATGTTTACCTGCTGTAGGCTTAATTATTCCAGCTAAAACACTCCAATAAAAGCATGAAAAATCATTGTTTCTAATGTTTAAACAGGCCTTTTTGTTTTGAATTGCGATAGGAAGAGGCATGAAACAACTCGCGTGAAACATATCATAGCATTTATTATTATTAACATTTAGAAATAATATTTCGGATAGCGTGAATCCTGAACCGTGCATTGCGTCGTTCTCTATTTTATCCAATAAGCGTGTTGCGACATTGCACGCAAACCACTCGTTGAACTTCTCTAAATTGCCGAAACAAATTAAAGAGTTGGGCGTTGAAAAATACCTGGTTTGAAACTCATTTTCGTTACGCGCGACGGAAAATTTGAAAAAATCGCACGCTAACACGACATTAATTTTAAGGTTTACCGAGTGATTTTTAAAAATCGTATACAATTTGGATAAAATTAGTTTTTTACAATCTTCGATAAATAAATTAAGATCTTTAAGTGCAACATTAATAATTTGAGCTGTTTGAATTCTCGATTTAAACGCAGACATGATTGGCTTCCAAACCAATTCAGGATGTTGAGGCGTGCTCCGAGAACACATCCATTGTTTAGGAACATTCTGCCGCAGTAGTTTTTTTAATAGATTTTTAAATAGCATTTTATATCTTTTCATATGGCATAGAAGATATTTGAATAGATTCAGATAACTAGCCGAGAGCGAAGAAGTTTGTTTCCCCGTTCTTAAAATCAATTCGGTGTTGTGAATGTGTGATTTTAATATTCGAACCCATTTACGAAATACTTTAGTTTTACGACATTTCATTAAAATTGCGTGCACTTTTCGATACAACTGTAGCATCTGAGTACAACACATCGAAACGCCCGCGTCCGCTTCGATTTTTCTGTTAGTTAACATTTTTTTCGTATTTCAATGCCAACTTTCTGTATTTTGAGCCGTGCAATTTTACTAATACGTTTGGAGTGTCGTCTTTGGGCGATAAATCGCACGACCATAAAATGGCTTCTAATTTGGCATGCAGTTCCCGTTTTGCCCTAACAAGTTGTACGAGTTTAAAGATTTTATACAAAAGGATAAGTCCAAAGCATATTTTTCTGAATCTGTAATTTTTAGATGATTTTATAGAAAATACACCTGTCGTTCTAATACATTTACTATAAACAAATAAATTGCCGAGTTCATGCAAGTGCATGCGGGGGGGTTTTCTACAAATCAACAAAGAATTGATAAATTGAGTTGAAAACACGAATTCTCTATTTTTTAAGTCCACGTATAGGCAATCGGTTCTTAGAGTTGCATAAAAGAAAATGTCACTTTCACATTTATACTGAAAATTAAACACTGTTTTTAATGGCGATACGGCAGATTGATCTACAAATCTAAATGACTTAATACCGGCCGAGATGCTTTCGCTAATATTATAAAATACTTTTCGGTCGTAATTACATAAATGAAAGAGCTTTTCTTTCATACGAGACACGTCGGTGAAGCAAAACGCTATTGTGTTAGAATCCGAATATTCTAAGCACGTTAAATTCTCGATCAAATTAAACTGCATGCAAAATAGAAAAAGGGCTCGAGACCCAATCAAAAAACCGTCCCGATATTTAATTTCTTTTAAATAAGCAGGCAATTCCTTGCATGCGATTCTATAAAAATTATGCGGATAATCCGCAATTAGCATATCACGATTGTAATAGGTTGCTGATCTAATTCTATATTTAATACTCATTACTTTAAAAAATCAAGATGTAAAAATACTAAAATTATAAAAATTAATTACCATGTATAGGTAGGTATTCTAGTGTGATGACGATGCGGATGGCTTTTGCTGTTGCTGTTCTTGATTTTTCTTGGGAGGATCCGTGAAGGCTGATGATGGATCCTTTTGTTTTTCGCCCATGCAGCAAAAGGCAATGCTCGCCGCAGGATTAGGTTTACCTTTAAAATAAACGAATTTCATATTAGTTTTTTAAATAAAAATTAAAAAATTAAATACTAACCAACTTCGAATGCTCCTAGGTAGTGCAAACAAAGGCACTCCTGTTTATTCAGATCCTCGATATCTTTGTCGCTAATTACGTCCACGATTCTCTGCGGAAGGAACACAACGCATTCTTTTAATTCGACGAGAATGAGTCGAGAATTTTTTTTTGACTGAAGAGACTTGATGCTCAAAACCGGATAAGGGCGCTGTAACTCGAGATCCTTCACTCTTACGGTCTTTTTCTTATCGATTCGGCTTACTGCATTTATCCTTTTAATTAAGTCCATGTTATTTCTAATTACGAATATAATTACATAAAGTTAAAAAAATATATTTAAAATTATTACCTGTTTTAATGCAAGCTGCACGATGAAAAACACGTTGACGATTCTCTCAAACTTATTTTACAAGATAAAAAGCCTTACAAGGGATCCTCTATTTATATCACGCCAAATGACACACAATTTATTACGCATCTGATTAGCGCTTCCAAGCACATACACGATTATGACATTAATGATAGCAATTAATTAGAATTAAATAGCATTGCCCTTGTCTAGACAAAAAACGCTCATTAAATTAAAACGATAACTTTTATTAGGCGGATATTGAAATCACATAAAAATTAATGATGCATATTTTATTCAAAGATGTATTTGCGCAATTTTCCCCGACTTGGTATTGATAAGGAACATAAAAATTTCAATCGTCTATTATTTCGAGGATCTATAAACCCATATTTGTTAAAAATAATGGACTCCTATATAATTAATGGTTCAAAACGATGTGTACTGAAATTAAAATATTCAATAATCATTTATATATAAAGGCTATTAAAATTAATTCAAATAAATCACGTACAATGTTGCAAATTTTTTCAGTTGAAACAAATTAATTGATTACATATATATTTCGTATACATATTACAATATATCTATTTATCGGGGGAGCTTTTTTGATCTGTATAATTACTAACAGATATTTTTAAGCAGACTAAAACTTAATCACGATGATGTAACCATGAAGTACAGTATTTCTTTACGCGTTCAAAAAAGCTATCTTTTGTGCATACAATGTTGAATCAAAAGCGATCCTCCGACTAATAAAATAATTATAGACACACACTTGACCTTTTATATTGAACTTCTGCTTCATACAATGTATACGAATTTACCAGCAAAAATACGATTCCGTCATCGTCTATGCATTAATGTATACGAATTAAGGAAGGACTTTTTTATTTTCAGCAACAATACACACGTCATAAAACCATTTATACTGAAAAATTCCATTACTGAACAATTCAATATACACCTTTATATTTTTTCATTAAAAAACGCGATACAAACGCAGCACGTTATTTTTTTTATTGACACCTGTAATAAAAACCTTGCGGTTATTCCCAGCCTTATTCTTCTTCTTCTACTTCATCATAATTGCCTACGACATATCGAGCGCTACATTTTCAAATTATTAAAAGATTACTTAAACGTCGTGCACGTGTCCGACCTCTTTTAAGATAATCGTGACCCCGTATTTTTTTGCCGACAATCTGGAATCTCTGCGTTATTTTAAATTATTACAAACTCACATACAAAGAAGTCGCCTCAAAACGACGCCCGCCCTATCAAGTGCTAAAATAATTGCCTACACATACTAAACCTTTATATCGAACTCATAAATAAACGATTCTTATTACCCCGATACGTCCGGCGGGCCAGACAGACTTTTTCGTCATCGTCTCTCTATACATTCATTCCTACAATGTATACGAATTAAATAGGACACTTTTTCATCTCTTCGGAGGCAAAAAATACACGCACACGTCATAAAACCATTTATACCCGAACAATTCGATTTCGATATACACCGCATACACCTTTATATTTCTTTTTATAAACTAATCACACACCTCGACGACGACCCACGACGACTATGATACCAAAAATTAAACCATTCTTAAAACAAAAACACATTCGCACAACTTGCGCGGCCCTTACAATATTTCACCTTAGACTAAAACAATGCCACACACCCTCACCACGCACAAAAAAAACACACGCGTACACGTACACATAATAATACATACCTTTCTTTCAAAAATAAACAAACACCCGATCGACATTTACACTTTTATCATAAGGGCATCGCAACTTCTCCATTAACATCACCTCCCCATACATCCTTACACGAACACACACACCTGCACATACATACCCTTAACACGCATACTTTTCTTTTCAATAATACACATGCCCTTCACAAGATATTTACACCTTTTTAAAAAGGGCTGTCGCAAGTTCTCCATAGGTATCCTCAAACCTAACAAATACAAACACACACACACACACACACACACCTACACATACATAACCTTCACACATACATACTTCTCTTTTCGATAATACACATGCCCTTTACAAGATATTTATCACCCTTTAAAAAGGGCTGTCTTGGCTTCTCCATAGCTAATCTACTAAAGACGAATGGAAAAACGGGCGGAAGAAATACTAGGAGAAGACCAATTTGGGTTTAGGCGGAACAGGGGAACACGGGAGGCTATTTTAGCTCTGAGAGTGATAATGGAGAAAACAATAGAAAAAGGGGAAAGCGTGTATATAGGGTTTGTAGATTTGGAAAAAGCTTTCGACAATGTAAAATGGAAAAAAATGTTTGAAATACTCAAAAAGATTGGAATGAGTTATATGGATAGACGAATAGTACATAGCTTATACAAAGAGCAAACAACAGTAATAGAATTAGAGCAGGAACGTAGAGAAGTAAACATTAGGAAAGGGGTGAGACAGGGATGTGCCCTATCCCCATTGATTTTTAACTTGTACATAGAAGAGGCAATGTATACTGTCAAATGCAGGAAGACATTTGAAATTACTATGCAAGGACAAAAAATTGATATGCTTAGATTTGCAGATGATATAGCAGTATTAGCGTCTAGCAAAGAAGAGTTAAAATCTGCTCTTAATGAAATGGAAACGGTTCTAACAGAGAGATACGGTATGAAAATTAACAAAACTAAAACTAAAGTTCTAGTATGCAAAGGTGGGGAAAATAAATCAAAAACAAGAATACAAGTATGTAACACGAACTTACAAGAGGTTAAGGATTTCTGCTACTTAGGAAGCCAAATAACGCAAGATGGGAAAAGCACAAAAGATATAAAACAAAGATTAGCACAAGGTCGTGCTACATTTAACAAGAAAAAGCAACTACTGTGCTCAAAAACCACAAACATAGAAACAAGGAAAAGATTGCTTAAAACATATGTGTGGAGCACAGCACTGTACGGATGTGAAGCCTGGACAGTAGGAGAAGCGGACAAGAAAATGGTAGAAGCTTTTGAAATGTGGTGCTACAGACGTATGATGAAGATATCGTGAACAGATAAAGTTAAGAATGAAGAGGTACTAAAAATGGTAGGGGAAGAAAGAAATATGTGAAAAACGGTAAAAAATAGGAGAGATAGAATGATAGGCCACATACTACGGCATGAGGGAATAGTGCGGAGTATATTAGAAGCAGAGATCGGAAAAAGAGAAGAAGAGGCAGACCTAGGTTAGACTACTGCACACAGATAGTAAAAGATGTAGGCTCTAGGGGTTTCAGGGAGATGTGTAGGCTAGCCCAGAATAGAAATCAATGGAGGTACGCATCTAACCAATCCCAAGATAGATAAACTAATGACGAAAAGAATAACCGTGCTTAAACATGATGATTATTATAAGTAACTACAAGAATTGGTTGGGCAATATTCTCGAATAATGTTAAGTGTGAAAAGATTTACTGGAAAATCATTATTTCGGCAAACGTCTAAGTGTTGGGGGATCTTGGTAGCCACAGGTTGCTTAACCCCCTTCACTGAATCTCGGTGAAATAGAGCATAAAATTAGAAAACAATAGAAGGGGAACGAGCTGTATACACATGCTGTGTGAGAATTTTAGGGAACTATGTAGGCTAGCTCAGAATATAAATAAGTGCAGGTATGTGTCCAAACAGTTTTGAGACGGAAAACCTAATGACGAAAAAATAAGCGCAGATAAATCTGATGATTAGTATAAACAACTAGTTGTTGGTTTGCGAAATATCTGCAACTAATGTTGACTGTGCGAAAAGATATATTGGAAAATATATTAAATCGGTAAATGGTTAAGTGTTGGGGGAACTTGGCAGCCACAGGCTGCTTACTTCCCTTCACAACCACTGAAGGTAGGAAAAATAGGGTATATAACTGTAAAACAATAGAAGGTGACCGAACTGTATCTAACAAGAAAGAACAACACCTATGAGGAAAGACAACAAACATAGAACAAGAAGAAAATTGTTGAAAGCATATGTGTGGAGCACAGCACAGTATGCCTATGAAATACGGGCAGTCTGAAACGCAGACAGAAAAACGGTAGCAGCCTTTTGAAATACTGTGCTTCAGATGTATGAAGACGATAGCATGGACAAACAAAGATAATAACAAATAGGTTATAGAAATATTAGGGGAACAAGGATATCTAGGAAAAAGAGAAATAGAAGGGCGGAATACGTTCTAAAGCATTTTGGGGAATAGTATGAGATATATTATAGCCTTTTGCTAAATTAAATTTATATATTAAGGGATTTTTCCTATTAGGTTTTTTCTATGTGACCAGCTGAAAGGCACAAGAAAGTTTTACGAGGATTTCCAGTAAGCGGATAGAGCCCACGGCAAGTTCCGATGGAAAATGGCTCGTAGATGATAAAACCTCAAAAGGCTAAGCGGCTAGTCGAACTATTTGCTCTGGGTAGAACATGAGCTGTGGGTCGGGGTTGGACTGCGACCAAAAATGTAGAAAATATGGCGCCACTGAATTTTTCTATACGAAGAAGACCTTACTTAAGTCCCTTGTACAAGGCGAATGCGGAAACCTTTATTCAATAACCGCTATACAATTTACTACTGCAACACTATCCCTAAAGTTTCTTACCTTATGGCTCGACTTTGACCTTTCTAGATCACTGCTACACCTGTGAACAGATTAACAAAGATAGCACTGTTTGTGCATTTATACCCAAAATTTAAAATTTAATTCTAATCAACCTTCATTCATTTTTAATTAAAAAGAATAGCCTTGACCAAAATAAATATCTATTCCTTCAGTATTTAGCATGTTATTTACAAAACATCTTTTTCCTTTAATATAAGCTTGGTTAATTTAAATTATTGCAAAACATGTACATAAGTACTTAATAGTATGAATACTTTTCACAATTGAAACATGTTAATTTCTGTTAGAAATGTCTAGCAAAATTTATTTAAAAATGAGTAAGCAAGAGTTCCTTTCTTGAATTATTAACTATATGTAACAATTTCGGTTGGTTGAGTAGTACCACTTAACCTCACAAAAATACTCCAATCAGCAAATAGTGAAATACCACTTAACCTCACAAAAATACTCCACTCAGCAAATAGTGAAATAAGCAATATAAAAATTTAATTTTTAAAATTTAAGTAAATCATTTTACGAATAATTAAATTTCTTGGAATATAGAATTTAACTTTTCTTATCTCATAATGACATCTTCCGTATATTAACTATATTAATAAAAAGACAAAGTGAAAATTTATAAGTTCCTGTTCCTTAATTTAACAAAAAGGTTTAAAGTGAAAATTTACAGGTTTCTGTTGTTTAATTTGAAAAATCTATAGTCTGTCATTCACCACAGTACTTGAAGTTCAGATCACGTGATCAAACAAAAAATTATTTGTCTGCTATATCTATGCTACAGCTGACATATGAAATTAAATTTACATACCCGATGTGCATCCGATGGAAAAATACCTGCTAGGCATATGGGCTATACCCGGAATTATAGTTAATGATTTAATATTCGCCTGCTTCAGAACTTAAATACAGGAAATATCCAATTCCATACAACCAGATTTGCTGTTTATTAAAGTTCCAAACCATATCACAGCGTTCATATTAACTAATTGATGCACGCCAAATCAACATTCGTACAAAGGTTAAACCACTAAATACTGATAAATTTCATTTCTAAATTTTTTTAAATTTTTCTACGTTGCAAGTTAATTAAAATTACGTTTTAACTAAAAGTTCATATTAACCCAAAAATTTACATATTAACCAAAAGTTGCACTGAAAATATTTATTTAGTAAAAATACAAAAGCAGTACTACTTACTGTTAACCAAAGGCCCTTCAAACAACATAACGTCTCGCCATCTGCGAGCTATTTCCAACCAGTGTGGACAACAAAAATGCACCTCGCCAAGACGATATCTCATCAAGAAAACAATTTAAATTTCGTGTGCTTCCAACACGTGGATTCGATAAACGTCATCGTCCTTGTGTTCAAGGAACAATTGACCTCTTCTGACGACAGCTGTATTGGAAGTCATCATATCACGCGGGTTACCGCCTGACAACAAGCCCAACGCTACAATCGTCTAACAGAGGGAGCTCTAAGAATGACACTAATAGAAAAGTATCTTTTGTCACCGCATAATTTAAATTATACACTTCTGAATTAAAAGTTATTATTGTATTCGACAATATTTAATATGTATTTTTTTTTCGTGTAGCATTATTATGCATTAAGTTGGTTCTCATTAAATAAATAGATTAAATTTCTGTAGACATAATGATAGAAAATAAAATCGTTACAATATTACAAGCAGAGATAGGAAAAAAGAGGTAGATGTAGACCTAGATCAGATAGTGATAGATGCAGACTGTGCAAAATTAAGGGAAATCTGTAGGTTAGTTTAGAATAGGAAACAATGATGGTACGCGTCTAACCAGTTCTAGGACTGAAGACCTAATGATGATGATATTGTGATTATGGAAGAAATCTTAAGAATTTATTATATGTATAAACTGGACAATATTTTCATTTAATGCTAAAGGTTTAGGAATAAATGGTGAACTAAAGAATTAGGAAAGGACATTGAAGTACTATCTAAATTTCTTTAAATTCAGTTAATGTTTTTTGAAAATTTCAAGTATAGGACCCATAAGAATTCCTCACAAGAAAGTAAGTTTATTTGAATGATTCCAATATGAACTCTTACTTGGATTTAGCTTTATGTATTTTATGGGATACAAACGGTAACCTCTATTATTAATTTTTGTTGTATGTATTTTTATGTTTCAGATTTAACTGAGATACTTATTGTTGTTGAAGTTCTCATAACCAAAAGGTCTCTGCATCTTACCATTAAATTTATCTTGTAAGTATTTTTTTATGCGGAAATGTCAGACGCCACTAGACTCAGAGATTTTACATAAGTAAGACAGCGTCACTAAAGAGAGTATAGAAACTTTAACAACGATTATACGCACGTAAAGCACACAGGCTAAGATTGTTAAGTTGTGCAATATTATCTCAGAAAGAAAAAGTAGTTATACATTAAATATCAAATAGATCATAGATTGCATCTGAATAGAAAATACGCCTTTATATCAAATTTAATCATAAGGTTACTTTCTTAATAAATTGCTACGTTAGTAATTTAATAAA
The DNA here is from genome assembly GCA_036346225.1 of Platerodrilus igneus. Classification (NCBI taxonomy): domain Eukaryota; kingdom Metazoa; phylum Arthropoda; class Insecta; order Coleoptera; family Lycidae; genus Platerodrilus; species Platerodrilus igneus. The sequence goes on from JARFIW010001263.1 coordinate 1,681,365, forward strand.
AAGTCTGAAGAAGAAAATATATATATATATATATATATATATATATATATACCTATTAAATTAAAGATTAGTCTCTTGTTGTTACAGGTATCTCCAATTCTAATTTAAATTTTCTTTAAGTAATGTTAACTGAAGATGGAATTTCTGTCAAGTTATAACATTACATTAAAAATGCCAATAAATGTATTCAATAAAAGCTTTTTAGCATATCATATTCAGATCTGAGTACGATGTACATATAATCATTAGTGATCTTAAAATATGATAATTATTCCTTATAGCATATAATTTTCAAATAGACACATGAGATCTTAAAATAGACTTCAAATAAATTATATTACTTTTACTTTTTAAGTCAATTGGAAAATTGATCGTCGCTTATATTTCTTGTAGAAAATAAACATTGACTTAATTCTGAGTAATAAAGCCTACATGAATGTCTTTGTAATTAACCAAGTTCTTACTATTGTGGAGGTTTTAATTACATTAATTTGCAGAATAAGATACTTCATATAAATAATTAAAAGGTTTGACTTACCGAAGACTATAGCATTAATTCATAATAACAACAAAAAGATATGTTACCAAGCTATACAATTTATCTTGATTAACAGCGTCCTCTTGTGATCGAAATGTTTCAAAAACAAGGCATCTACTTGAACAGCTGTAGTGTTGGTAACAATCGAAATGGAATTTACGTCGAACCATCAATATCCGAGTTTTTTAATCAAAGATGGCTGAATCCATTATATCGTAATATCTCTGTTTTAGAGTAGTCGCTTGATACAATTTTTAAGTTTGCATAGTGTTAAAGGTCGTCCATAAATTAATTAACAGCGAAGATTAACGTAGATTAAATAACGGCAAATATGGTATCATGGTAGTTGTGCATATCGTTCTATTTTCAACATCGTAGACGAGGACTCCGAAAAAACTATTTTTAATATGCTATGCGGAGATCGCATTTTAACATGTTAATCGAGGCAGACATGTTTCTCACATGATAGTTGCAATACGACTGGCTGTTTACAGGAAAAGCCATCTACACCACAGTGAGCATTCAAAAGTGCACGTGCTGCTTGATTATACAAAGAATAACAAGTCTTGTGTGTGTGTGTGTGTGTGCGTGCGCGCGCGCGTATGTGTATTTTAGCTAAACAATGTTTTCTATTACAACAAATAAATCGAAGGTGACTTTTTAATGCTTTTACAAAGCTAAGGAAAAGAACTAACGAATGTTAATTTAAGCATTTGGATATGTAAACAAAATTTGTTTTCAAAAATTAAAACCCAACACTTGCCATATACGTGGTGATTTACTAACAATCATTAAATTCGATGTTTTTTAAACTGCTTAATTACATTAATGAAATAAAAATGCTTTAGTTGCTAGACGCACATCGTCTAGTAGATAGCTTAGTTCGTCATTGAAAAAGTGAAGATATTGTTGTGCATTTAGTCTACGTGACAGATCAAATGCACCATTAATTATACCTGCTCACAAATTAACACTAAAACAGTGTTGTAAACGTGATTGCCATACAACTCTAGGGTTATCAAGTGCCCAATAGTGGAGATTATGTATATTAAAAATTCTCACCATGTGAAACGAGGATTCATCACACCATAAAATTCTATCAAAGAAGTAGTATCCTCTTGGTATAGGCGAAGCATTTTGCGATAAAATTCTAACTTTTGCGCATAATTCTCAGGTACCAGGACTTGCAGACGCCGCACATTATAGGGATGCAAGTTATTTCTGTGCAACATTCCATGTGCAGTAGTTTTACTTATGCCAGTTTTCATAGCAATGTGCCTAACACTGGTTGTAGGAGCATCCAACGCCATTGCTATGACCTCTTCTTTACCTTCAACTCTAGATCTTCCTCTTCTTGGTCATAAAACCCAGGTTTTTTTCCCTCAAGATAAACCTCGTGTACTCTTTGAAACATCCTATAATCGGGAAAGTTGATTAGGATAAAGTATTCTAAACGTTCTCGCAGCTTGCAGAGCATTGCCATTGCACCCTCTTTGCATTACAAAGTAATTTAAGTTTATACTAATTAATCTTTGTATAACATAAAAACATTGTAAATAATAACATGTTCTTGTATTTCCGAGAGAATTGAGAAAAATATGTCAATTCCTATAAACTTATTAATAAATATACGTTTGTTCCATAAAGCGGCTCGAACATTGAAAAATAACTCATAAAAAGTGATTACCTTTCGCAATAGTACGCGATACCACAATAATCGTATAGGTGCTACAGTAAGACGAGGCAGCGCGCGTCACTAATAAGTGGAAGAGATTACGAAGTAATAAACACCGCGATTTTAGATGCTAATCAGTTTTTTTGGAAAACCTTGCATCATAATGTTCCACGCTATTCTACTACATTTTGGAAATAGATAAATTGTATATAAGGAAGCGTTTATTGAAAACGGGGAGGCATTTGATTCTTAAATTCGATCGCGAAATGTTTATTTGATTTAAGTCGTAAGCTGTTGCTTTACGAAGGTAATATTTGAAGTATAACGTAAGCATATTGTAATTTAATAATTACATTGTTACAATGAATATATATATATATATATATATATATATACATTGGAAAAACTAACTACAGTAGCGCATGCGGGAGTGGACACCTATAAAAAATAATAAAAATAAACATTTGAAATGGCCGAAACACATACTACATTATAATAACTTACCTTGAAACGTTTTCTCTATTATCATAATTAAGGGGTGCCAAACCATCTTGTCTTAGCAATCTTCAATAATATCCCTACACAGATGACGGTTACTCTAAATAGGTCTTCTTTGCTTTTGGTTTCCCAAATCTCCTCCTATTATACTTTATCCTTTTCTACAATACACTTAAAAACACATTAAATTTTGTCATATCAAAGAAATTTTTTAATAAAGTACTTCCCCCAATTATTACTCCATCACTGGGGTAGCTGGATGTCTTTTCACAAAGTTATCTATTTTTATCTAGTTCATAAATAAGTCTAAATAAAATCAATTTATACATAACCTCTTAATATTAAATAAATATCATAAGAATACAAACGTTTCCCAAATTAAACTTACTGCTAACTAAACCGGCCAGGTATTGCTATAAGTAATAATAAAGGAATAACATTACATTCATCAATAATATTATCACACCATCATTCCAGTTTCTAACGACATTCTAAAAACCTATTTCTGGGAATAATAACAACACATTGAAAGCTGTCAAATACCAACTTTTTTTTTCATCCCTCTATTTTCCATTAAAAATGCTAAATTTTTCCTCTTCAAGTAACACTGAGTCCTACCAATAAAGGTTTTATTTAAAATCAATATGCATATACTTTTAATATTTTAAAATGTTTCAAACTTCCCCGACAATATCATGTTTGAACTTAACCAAAACTAGTTCTGTTGCTAATTTGTAGCTCAATAAAATGATTACTTTCACGTTCTATTAATTTTCTATTAAATAAATACCAGCAATTGCAACTTACATTTAAAATTTACGTGTACATAATAAATCAAGCAAGAAAGCTAAATTTTACTCATGGTCTAGTTCATCTTATAAAAGTTAAGAATGTCCAGAAACACAAATTCTACATTTTAAATTTAGCAATTTTGTCTATTCTTGTCTAATAGCGCCTTTAACACAACACAAAATCCAAAAATTAACGAGGTGAGCTCTAAAGTTCCAAACGAACTTTGAAAACCAAGAATTTTACCACTCCAACGACTTAATGTAACGTATTTTTTATTCAGCTACCTTTTGCTTATTAATCTAAAATAATATCTCAATAAAATAAAAATATAATTTATAAACTCCTGATCACTAAAAATAATTCATAAAATTTACAATAACATATGCGCTCCTTCGCTTTATAGGTCTAAGTTCTATAATAAAAATCGTCAAGTTGTCATTTCGCGTCCCTTTTCTATCAGCGTCTGAACAGGTAAGCTGCTATCAGCGGCGTGAAAAAATCAAGATGTTAGACAGGCACATGACCTGTAATACGGTCCGCAAGAAGATATAATTGATTTAACCTTTGTGTCGGAATGTGGTTCATGGCAGCTATAGCGTGCAGATTTCAATTTGTGTTCCAGCGGTAGCAGCTCAATAGATTCCTGCTGGCAGAAGAAATAGAGGTCCCCCCATCATTAAAACAGTTGGTATAATTAATTAAATAAATTTTATTAATGTTTTCGTCATAGTGCAATATCGTCAATATAGTAAATATCGTATATGGTGCTGAAATGAAAATTTAGTTTGAGATTTGAAATACAAGAAAATTATAGGACGTACTGAATAAAGAATTGGTTTGGTTAAATAATGTTTTGTTCCGAAGATCTTTTATAGTTCCAGCGTTATATTCCTTTGTAATGATGTGTTTCCTGTTTGTGCATCGCAGATGTTTATGGAATATTCCACATCTGATGTCATAAGTTCAATTTCTTTTGGTCGCACTGTACTTCGACACGTGAGTGATATTTAGTTTTTAATCCCATTTATAATTATTTCAATGTTTTACGAAAGATAGAAGGTTGAAGTTTTACCTTGTTTTAGTTAACTTAAAAATTATTCAGAAAAAGAATGATTCCTTAATAAACTTGTAATCTTGCAAAATTTTAAAGATGGCTATGCAGTTTGCTTATCGTTGTTATTTGACAAACAGTTAGCGTTGACTACACTGAAAAAGTTGTTATTGACATATAATGTCAAAAATATCTAGCTATCCAATTTAAATATCACATGTTATTTTACGCTATTTTTAAAATATCTTTAGTAATTTTGAAGTCATGTAATTTGATTTTTAAACCACGCGATGAATTTTTTTTATACATATTAAGTAAAACTAACTCTATGTTGAAAGATGCAATTTTATAAGACGTTAAATAATTAAATTTAATTGTGAAGTCGACGTAGTACTACAGATGGCTAAAGATTGAAGTATGTAATATGAATTATTAAGAGAGCTCAAACTTTATAGTAAATTTATTCAGAAATATTCAATTTAGAAATTTTTATGTTTTTTTTGAATACAGAACCATACTAATTTTCTGTTCTATAAACATTTTAGTTGAAAAGATTATGATAAAACAAATCAAGTGAATTTAATTGAATAGAATCCATTTTTGCATAACTCTTTTATTATTAAAAATTCAAGTAAAATTAATAGGTCATTCATGAGCAAACATTGTGTCTAATGATAACAAATACCCTGGATGTATACTTTTGGAACTTAAATTCTATTATATTATTTTTGGTAAATTTTTTTTATGACACAAACGGTGTACAAGTTGTGTATTTATTTGTTCACAGGTTAAACCGAGACATCTGTCGGACATCTGGTAATTGATATTTTGGTACGTGCTTTACAAGGGTGAAATTCAGGTTTTGTGGCTATATAAGCGGTGTAGATTTAAGGTTTCCGCATTCCCTAATACGAGTACAGGTATTTTTTGTATGTAGTTGTATTGAAAAATACGGTGGAACTAATTATCTACATTTTTGGTCAACAGACATCCCATGATCCAAGCTCATGATCTACCCAAAGCTAACACTCTACTAGCCGTTTATCTCTAAAGAGTTCTTCTTTTCCTCAAGCCGTTTTCCATCCAATTTTACCTTCGGCTTCCATCATTAATAAGAAATTCTCGACCTTGTGATATCAGGTAAGGGTTTATGATATATGGTGGTCCAATTTGCTATCTGATATTCACAAAGGAATAATTTTTTGTTTGCAATAGTATTTTGAAAACACGCTAAAACTAACCAACCGTCCGATTTTTCTGTGAACTGTCTCCCCTTCCTATTGCCTCTCACTAATCCTAACACGCCTTTTAATGTCCGCGTCTATATTTTTATTCCACTCATACGTTCATAATCCCATTTCCTGTCTTTGTCTTATGGTCCCACTATTGCTCTGTCGTCTACGTTTAAATCTCCTTTCTTCTATGTGCGCCTTAAAAAATCGATATCGTGTGACGTAAAACCTGTTGCATCTGCGCCCCTATCTTAGTCTCTACAAATATTTGTTTACCGCGCTCTTGAAACTGTTTGCTACTCACACAAATTGCTATATTTTCTATCTGCCTCTATTACATCCTAACGATTCTCTGTTCCTTACATTTTTTATTGATCTGTTTATGAAATACCCGTCGGTTTAAGTTAACCTTGTCTCTGTCTAATTGAAATGTTTTGTTAACGTCTTCGAGCTTTCACAAGAAATGTTTATTTCCCCAAGCTGTTATTCCGTGAAACCTTAACTTGTTTTCATGTCTTACACTTTGTAACGTTCTACAAACTGCTTTAGTTTACTATATTAAATAAATGTCCGTTGCTTAACTTATAGATTTTTACTCACTTACGTATTCTTGCGTTCATCTTAATGTATACAAATTATTGATTTGAACTTAAATCAGCCCTTTTATCCCCATTTAATTAATTTGAAGCGTAATACATAAATTATTGTCTTGAGCTTATATTATAACCTATCCGTTTTTATTCCAATTTTATTTAATTGAAGCGTAATAAATAAATTATTGTTTTCTATGTACAGGGTGTTTACACGAATACACATTTGACCTATTTACACATATTTAGCCTAACCCGTCACCGTAATATATATATATATATATATATATATATATAAGAATATTGCTAATAAATAGCATTGGAAAACTGAAATGCTACAACAAAGTTTGGAACTTTAGAGCTCACCCAGTTAATTTTTGGATTTTGTGTTGTGTTAAAGGCGCTGTTAGACAAGAAACGACGAAATTGCTAAATTTAAAAATGTAGAACTTGTGTTTCTGGACATTCTTAACTTTTATAAGATGAACTAGACCATGAGTAAAATTGAACTTTTTTGCTTGATTTATTATGTACACGTAAATTTTAAATGTAAGTTGCAATTGCTGGTATTTATGTAATAGAAAATTAATAGAACGTGAAAGTAATCATTTTATTGAACTACAAATTAGCAACAGAACTAGTTTTGGTTAAATTCAAACATGATAGTGTCAGGGAAGTTTGGAACATTTTAAAATATAAAAAGTATATGCATATTGATTTTAAATTAAACCTTTATTGGTAGGATTCAGTGTTACTTAAAGAGGAAAAATTTAGTATTTTTAGTGGAAAATTGAAGGATGAAAAGGAAAAGTTGGTATTTAACAGCTTTTAATGTATTGTTATTATTCCCAGAAATGGAATTTAGAATGTCATTAGAAACTGGAATGATGGTGTGGTAATTTTATTAATGAATGTAGTGTTTTCCTTTATCATTACTTATAGTAATACCTGACCGGTTTAGTTAGCAGTAAGTTTAATTTGGGAAACGTTTGTATTTTTATGATATTTGTTTAATATTAAGAGGTTATGTATAAATTCAATTTTAATTAGACTTATTTATAAACTAGATAAAAAAGATAACTTTGTGAAAAGACATCCAGCTACCCCAGTGATGGAGTAATAATTGGGAGTACTTTATTAAAAAATTTCTTGATATGACAAAATTTAATGTGTTTTTAAGTGTATTGTAGAAAAGGACAAAGTATGATAGGAGGAGATTTTGTAAACCAAAATCAAAGAAGACTTATTCGGAATAACCGTCTTCTGTGTAGGGATATCATAGAAAATTGCCAAGACAAGATGGTTTGGCACCCCTTAATTATGATAATAGAGAAAACGTTTCAAGGTAAGTTATTATAATGTAGTATGTATTTCGGCCATTTCAAATGTTTATTTTTATTATTTTTTTATAGTTGTCCACTCCCGCATGCGCCACTGTAGTTAACAGGTACACAATTACAATTGTTATGGGGTTCCTGCCCCATCTGGGCAAAATTCATAACACAATGCACATTCTAACCATATCAAGTTCAGTCAGTCATTTTCCGTTGGTGTTATATGAGTGTACTTATCAAGTGCGGCCGTTTTTGATTGAAAGCCAGTACAACAGTAACTTGTACCAAGTACGCAGTGTATAAAACTGATTTTGAAGTTGGTACCTGTGAGGTTATGTCACAGTATAGCAAACATTCGGTAGCGATACAAAAACTTCTTTAAACTTTTTGTCCCTATTGTATTAATGGTGGTGTGTTTTCTATTATTGTTAAGTGTCACATGCTTAGTGTTGCGTGGTTTGTGGCAAGTAAATGCTTACTGAGAGATGTTGGCGATAAATTTAACATGGCTCTTTCAACATTTCATGAAGTATAATCATGTGTGATAAGCTTTTTAATGAATACAATGCCAAATATAATTTATTTTCCAAGTACAGAAGAACAGAAAAGAAATGTTGCAGAAGGTTTTATAAAGATAAGTGGAAATCCTAATGTGCTAGGCTGTGTTGATGGCTCATATATCAATATTAGAACAGCTGCTCACAAAATAAAATCTACATATACAACTAGACATGACATTCCCAGCATAATATTGCAGGGAATTTTTGATGCAAATAAGAAATTCATTGATGTATTCACGGGCTCTTCTAGCAGAGTTTACAATAGTAAAATATTTTCATTGTCATTCATAGGTGAAGACAAAGAATAATGTTAGTGGACAATGATAATTATCATTTGCTAGGAAACAGTGCATATGCCCTAAGGAAGTGATTAATAATGCCATACAGAGTTTATGAAAAGTTAAGTCGGGAACAAGTTTTACACAATAAGAAATTTTCAGCCACAAAAGTAAAAATTGAGAAGGCGTTTGACCTTTTAAAAGGTTATTTCAGGCAACTTTACAACTTAGAGAGTCATACTATATTAAAACATTTCAAAATTTATTTTGTCATATTATATGCTATATTATATATTTGAATCAGAATATTATCGAAGTCGAAGCAGGCAACAATAATATGGATGACAATAATAATAATAAATATTCTGATTGTGAAAAGAATTTGTGTAGATTAGATACTGTAAATTAATTCGAATTAAATTATTATATTACTTTAAGAAGAATATGACCATTAGGTTTTAGGTTTAATAAATTGTAATTGTTTATTTAATATTAGTACCTATATGCATTTAAACTGTTACTTTTTCTTTTTATATCTCTGTCGGACTAATAGATTGAGGAATACACGGGTTATTTACCTAAACCTATATAAATAATGTCCAATGCATAAGTTAAAACTATGTTCCAACTCGTCAGAAAAAGATAATGATGCATTTACATTTATTTCATTAAAACCATGAACTAAAAACAAAAAATATTTTATCCAGACTAATAATGATGATTGCACAAATAAGCTTTTTGACTAGTGATATGTAGTTACTATATAGATGTTCACCAATTTCTTGAAGAAAGTCCAATTTTTTCCTATACCTTGTAGCAATTTTATTTTCCACCTAATATATATATCTGTATAATCAATCCTTTTATTAAATATTAAATAATATAATACATTATAATGTTATCCAATCCACTTAATTTAATAACATCTATTGTCCAATAAAGAACTAGTATTTAGTTCATGTTAAAAGTTAAATTCTACGGAGACAATATAAAAGCTTTTGTTTGGTATCCTTCTTAAAGCCCCCTCTACTCAGGAACCGCTAGGTATCGCTGTTACCAGGCGGCAACAAGCTCGGCCGGCACTTCTAACACAGCTGGGGTTCAAGCAGGTCGAAAGTTGTTCTTAGGAGCGATGTCCTTGATTGATTTTTGGTGTTGGAAGCGTGCACGATGGAAGATTGCACGTACAAGCCATCTTCAAAAATTGTTTTGGATGGTCCATGTTTTTGTTGAAACCAGTCGTGAAGAACGATGAAGTTTTTGTTAAAAGACCATTAGGAACATGTAACTTTGGGAATAATTTATTTTAAAATATATTGCAACGTAAATTATAAATAAGCAACTTTTCTGAATAGTATTCATGCGAAAATTAAATGAAAACAATTCTATTCTTGTATAATATGGAATCACATATATAATTTATTCAAGTTAATTACAAACAACATTTGCTTTCTTGTGGTGTGAATTACGCCTGGAACATCTGTAAATTGAAACGCAGATAATGGAAGCCAAGTGACGTGTTTTTCAGTATGCAGCGCAGCTGTTTGTTTGGAATGGAATTTTCCGTTGTTAATACATACGTCAGCTTTCAAGCAAGTATTTAGGTGCAATTTGGAGTTCTGGTATGTACAAAAAATTATGTTCGTATGTTGTTTGAACTGTCGACGTAGTAACGAGATAAATTTTAGTTTAACCGACTTGTGTTAATTTTGAACAGGTCAAGGACAGACCTCAATTATATTTTTCGTAGTCATACGATATGAATCTGTAATTTGTTCCTACAAATTCTTTTATTAACTCAATGAAACATCAGAAGATGTCACTACTAATTAGATAAAGTAAATTCTTCTAACTTTGAACCTTTAGAAATTAAATTTCTACATTTGATATTTTATGAACAATTATCTGTAATTATTTACTGTGAAATTAAGGTAAATTTACCATAATTAACTCTTTCTATAAATAAGCAATTTTATGCTTTGTCAATCTGTTATATAAACTTCATTAAATAGTAATTGGTACGGATATATTCAGTACCATTGTAATTAACTCTTCCTAATTTAAATTAACTTATAAAGGAAGACATATTTTTGTAAAAATTACTTTATTGGATACCAAAAGAATAGATTCTTATTTTCGGACTAAAGACTATCTTTTATTTAAGAGGAATGAAAATCGATTCTGATTGTATTTAATTATTTTTGAGTTTGAATGCACAAACAGTGCTTTTCTTTGTTTAATTTGTTCACAGGTGCAATGGAGGATTGCTAAGGTCAAGGTCGAGCCATAAGGTAAGATACTTCAAAGATTAGGAGGTCTTTAAAAATTATATAGCGGTTATAGAAAAAAGGTTTCCGCATTAGCCTTGTACAAGGGACTTGTATTAGGTCTTCTCAGTATAAAAAAATACGGTGGCGCCTTATTTTTATTGTTAGTGGTTGCAATTACACCCCGACCCACAGCTCATTCTCTACCCAGAGCATATAGTTCGACTAGCCGCTTTTCCTTTGAAATTTCCTCAACTTAGAGCCACCTTCCATCTTAATTTGCCGTGGGCTCCATTTCTAATTATCGGAATTTCTCGTTAAACCCAATCGGAATTTAAAAGGCTTCAACCTTTTATTTAAACCCTCTTCCTTTCGCTCAGCAATTTAAGTTGGTATTTCGGCTATGGATACAGCTCACAGAAGCAAACATGAACCACGGAAAATATGCAAACTAAAACGCGTCATCAACACATGTAGCAAATCAAAGAAACAATTAAGTTGAATGTACATTGCAAGACAGAAATTAATTTTTCTAATATCCAGTTACGGGTAAATTAATAATCGAAACGATGGTTAAAAACGTAAAGATTTGTAATTGGCAGTAATGTACTTTCTGCACGTAATACATAATTAGTTAATTAATATCTACTAATATGCACCATTATTTCTTTATCTACATCAATAATATGTTGCATTCCCAAATATAATTATTCGATACTAATTCAATAAATCGAAATTCAAATCACCGCCCATCACTATAACTACGTCCTTGGGCAATGAATTAAAACGAGCGTCTCGCGGTAGAAATAACGCGGCTGTAATGACAGTTGTAAACAGATTGAGGTTACGTAATTTTTTTGTTTACATATAGTGAATGAGATCTGTTGAAATTACCTATTCATTTTGTTTATCGTGTTATTTGTAAACGAGGGGTAAAAATGAATACTTGCGAAGATTGTGGTTTTGAGTTTACACAAAAGAAGAATTTGTATGCCCATTTAAGAAAGATTCATAATTTTGAATATAGGAAACCAGTTACTTTACCTAGTAAATTTTTGTGTGATACATGTGGCAAATCCTTGACCAGTAAAGCAACTTTACGTCGTCATTGCAGAACTGTTCATAAAAGTATTCCAATAATTCTCAACTCGTCAAGAATCAAGTACTTTTATGAAAATTGTACAACACATCTAAAGGGATATAAAAAACTTCGACAATATTTGGCAAAAGAACATCCAATTTAAACTAAACTTGATCAACTACATTTTGTAATTCACAATAAGGTTTGAAGATTATTATGCAAAGTGTTAATTATATACTAATTTTATTCTGTTCAACAGAGTTCAAAAACTGAAAAAACCAAGAACAGGAACAATCTTTGGCAATGTATATACTTCACACTTCAGCTAAATTATTGTCTGATGGCACCAAAAAGGAGTACTATAATTGCCATCGATCGTACAACTACATTCCAAAAGTCAAGGGTTTTAGAAGCTTAAAAAGCACAGGCACTAATAAAATTGGAAGTGTTTGTCCCTCAAGAATGGAAGCGACGATAAAGAACGATGGGTCTGTTGCAGTAGACTTCTGGACAACCCATGTTGGACATACCAACGATATTGGTCGAGTTTTTTTAAGTAAAGAGAGTAAAGCAGAAATTGCAGGTATTTTCGAACATAAAGTTCTAGTTTGAAATTTTACAATTGATGTGTTTCAGGAAAATTAAAGGAGGGTATTACATTTCAACATAAATTGGATGATGTTCGTGATTCTGCTTTAAAACAAGAAAATTCACAGAGAATTTTGTTTTTAGAAACGAAAGATATGCACAATATTGTTAGGGACTTCAATATTGAGTATGGTGTTAAACGTCACCTAAATGATGCAATTAGCGTATGGCTCTGGGTAGAGGAGATAATGAACTTAAGAAGCGACTGGCCAGTGTTATATTATAAAAGCCAAGGTGTAGAAGGAAACCCAAATTACTCAAAAATAATTTTAGATGTTCAAGATTTTGCATTAGTCATAATCACTTCTTTTCAACGTGAACAGTTGCTTAAATTTGGAAACGACAAGGTGTGCATTGATGGTACACATAGTACAAATAGTTACGATTTTCAGCTCTACACACTAATGACAGTGGATGAATTTGGTTCAGGGTGCCCGGTGGCATTTTGTTTTCAAATCGTGCTGACGAAATGATTTTCAAGTTGTTTTTTGGAAAAATTAAATCAAGAGTGGGTATTATATCAACTACTGTTTTTATGTCTGATGATGCTCCAGCATTTTATAATGCATGGTCTTATGTTATGGCCAAGGTACCTCACCAGTTGCTATGTAGCTGACATGTGGATTGTAATTAGCGCAAGAATTTGTCAAAAATCAATGCAGGGATTGAAAAAAAAGTAGTAGTATATAAATCCCTTCGTGTTTTATTACAGTGTGTATGTATTGATGAATTTAATGACATTTTATTTCAGGTAGTAGAAGATCTTTATGACGATGTTGATACACAATCATTTGCTGAATATTTTCATAATAATTATGCAAATCGTCCAACATCTTGGGCATATTGCTATCGATTGGGTTTAGGAATAAACACTAACATGTATCTTAAATCGATGCACAAAGTTTTGAATTATGTGTATTTGGAAGGTCGGAAAGTAAAACGTTTGGACAAAAGCATTAATGCAGTAATGAAAATTGCTCGAGATAGCTTGTTTAAACGTATAATTAAACTTGCAAAAAATACTTCCAATGACAAAATTAATAGAATTAAACAAAGTCATAAAGCAAGTCTAACAATTACATCAGATTTTATTAGACGTCTTGAAAATGATAAGGAATTTTTAGTTACGTCGTTCACTTGTGCTTTTCAACAGTATCAAGTTACTAGAGTAGATGAGACCTGAGAAGGTTCATGCCTAAGTTGTGCAAAGTGCAGCATGTGTTCATACATTTCAATGCACCTGTATTGACAACATGATAAAGCTTAACATTTGCAAACACATACATGCTTGTGCGATACAGTTTTACAAATCGAATCTTGACACCTTTGCATATTAGTAACGTTAATGAACTTTTCAGCAGTAATATTTTACATGAAGCAAAATCTTCAAAAAAAGGTATTATTAAAAAAAAGAGCCGAGCTAATAATAGGCCTATGTGAGAATGCTTCGTTAACTGACGACGTACATCTGGCTATAATGAGGCAATTTGATAAAATCATTGACACATTAAATAAAATAAAATCTATTGATCTAAAAACTACAGAGGAGATTAATATTAATAAAAAAGTTGAACATCAGGTGCGGCTTTTTTCAACAAAGAAGAAATCAACAAGTAATAATGATCTTAAACAGCCTACCTTAACAGAAGAAATTTTTATTAGGGATGGTTTGGTTAATAACTCAAACCTTAATGTTAATGTTCATGCAAGATCTGATCATACATCACCTGATTTTATGTTAAGATAAGACAGTGTATTATCTCAGTAGAAAGTAGGTTTAATTAACACTAAAGCTTATAAGGTTAGATTTTGTTCTGCTTTCTCTCGTTTGGGAATAAAATCCTATGGGGAAACCACTCGCAGAAATACATGTACAAATTACTGGAAATTACTACAATCCCAGCGATTTTGATGGGAAACCTACAAGTACGCGACTAATCTAATTTAATCCTCAGTTTTCACTTTGTTTTATCAGTGTTACAAGCGCTGGTAAGTTATTGTAATTTTGTCAAATCTGTCAGATTGAATGTTCTTATATTAACAGTGCAGTATTTTAGTTTTGCTTTTAGTCGGAGTACCAAAATAATCTTAATTTTCTACCTTGTTTTTTTACATATTTTAATCGACTGACAGTGAAAACAAAATTCTCGACAAAATAAAATTAGTTTATTTCTTAATTAATTTAGGTATTTATTGAGAATGTATATGGGTACATAACGTGTTTACTTTTTAAAAAATAAAAATACAATTATTGAAACCTCAAGCCTCTATTACTATTATTAAACACATTTCACTCAAGTAATTAATAATTTACAAATCAAATTAAAAAAATCCCAGCAAAGTACCTTTAAACTGCATATTGACACAAGTACGAAAGATACCTAGAATAGCAACAAGTTAGTACAAAATACCAAGTTGTTTACATTCAAGAGCTAACATATATAGATAACATTCGTGTAAAGTTAATTTCCTTCATTGCACTAAATTTAACTTCTTTTTATCCAAAGTTGGTTGCTTATAGAAACTGGTCTCTTATATTCAAATCATGAAATTTTCTTAAGTGGCCATACAAAGTTTTATTTTACGTAAATTCACAACCACAATCTAGACAAATATTTATTTTTTACTTCTCCTATATAAATAAGGAGATAAACAATCAATTTAACATTAACACAGACCTCATCCAGTTTATGTAAACAAAAAAAAATACGTAACCTCAATCTGTTTACAACTGTCATTACAGCCGCGTTATTTCTACCGCGAGACGCTCGTGAATTGAAATTCTATAACAAGGGGCGTAAACTGAATAGCCCATATTTGGTTCATATAATGCTTTCTTTCCTCGCCTGTAAGATGGCAGCACGCAAAACAAGTCGGTAATAAAAATTGAAAGCTACAGAAACAATAATTAAACATAACATAACTGTATAACACACATAACCACAAAACTTAATTTACGGATGTTGATGAACCTTGAATTTTCAATAGCAATTCAAATAATTACCCCTTAAGGTAAGTAGCTTTTTAATTCATTATTGTTAATGTTAATTTAGGGAAGTCCTTTTAGTTACGTTAGCTTATGCGAAGCACTGATCGTATTTATACTATCCTAAGTGAGATTTGCTTCAATAATTGACACAACCAGACAAAATACACTTTGCAATGCCAATTACAAAAATTTGTATTAATGAACGCTAGAATCTTCTTCGTGCATTGTTGTTAGTTAATTTTAGATTATTAAAAATTTGTCTTGCAAATTTTTTAATTTTTATGTATATAGAACACTGACATTAAATACAAATTGTATTTTCATATAAGAGGAGTTTTGTATTGTATTCATATTTTGTTTATAAACTGTCTTATATTACTGTATTTATAAATTTGCAATTTGTTTAATACACGTATTTTACGTACATTTTGTTTCATTACTTTCAAAAATTTTGGATTTTAAACAAAATATAAATTGGCACATTAGTAGTGTAAACAGCACAATTAAAGAAATCGTTTTTTGTTAGTACCAGCCTCGTCTCATAGATGGCAAGTCCGTATTAAGGTATAATTTTTATAATAGAGGTTTCCCTTCTATTCCGTAAGGTATATTCTATGTTCTATAATCTGTAATTTTGTTCGTTAATGGTTGTCGTTTGAGCTTTGTCCATATTTATTATATATTTTTAATAATTTCTGCGTTAATTTACATTCAACAGTTTTTGCAAACTACCGTTTTCCGTATATTTATGCAAGGTATGTTTAAATATGATATGAAAACTATTTGCACCAATCAACTTAACCTAAAAATGTATTCTATTTTTGTAAATGTGCCGTATGTAGTATTATTTTTGATATAAAACTATAGTAGACTAATAATATGTGTTTTTGCAGGTTGCTTTAGTAGTAGCTCAATGGATTCTAAATCCAAAAAGACCGTTCATTCTGTAGCTAGATCTATTATTAAGTTTGGGATTGACTTTTCGATAATCAGAAAGCTTCTGGTGTATGAAAATTACCATTAGATAAAGCGACTGAATTAGCTGCAGCTACTACTGGGAAATCTGTAACATTCATAAAAACAATTCGAAATGAAGCTGCTCTTGCAGAAAATCGTTTACTAAAGTCGCCGTCAAAATCGAAACGAAGTGGAGGCGCTTGAGAAAGAGATTCGTTAGTTGACGACAAAATTGAAAAATTGGAGTTTGTCGTTAACACTGGTTCATCAGACGATGAAACTGAAGAAAATGATAGTAACTAATTCATTTACGTATAAATAGTGCAATTCTGCGAATAAGTATTGTGTAGTAAATATATGAATAGCTTGGACTTTGTGGTTATGAGCATAGAGGATTACTGAAAATATATAATTTTAAAACTATGACAGTTATTTAACAGTATGGTATATTTTAAGATACAGTACTTAATAAAGTAATTATTCTGCACTCTCTTGCTTGTTTAGGATTTCTGCAGTTACATGTTTTTAATTTTCATCTTAATTATACATTTCAATACTTCAAGTAAAGCAAGGTTCCGTTGACTAAAGTGCTTAAAGATTATATGGGCGTTAGGAATGTTTTATTAAAAAATTTGTCCAAACAGGTACAGCGGTCGTAATTACATTCATAATTGAAAACAAATTACTTTAGATCTCTTTTCAAATTAGATTCATTATTCTCAATTAAGTTATTTACGTGGTGTATTGCGGGATCTTTAGGCACTTTAGCAAGGGTCATTTAAATATTAAAATGTTTACTTTTCACTCTGGATGTACTTTAAAACTAGTAGAGCCATCATACCACTTCCCTTCAGATCTCATGTTTGCTTCTGTGAACTGTAGTATTATTTTAAATGATTGTGAGCTGCTGTTATTAGAACTGGATGTAGAGAACTGGGAACCTGTTGTTTTTGAATTGTCAAACTTTTCCATGTGCCCATTTTGACTTCTAGTTTGATGTTGTCATCTAAAGCTGCTATTCACTCCCTCTTCATGAGGATCTTCTTGTGTTCTTCCTAATTAGGCATTGTGCTTTTTTAATAGCACGGTTCATTTAATTATAGGTTTGTATCTATTCTCTAATTGCATGGAGGTTTTCCATACTGATAAAATAGTTAAAGGATCCTGTTAGGTATTAAGAGTGGACTGTAAGGGTTGGTATACTTGCTAATTGCGGGTAAAATAGGTAAAAGAAATATGAAAGGAACTTATATAATCTGTGGTACTCACCGGCACATTGATGTGGGTAACTATAATGTAGACAGTGAAGATAGTGCAGTTTAGGATCGGCACGGGATCCTGGTCTTCCACACTTACACGAACACGTTTCAATAGACAATAATGTTATTATACTACACTAAACTTGCACACGCGCAAAAGTATTTGAACCACATTTTATAAGGAAGGGAAATGGTTAAACAATAGGAAATTTTCATTCTTATTGCAATCGTAAACATTCCCCCCACCGAAATCAAAGGATTTCTAATAAAATAAAGAAAAGTTTTCTATTAACTATAATTAATACTGTGCATATATCGCATGTTTCACAAATTAAAAAAAATTAGAAAATTCACACCTTAAGAAACGAAGTAACTTAATCAAATAATAATAATGTTAACATGTGATACTTGCACTTACTTTAAGAGTAGTGGACATAACTTAATTACAGGCCGGGTGAATACACCGGTTGCAGTTTGGACAGAAACAACACAGACGATGTTGTCTGAACCTAGAATAATTTCTTTGATTCTGCCCAATTTCCAATTTAGTGGCGTTTGATTTAGATCGATAATTACAACCAAATCACCAATTTTTAAATTGGCTGTATGAATATCCCATTTTGCACGTTGTTGAAGGGTATGAAGGTACTCTAAACTCCAACGATGCCAAAAATGAGACTGCATTTTTTGCAGTAACTGCCATCGATTACGACGTGGAGGCGGTAAATTTGCCATATACGGGTTTACAGACTTAGCTCTCAATCTAATGCAGACCGTGCATTTTGATAAGTTAGATCTGATGGTATTTCTAATGCCTAGAATCCAGAATTTCTGGCAAATAGTAGCTTGTAAGCTGCGAGGGCCTACGTGTAAATAAAAAATGTGATAATAATCGATAATAAGTTTAGATAAATAACAATTTTTTTGTAATAACAAAGGATGCTTAGCATCCTGAGTCATACTGGTATGTTGTAATCTACCCCCCACCCTGAGGAGACCTAGGGGATCTATCCAAACACTTAGTTTTCGAAGAGAAGGAGACGGAGGTTCTCCTTTTGATAACAAAACGATTTCATTGCTAAAATGTTCTTGTTGAGTTAGCTTTACTATTTTAAACGTAGCAATACGTATTTCTTCAGAAGTTACGGAACCGAAATTACGATTCGCACGATTGACACGGCAATTTAATATAAAACGAAAACACCAGGCAAAAACCCGCTGCAAACGTAAAAAATTAGAGAAGCGTCGAATAATGTTACAATCAGGTGGTTTAATTTCTGCAATATAACAATCTTTATTTAGTGCGTAGGATTTTAATTCCGTATTTATTTCTGACGCATTCAATGTATAAGCGGTTGAAGTCCGCCACTGAGAAACAGGGTACTTAAGCCAGAAAGGCCCACCCCACCACAAGGTATGATCTAATAATTGTGATGCTGAGATGCCACGGGAGCCACAATCCGCGGGATTCTCTTTGAGTCGACGTGGTGCCATTTTATATGAGGCATATTCTCATTAATTTCAATTACTCTGTTTGCTACAAAAGGTTTAAGTAAATGAGGCGCTGTTCGGATCCATGTTAAAACAGTTGTACTATCCGTAAAGGCAAGGCTAGGTTGAAGTGATAGTACACCATTCAATGAATTAATTACATATTTAAATAATCGAGATAGCAACAATGCTCCACTGAGTTCTAAGCGGGTGTCGTCATAGATTTTAAGGGTGCTACACGACTTTTGGCCATAAGCAAATTGGTTTTAACAACTATACCCTTTTCATTAAAAATGACCAAATATACAGCTGCGCAATAGCCGCATTCCGACGCATCAGAAAACCCTACTACAACATTATGTGCCACCGATTGTATAGAAAAATATCTGTCGATTTTTATATTTTTTAGGAAGTCATATTCTCGTAGAAATTCTGACCATTCTACCTTTAAGTTGCCAAGAATGGGATCATCCCATCCTAATTGGGCTAACCATAATTTTTGCATAAAATGTTTTGCCTTAAAAATAACTGGAGTAAGCCATCCTAAAGGGTCAAATATTTTAGCAATATTCGATAATATTGCTCGTTTAGAAAAAACTGGAGACAACGAAAGCACCTTATAACAAAAGGAATCAGATTTTGCATCCCATTGCAAACCTAAGAGGCTATAAAGTGTTTCGCTTTCTTCAAGTGAAACGGAAGTTTCTCTGTGTTCCGGTGAAACAGTTTTCAACAGTTGAGGACAATTAGAAGTCCATTTTTGTAAACTAAAACAACCTGAAGCTAACAGGTTTGACAATTGTTCTTTTATTTCTAAAAGGGCATCAATTGATGAAGCTCCGGTGAAAATATCGTCGACGTAGGTGTCTCTACGTAATACTTGTGCAGCTAATGGAAAATTTTCCTCCCCATCTTGAGCGAGTTGCTCCAAAGTTCTCAGCGCCAAATATGGGGCTGACGAGACACCGTAGGTTACGGTTTTTAAACGGTAAACCTTAATTGCTTGTGTGGGGTTTTCGCGCCAAAAGATAAACTGAAAACGTTGATCCTCCTGTCTTGAACGGATCATCCTGTACATTTTACTAATATCTGCGCTAAACACAAACGGATGCAGTCTAAAATGCATGATAATTTCAACAATATCGCGTTGTAACTTGAGACCTACATATAACACATTATTCAACGACTGACACTTAGGTAAATGAGCAGAGGCATCGAACACCACCCTTAACTTAGTGGTGCTGCTGGACTGCTTTACCACACAGTGATGTGGAATGAAGTATCGTGCGTCCTCACTATTTTTAGAAAATTCCATATGACCTAAACTTTCATATTCGCGAAGAAAATTTATATAATCTTTCCTAAGATGCGGTTGTCGAGCAAGGCGACGTTCTAAATTATATAAACGGTTGAGTGCTAGATCATAAGTATTTCCAAATTGATAATTGTTTGTTTTGAAAGGCAAGGGTACCACAAATGCACCTTCCTTCGTACGAGTATAAAATTTTTTAAACACTTGTTCGCATTTCTCTTCATCTGGATTTATAATTTTACGATCAGGAATATTTTCAATTTCCCAAAATTTTTGTAAAGAGTTTTCTAACGAATCTGCTAGTGATGTAAATAATACAGTTTGAATATTTGTAGAAGGATCACTATAGCGTAGATTAGTTTTGCCTGTAATAACCCAACCAAAAACACTATTAAGTGCCCATGGAGAATCAGCACTGGGACGCAACCTCTCGCCGGTAAACAGGTCTGGATATACGTCAGCGCCAAGTAACAATTCAATTCTAGACGGCAAATAAAATTTTGGATCCGCCAAATGTAAATACCTGAACTGATTTACAATATTAGTAGGTATTTCTACCGAGGGCATTTCGGCAGTAATACTTGGCACTAATACAGTTTTAAATTAAACTGAGGTTTCTCGCTACTGTAAGGTTTAATTAAACAATCAGATGTACCTTTGACATTTAATATGGGTTTTGACCCAAGCTTGCAACAGTAAAGTTGCAATTTTGAATATGTAGACCAAGTTTTTGAGCGCAAGACGCGGTTAAAATGAAGTTTGAGCACCCGAGTCAATCAACGCTCTGACTGGTTGAAAGACGTTGGATGAATCTTTTATGTGAACAATAGCTGTTCCTAAAAGGACAATTTGATTTTGTAGTGGTACACAAGATGACGCATGGGTCAAAAGAGTAGATTCAGAATTAACAATATTTTCACTATCAGAAGCGAATGACGCATGGGTCATAATACTGGGTTCAGAATTGGCATTATTTGCGCTATCCGAATCGAATGTAGGATGAAGCAATGAATTATGCCTACGACCACAATGAAAACAACTAGTTTTCGATTTGCAATTATAGACACTGTGGTCCTCTTTCAAGCAATTGAAACACAGGTTATGAGCCTGAACTTTGGCCTTTTTGTCGGTAAGAGACAAAGACAAAAACTTCGGGCACCTGTAAATCGTATGCGCATTTTTGCAGCAAGGGCACGGTTTCGAATAAGAAGTAGTAACAAACGACCGCTGCAAATTAGAATTTGGCGTTAAAATTGTGTTACCTTTTATCGTTTGTGAAGGTTTAACATTTTGAGTAGTATTTGGAAATTTTGACAACTCAAAAATCTGAATTTGATTTTGTACAAACTTAACTAATTGGTCAAATGTAGGAATTTCCACGCCTATATTAGACGCTTCAAATTGTTTTCTAGTGTCATTGGGCAGAATTCTGAATGCCAAGTGAAACAGAATAAAATCATCAAGTTTGGGTATTTGCAAGGCCCTTAATGACACTACTGCTTCATAAAATGTTTGGATAAACTGCGTAAAATTGTTTAGATTTTCCGTATGAAATTGCTTAGATGCAAGCATACTATCTAGCAAATCACTGGCTAATATTCTTTTATTTTCATATTTTGCAAGCAAGATGTCAAAAACAATATCATAGTTTACTTCTGTCAATGGCAAACTTTTGGCAATACTCAATGCCGGTCCTGAAAGAGCATTAATTAAGTGATGAAACTTTTCTATTTTAGTTAGGCCCTGATTATTATGAATCAAAGATCGATAACTATCATAAAAAACTTTCCAGTTTCGTAACGAACCGTCAAACCGGGGTAGGTTAATTTTTGGTAAACTGCTACTGGATATATGAGACGGTCCCGAAGTTGATATTACAGTAGGAAAAATTCTTTTCGCTACCGCTTTGATTTGAAAATACAGATCTTCAAAAGACAATAGAGGTTTCATATCAACTTCTTGATCAGGTGAAATACGCAAGGTTAAATCCATAATTGAATTTTGAATTTTTTCAAATTCACGGTAAGTATCGTCTAGTTTGGAATATCTACATTCGAAATTATCAATTTTACTTGGATCATTTAAACGTTTTTTGACAGATCAAAAAGAATTTGTGCACGGACGTATAATTTTTCTCTATTAGCTAACAAAACTTTTAATTCTCTTTCTGACATTGTAATCAAAATAAACAAGAATTAGTTACCAAATAGAAATTGGAATACACTGTGTTTATTAAGATAAACTCAGGTTTCTCTAGAAGTGATAAAACAGCTGTGCAGATAAATAGCGTTAATGCCCACACATCTGTTTCTGTACTTAAATGTAAGTTTCTAATAATTTGTATATCACTTGAAAACATGCACAGATTATCAATAATTTTTAATTTTAATATTTAATGCAAATATTTTAATACACCCACAATTAAACAAAATGTCTTTTAATAATTCGGCCTCGATTGCGACCAGAAGTTTTGTTAGGTATTAAGAGTGGACTGTAAGGGTTGGTATACTTGCTAATTGCGGGTAAAATAGGTAAAAGAAATATGAAAGGAACTTATATAATCTGTGGTACTCACCGGCACATTGATGTGGGTAGCTATAATGTAGACAGTGAGATAGTGCAGTTTAGAATCGGCACGGGATCCTGGTCTTCCACACTTACACGAACACGTTTCAATAGACAATAATGTTATTATACTACACTACACTTGCACACGCGCAAAAGTATTTGAACCACATTTTATAAGGAAGGGAAATAGTTAAACAATAGGAAATTTTCATTCTTATTGCAATCGTAAACAGATCCTGTGCAACTTTTTCTCACATATCCTTTTTTAAGGAATTTCTTCAAGAGCCCTATCATAGACAAATAGTGGTTATATTTGTCGAGTGATAATTTAGTTTCTTCTCGCCACAGGATTTTATTCTCATAAACGTCACTTTGAGGGTTGTACACCTGGGACGGTTCAGTATCAATCCTGCAATCTTCGTTAGGTTTTTTAGGTCTTGTTGGCTTTTTACATAAAATAGTGTTGTTATTACTGCTATCAGGTGAAATGATTCAATTGTTTCATAATTTTCCACATCCAAAGGAAATGCTAAATATTTCCCAACACACCTAGTACTTAAAATTAATTTTATTTCATACCTTTACATAACCTGGTATTAATTCAAGAGGTGTTGCTGTTAAAAATAAATTTCGCTGCATGTGAATGAAGCAATTCTAGAACTTACTAGATAATGATTTATAAGTATATTCATCTAAGTATAATGAAATAGTTTGATTATGAACTTTTAAATAGAGGGAATGGTGCACATTTATTTGTTTCAATGTGGAATGTCCAAACAAAAAATATCACAGCCCAAAATGTATACAGCTGCTTATTAGAATAAAATAAGGTTAGGAGTTGAAAGAAAAAAATGTCAAAGGTGCACTAGAACGGTGTTGTATGTTCGATCAATAAATGAACTACTTGGCACTGAAAGAAGCAGTGCAGATACTAAAGATTGGCACTCCACTGATGTGCATCAAAAACTCTCATCATACATGTGATTTTCCAATGCTCCACCCGAAGGTACTACATTGGCCAGGAAGCGAGTTTTTGTTACCTGGAAAATTTTGAATTTTGCCAAACCCTAGCTGTTCCAAGCAAGGTAGGGATCTTTAACGTGCGTGACAACGCTCACACACGGGACCTCCATTTTACCTCTCATCCGAACGAGGGTGTATTTTTGTGAAAAATGCTCGCCTAACATTTTTCAAGCGGACCGTGTCGGGATTCGAACCCGGGACCTTGGGCGTTATTGTCACACAAAAACTCTCATCCAAAAATGCTATAAATTTTCCAAATGGCAGTTACTAAACATAACTTGTTCACCTTGCTAAAACAACCATACCATGGTAAACACTTGTTCTAGAACCTAATTACTTATATGAAACACAAATTAGGGTGCATCAACAAGTGATATGATGATATGCAGTCGTTTACTTAAAACCTATGTTACAGCCTTAACAATATTGCTTCATCCAATGGTTGCTCTAGACTATGCGAGGAAAAGAACTCCTTTTGATCGGTTCGAGCTTTCGAAAACTTTATTTTCTTCTTCTGGAATTTGCAAGTATGTGTAACTATAAGATGTAATTAAAATGTTTACTTATGATCTAGAGTCAGATTTTAAATATAAGAAGCATGCAAACTATTTAAAGAAACTCGATTAGTTTAGTATTGACATTTAAAGCTGATGACACATACTTGATGAATAATTAAAAGAGGACAGTTATTGTATTACAATGAGGCTGGATTACTGACTAAATCTAAAAATATATTGATGGATATAAGGGATGTTATTATGAAAATCAAATAAGTTATATGAATTAAATTATGATTGTAGACATGGGTTTAACTAAGATAATAGCTGCAAGATCTGTTTAATAAATTAATCAATTGTAAGGGTGTTGGTATCCTTTATTATTGATAATAAATATGAATAAGTGTTATTTAAATTTTGTGTGTCTGTCCTTTTGTTTAGTGGAAGATCTTGCAGTGAAATAGCAACCATTTTGAGAAACAAACGTTTTTTGTAATTATCTTCTTTGAAAATAATTTTAGTGTGGTTGTAATTAAAAGTATGACCAGTTTCTATAGCGTCTGACACTAATGCACAGGTCATGATTTTTCGATTACAATCACTTTTGTGAGAAGTGATTCTGGCGGAGAGCCATCTAGATGTGTTCCACATATTTGTCATGGCAGCTCTGACATGGTATTTGGTATACGACTCCAGATTGTTGATCTTTAGGAGTGTGATCTTTTAATTTACTAAAAAGCACTTTATCTAAAGTTAAAACGGGTTTACTTGTCAGTTGTACTCCTTTGATGTCTTTAAAAATGCGTTTCAATTTTGTTGTAAGTTTATCTATATAAGGAAGAGGAATAAAAATTTTGGGGTTGATAGATACCTAAAATATTTATATATTTAATACTTGGCTTATAGCCGTAATTTTGAGCGTTGCTTCTTGTCTATACCTGACATAAGTCAAAAACTTACCAATATCAGATATGATTGACAAAAATGCTAAACGTAATTGATAGTTAGGTTTATGTATAGTTCTGTACACGATTTAGATTTGTAAATTTCCCAATTATAGTCATCGGTCTCGGTGGTGTATTTGGTAAACGCACAGTCCCGGCAAGACTGAGATGCAGGTTCAAATCCTGTCCAAGACCTTATATTTTCCTTTTAATTACTAGCTCGATTTGAAATGATCATTTGGGCTTTGCATAAAAGTCTAAGTTATTATTTCATCTTATTAATTATTATATATATATATATATATATATATATATATATATATATGAATAAGAAAGGGACAGAGTTAATATAGGCGAGATTTTTAAGACGTCAATGGATATGTTATTGGTCGATATCGGTAGATCTAGAACAGACAAACACGAGAATATTTGAAGTCGGGTTTATAGGAAAATATCGTAACGACGCGCTAAATTTTGGAGATTTCGAAAACGGTTGAAACAAAATTTGAGGAAGTGTTATTTTAAATTAGATTATTCACGGGAAGAGTGTCCTAGAGGTGGCATTGAAATCATATAAATACTCGAAGAGAATTAGCATCGCTCTCTATATTAACTTCGAGCTCTTAGTATTTTCATCGCTTCAGAATACGAGTTTGTAAGTATACATATTTTTAAATTAAATAGTACAGTGTTGGCCTCATAATTTGATACGCGAATAGTGTCGAGTCTAAATTTTAATTTGAGGTGCAACATTTATCTTAAACAAGCTCGTGAAGTGACGTGAAGTAACGTAAATTTAAATTAAATTAAACTAAAGTACGCAATTATGAAAGAAGTGTAATTAATTTGGAGTTGGATTTAGATGCACCGTGAAGACAGAGCAAACAGCACAACTTAAATGGGGTTCTTCTACAAATAGCTAGAGGCGGCCAGCAGAGCAGAGCGAAACAACTTAACGGCATCATCAACGAAGTAGAGATCTTCAAGAAATTCCAGGTAACCCTTTAAAATTGTTGTTGTTATAAACTATGAAACTATAAAAATTGTGTGACGTGTGAGAGTGAATTTTGAAGGTATTGTGCATTATTTTGCGTATTGAAAATAATACGTATAACTAACTTTATTATGATATTTAAATATAAATCTAAAGGTGTATATAAAGCTTATTAACGTTCCATCAGGAATTTAAATATTTGTTACGAGTACATGGGTTTGTTTTTTTTTGTTTGTTGTAAGAGTATGCAAAGTACAAAAGCATACATTATTCATAATTAACTGGGTTATCATAAGCTCATCATACTCCAGAGTATACTAATTTAAAATAAATTATAAATAAAGAAAGAAAATAAGGTATTATTCAGGGCCCATTTACTCCGGGTATATTCAATGTGTTTGATATTTTAAATTAAAATCCAGGACAGTACAAAAATAGGATTTATTGAGGTGTAACTTGATCTCTGAAATGTGGATAATCTTGAATTTTATTTGTAAATAGTGGCAAATAAATATTGTATGATGGTTGCATTATTTTGTGGTTTTATTGAGAGTGTGCGTGAACGATACAGAGTATAATAGTGAATCTAGGTATCCAAGAGGAGGCCCAACTGAGCTAGCCTGGGAACTGAAGAAGAATTAAGGTGATGAAGAGAGGAATCTGGGTAAGAAAAAATTTTTTATTAAATTTTTCTATTGTGTGAAATTTATTTTCGAGTTTTGGAAAATAAAAAAAATTTTCGAATGTATTTTTAATTCGTGAGGCTCGATTAAGGGAGGTCCACGGCAATATATATATATATATATATATATATATATATATATATATATAGCCGTGTTAGGTCAGGAACAAGCTTCAACATCGAGCCCCAGCGTTTGAGCCGCCATAAAATTGCCGTGGACTCTCTCTAGGGCACTCAAGATTTCCCTAAAAACCAATCAAACCCCACGAATTGGGCTGTATAAAATTTTCAAAAAAATAAATTCTAAATTCAAAAAAATTTCTTACCCTACATTTTGGACGCCTTCGTATTTTTGCTCCCACCCTGGCTAGCTCGGAAATCGGCCTCTTCTTGAATACCTACCATTTTAAGTACACACCTCTCTCTCACACACACACACACCGTCAAATAAAATTACCAAAATAATACAACAACCACACAACCTTTTATTTACACATATTAACAAATAAAATATTTACACCTTGGTACAGACGGTTTGTTACAATTGTTACCAGCTCAATTATTAAATACTTTAAAGTCGTTGGTTTTTAATATTTTAACAAATTCTATATGATACGAGTAGATGGGCCTCACATGCAACCCTAGTTTGACTTTATTCTGGTCTGTTTTGAGTTCATTATAACCCAGTTTCTGTAAATGCTTTTTAAACCTTGCATTTTATTAAAAACAAATTTTAAGATCCGTTTACTCCTAACAACAACAATTTATAGCATTAATAAACCTTTATATATCATCAATAACCCTTTTTTAATAATCAAATATTAATTGTCCTGCACATGTACTTTTTAAACAAGTTTTATGAAATAAATGCGCCACTAATAAGTCAAAACACACAAAAATATCAACACAAATGTTTATACAAAAATAGAAATTTAAGTTTCGTTACCTGGAGTCGCCTTCGTTCCTTGTCATCACTAAAGATGGTTACCAGAAACCCTCGTCAATGTGTCCATCTACTACGATGATGCCTGGATCCACAGATCCCCACCATCCAAATCTCCGCTACCACTACTGTTCTTCTCCCAAGATATTAGCTTTGTCTCAAACGTAACATTCCATACCAAATATACGTTATGCATACAAATTACGCTTTAGGCTTCACTTACCCCAAATATCATCCCTGCACTTATTCGAGTTGTTGTAGTAACGACACCTTTTATCTAAACAAGAGCACCAACTCGTGCAATATCACTTCTACAACCTTTTGCGGTACGTTACTACAGCTTTCATAATTTCTGAACAGGATGTTATATGCAACTTTATTGAATACACAATAATTACTAACTGTAAGAGCATTTACTATTATTACGTTGCAGATCTAAGCACAGTCTCAGATCTAAATGGAAAGAGCTTTAATATTTTTCTCAGTGTATTTATATGATTTTCAAAACCCCCCGTGGAACCTATTTCACTTGAAAAGCTTATTTTTCCAATTTACTTCTACTAATTCCGAACATAACAAACTCTAACTTCTAAAAAATCCCCTTTTTGTCGTGCTGTTACATAGAATTTTGTTCACCACCTTAACGGACGTGCTCTTTTTGAAAACTGCTAGCCATCAACCAATGATATAATTTTCCCTCGTCACAGCGCTCCACCTATCCGCTATCTATCTCCGTTCTACTCATACTTATCGTCTCATTTCGAAACCCTTAAGTTACAGAAAATCGATATTGTAGTTGTCCTTCACATTTACCCGTGTATTTTGTACGCGACTTGTACTCAACGCTTTCTTTACCTTCTCCTCTGTCTATCTCACATTATCGATCGTTTATTCCACACATTTTTCAAGGCACTTGGTATTCTAGCAGCTTATACAAATCAACCGTTGCAAACAAACTTGTATAGAATTTTGTGCTAACGTTCGTTTAAGATTCCTTGAACCTGACATTTAACAACAGGTGTTTCTTGAAACAATTGACTGTTTAAAATAACAATTCTTAGTTCGACCATTCTCAGTATTTGTATAAACGAACGTTGGCTTGTATGTAACTGGAAATATTTGCGTTTAAAATTATTGATTTTCTATACATGCAAGCTCCCTTTTTGTTTCCATGCGTTTGATAAAATTAATATAATTTCTAATGCGTATCCTTGAGTTTTTATGTACTCTAAAGCTTTCTTTCCTTATGCAATTTTAACATTCCAATTTAAAATAGAAAAATATTTTAATAACCGTCCGTTTTCACTATATAAATTAATTAATTTGGCGCGTAAATAATTTGCTCATGCTTCTATACACACAGTTGCTAAAATTTTATTGTCTACACCTATTTAACCTCTAATTCCATAACTA
Organism: Platerodrilus igneus; assembly: GCA_036346225.1. Taxonomy (NCBI): domain Eukaryota; kingdom Metazoa; phylum Arthropoda; class Insecta; order Coleoptera; family Lycidae; genus Platerodrilus; species Platerodrilus igneus. The sequence continues at coordinate 1,710,981 of JARFIW010001263.1, forward strand.
TAAATATATATATATATATATATATATATATATATATATATACTGTGATTTACTTTCAGTAGCTCAGAAAGAGATTTGCTCGATTGCCCCTGATAAAACAATATGACTCTCTGAAGAGGAGGTTCTACTTTCTAGTTAATGCTTGTTAATACACTTTTTCGAAATACGGTTTAATTCTTTGATAATTTTACAAATTAGTCAAAGCAATATGCGAAACACCCAATATCAAAGTTTTACTGTTCACTAAAGAGTTATGCTTAAAATTTGATAAACAGAAATTGACTATATTAATTACTTACAATTGCGAGTCTATCTAACAAGGTTCTAAATTACTTTCTTCTTAATATAATTTTCTCACCAGTAAGCAGTCTTATTTTATTTTTATCTTTTGAGCAATTTACAGTAATTTTCTTGGACTACCAGCTATTAAAAATTTGAAAATTATAATAATTTGTATCTCCTGAATAATCTATTCAAAACTCAATTTTGACATGTGAAACTATTTTATAAATTTTTTGACAAGTAATCAAATCCTTCGAACTACTTTTAAGGTAGCAAATTTCAAAAATGAAGTTAATTCGCAGCAGATCGAATATCCCTTCGAGTTCTTTTTTACACTGTTAAAACTAATAAATTGAATAGATATTAATAAAATAGATATAAATAAAACAACCATTACACTCAAAATTTGTCAAACTTCATAATTACAAATCTACTTACCTGACAATTCTTGGGCTCATCTTCGGTAATATTCTACTTCCTTATTCTCCTTCTGTGCTCAGTGTTTTATCCTGATTCTTTTTATTTTCTTCTTTGGCACTGAATTATAAAACGTAACTATTGAATAGGAATAATTCTGCAAACAAAGGATGTTGTTGTGGATGGGGTATGCAGTATTGTGGTTGGACTGGCAATAACTTTGGAATGGTAGTGGACGTAAACAAAGGCAAGGTGTGTGTATTTGAGCATCATTAAAATTGGAAATAATTAAGTTTACGTTATTTTAATTTATTTTATTTCACGTACCAAGACCTAATGCAGTAACAAATCGGTGTTTATATAAATCTGACTCTATGCAGAGATTATTAAGTACAGACAACCTGAAGTATATGAACCACCTACCTTGGTTGAAGCGCGGATGTTATTTGAAACCGACATAAGAACTTCCATCCTCGAGATAACTTCTAAGTCCCACTTGGAATGTTATTCAAAATTCGTGGTAGACATAGGTGGAAATGATAATCTTGCCTCGCGCTGTGAATTGCAAACAAAATATTTACGAAAACATGCATTGATAAGGTAGTTACAAACAAAAATAGATTTTAGCAGCACATTCCAAGGTTGTGGCCTTTGCCTTGTGAATCTAACATCGGGATCCTAACACAATTATTTCCAAGAAGGCAACTCAAAGAAATGAAAGGAATTTATTTTTGTAGCAACATAGACACTCAGTAACAAGTAGACTGTTAGAAACAATAAATTGATGAACTTAAAATAGTAATAGGGAATGGTAGAAAATTGAACTACAGGATTTCAATAGGTTATAGTAATCAAATCATTTATCATAATTCTTACAATTGGTCATAAAAAATGGGGGGGGGGGGTGCTGGAGATGTGACGTATTTATCAACAAGTTCAAATGTTTACTTATTATTCTGTTTAGGAAGCATGAATAATGGCAATGAAACTAATTGCGACTGAAGGATAAATTTGTAGCTGTAGTTCGTTCAAATGGAAATGAGATAATGCAATAGATATGCAAATGTTTGAGTCAATCTAATGTCTTGTGGTTTCATGCTTAATATCTGCTAGGGATGCGATGCATTACCCTATATGTTGTCATGTAGACATCCAGCTCCTGAGTAATACTTGTGATATCATTTAATTTATTTAAACTTTCCTTTAGTACAGTTAAATGATAAATAAATACGTAGTTGTTGTTCACTTAATTGCACTTGGAGCTACAATCATACAATAGTTATATAAATATCCAAGCTAATCTAATGTTGCAATATACGATGTATTGTATGACAAGCAATTAAATATGTAAAACTATAACTGACAAATTAAATTCCAGTATTTAATATTTTATAATGCAATATCTAAAATACATCTGTTATGTTCTTTATATGTATAAGGCATATTTTTAAAGTAAGTTTCATTTTAGTACAAATAATTAGCAAAGGACGTTTACTCGTTTTTATTTATGTTGTGACAGATTTGGGTATGGGATGGACAAAATGTTTAAATAGTAAATTTTGTCTAAAGGTTCTGTTGAGGTGTTACTTTTGAAATCTGTTCACAGACGTAGGTGATAGAATAAATAGCTAACATAAATGAAAAACTTTTACAAGAAAAATTGCTAGTTGGTATTAGGACCACAAAAGACATGAGCGAGAGGGGATAAAGATAAGGAAAAACAAACTAAAAGATGGAATGGGAACCATCTAACTGGGGTAAAAGGCGAAGAAAAGGGATTAGGGACCCTTCAAATAAAAGCTAAAACCAGATGGAAATTATTATCTGCCGCAGTGAGTTCAACAGGGGCAGCCCAAAAAAATCTTGATCTCGTACAAAAGAACTTCATAAGTCATTACCACATATCAAAAATTGATTTATATAATTTTAAAACTACAGCAACATCCATGCACTATTATTTGATATGCCAACAATGAATCGACATGACCAGATCCACACACCACACAAGTAAAACTTAACATCTACATTCTCAATTTAAAATAACATGCATTTGTCATAGCAACATTTAAACTACATGAAACATTATCTGTACTTTTGTAGTGCTGCAAATCGAAAGTGTTTAATAAGAGATTAAAATCATTTGGTTTTTTAAGAACTTACCCGCGATTGATACATTCACGAAACTAAATCTCATAACTTTACCAATCGCCACGCATGACCACAGGAAGCCTCTTAGTCACCCCTTTCCACTGCTAAAAGCTAAAATATTTTTGTGCCCGAAAATTTTAACTGCCCAGGATGGCGACTAATGTACGACCTTCAGAATCAGCACCGACACCTTGCAAACCACACAAGTTCAAAAATTCGATATATACATATTCAAAACAAACAAATAACAGGTACTAAAAACATGCAATTTGAACAAATTGAAGTTATTTACATCCAAATAGTTCAAGGATTTAACATTATTGAGACATTTGTCATAAGGTGAGAGAAGCTTTTGCAGATCGGGGTTGTACAGTGGGTGACACAATTACTCCTAGCCAAATGAGGTAATGATTTTGAGTGGCAGCAACTGTGTGCAGATGCTCATTATTGTGAATAAGAACATTTGCAGCTTCTAACCATACTATCACTTTAAACATAGGCCTAGTATATATACATATGATAAACAAAAAAAGGATATTTTTAACTAAGCAGTGCTTATCCCAGATTCGTATCAGATGTTTTGATTCTTAGATGCTCCACATATGACTTTTATAAATATCTAGATTATAACATACTTCAGTACTTAATATTAACATCCCAATTTTGAAATTTTATAAAAAAAAACTAGTAGTTACAACAATTTTTACTGAATTAATAATATTTTAAGTTCAGTAGAATTAAATTACTTATATTTTTATATGTAACAAGTTTGGTCAACAGGAAGACTATGAGATTGCTTCACATCATTAATTATAATGTCAATATATTAAAATGAAACTCAATACACAAACACATACTCTCATAGGCACAATAAATCATTACAAGAATATATTTTATTTAATGCAAGTAAGGTTCATTTTTAACATATTTATAAATATAGCTGTATTTCAAACAATATGCACAACAATAAATTTTATATTTGCAAAAGCAGCCATTTAGGAACTAATTTTGTTGTTGCACGAGTGAAAGATTAGAATGGTGCTCTACTACAAGGCTCTTAGTTACCATTTCATAAGCCGTACGATTAAATTTAAAAAGTAACGGACCATAGGTAATAGGAAACAACAATACAATACATATATTTTTTATCAATGCACGTAAGAGAGCATCTTTGAAGGTTAAGAACGTGCATGGATAAACCAGAACACGATCTAATTCAGCAGTTGGACGAGTTGACATGGCGTTAATTACTTTCAATCCCATTGCCTGTTTTCCTGGTGTAGCACCTTCTAATGCTAACCAATATGCCTAAACCATACAGTAAGTACTGTAATCAAATAAGTAATATTGAAATACCTCATAAAAGCAAACAAGTATGCGATATATGACCTCCAACGTAAGGATTTGCAGTGCTGTTCTTGTAGCTATTGTAGGGTTTTGAAAGTGTTCTTTTAATGCACTGTAGTTTTCCAAATTTCTGTAAGTTAAAAGTAGCGTATACTAATGATATGCATAATAATATACAACATTACAGAGCATTCTAATAACACCATAAAAGTTGCCAACACCTAACACATCATTAAAATCTTAGGTGAAAAAATTATGTAAACACTAAAACCAACATTATAAAATTATTTTCAATTAAACAAAATCAATATTTTAGAACCATATATATATATATATATATATATATATATATATATATATATAATATAAACCTTGAACACATGTTTAAAATATGAATAAAAATTATATATTAACATTTTGAATTAAGAATTAAGGTCAAAAAATATACCAATAAGTATGTGTATGTATATATATATATATATATATATATATATATATATATATATATACATCTTGCTAACAATTCTGCGTCCTTACAAAGTTGATACGTTTTTGCGTCCACCAGAAATAGCGGAAATAGGTCATTACATATGTGGAGTATATTGTTGTATATTTCTTGAAGAAGCCCAAAATCACAAAAACATTGTAAAATAGTTAAATATATAGATATACACTATTTTGTATTTTCCTATCATTGTAGAGTCCTTTCAAAGTCATTTAATTTTGCATCCGTCGTATATCTTCCTTTCAATTTACATTAAATGTAGTATCACATTTGCTTCCTGCAACGTTGTCAATAACTCTTTGAAGTAACAGAGATGAAACATACAATTAATACCTTAAGAGAGACTAAGATATAAGTAATTGGACATTCTACATTTAATCGTTTGTTTTTCTGTTGCCTGGCAACTTCAAACGTTCCAGTAGTATTATTATCCGATGGTGAGTGAATAAACTTACAACATCAATACTCGACCGCTTGAAACGAATTTTTCAATCAAAGGCCTGACATTGCCGGCACCAGTGAAACATATTTCTTGACTTACTAAAACACTACTTTATTATCACCATGCTCCAAGTCAGGTGTCTGCAAAACAAAGTCTTCCGACGTAACTAGGGGTCTATTCCTTGGGTAGAGCTATGAGCAATGGGGGGGTAAGTCGATATCTGTAGGGGGGTCACACTCAAACTAAAACAAACAGGCGCCACCAAGTCCAGATTGATTTATATTAATGGCATAGCAAATTTCTAAGGGCGGACGTGGAGACCCAAAGAAAGAAAGATCGCCTTCGCTGACACAAAAGCTTGTCTTAAGAGAATAAGACGCTGTTCCTGTAAGGAAAAATAATAATTAAGTCACATAGAAAATGGGAACACAATTTGCGTCCCTCAAGTATACCTAAAATGCATAAAGAATATTTTCTACATAATGGAGTTATAAAATTTAATTCTTATTGTTTTTTGTTTATCAGGTCTGATCAAACTAGATCAGAATAAAAAACTTTAAATGTGGATTATAAATTTACTAGAAAGAATTTTCTTTGTTTCAGTAAATAAAATTCAATGTGATAAAATAAAATGAATACTTGATATACTTGTAAAGTTGTTGTAAGGTTTATCAACTGATCCTTACTCAAATAAATTACAATTCAGTGTGACTGGTTATGCTAAAGTTTTCTAACCCAATCAGATCTGTGTAGGTCATTTACAAAATTACTATACAAAATTTTCTCTTTAAGTTAACGGTATTAAATTAATTTGAAGTCAAAATAATCACAAAGATATTCTCTAATTTTATCAAAAGTGGCAGTACTGTAATACTAAACATCTGTTAGCCATTGTGCAATTGTTGACGGCATGGTTCAAACAAACAGGTGACGTAATCGCAGCTGTTAATTTATGCTGAAGCCACGTGTAGTCACATATTTACGAAACTAAGTGAAATCAAATTTGATACTGGAGAAAACCAGCTTAATTACAGGTAAACTGAATAACAATTTTTGTACTTCTAACAAACAAAACGAAATAATGTGCTTTCAGAATGAAGTACTGAGGAAGTTCTTAAATCTACTACGAACCAAATACCGGCTGTTGTCCTTGGTTGGAATGGAAACTACCTCGCCGTGCGGGTTCTGCAGCTAATTATGCTTGTTTTCCATGCTTTAATACAGGTGTTGAAGCGAAGCGGATTTCTTACATTAATTCAAGGCAGCATTACTTTTGTAGCGTAATCTTCCGTCGTCTAATCTTATTTACAAATATAATTTTTCATTACGTAGTCTATAAGTTAAGGTTTCTAAATTGTAATTTCAAAGTGGTCGTTGCGGTTTCTAATTTGTCGTTGTGGTTTCTGACTTATCGTTGCGCTAAATAAATTTTTAAATTAGCTAATATGATAACGAATATACAAAATGTGGATTATGTACTAACCGTTACTCAGGAAGTGTTTCACAAAAATAAGGCGACTCGGAGGTCACTCGCCATTCTTTTCAACTGCATCTTGTCGCTGCCTTTAACTATCGACGAGTGCCTTCGCTGCGTTCTTGCATGGTGGGAGGATCCCGGGTGGGGTTGTCAAAACCTCTCACGCGCGCGCCAGTGGCTGTAAAATACACCGAACTCCGAAACAAATAGACTAATGACTCTAGATATTGTAATACTGTAAAAATTTGATTGTTACTCGTATCATTATTTTAGCTAATAAAGGTATTTTAATATTCGTTGTACCTTTAATGAATAGATTCTTTTACTGCGAAAATAAAATTGTTACACGCTTTCTGATGATATTAATACTACCGTCTCTCAAAGTGCTGCGTACGCATTATAATATACTCTACTTTGTGTCGATGCGCTGTTAAATTAAAACGTGTATGCATTCCCAATGTTTTATAAATTATATCAGGATGTAACTTTAAATGTTACTTTAAATTATTATCATAGCTTTCCATGATCAAGAAGTGGTTTAGATTTCAAATTCGATGACTTTTTTTTTTAATACAAAACGTTAATTTTATTAATTCTAAAAAGGCTGGTAGTTTTTACATCTTATCGATACGCTTGTGTAAATCAAGACGTTAAAACGGTTTATTTTGGTGCAGGCGTCAGAAAATAAATGTTCGATAAATTTATTTTAATTTATTTTGCTTTTGCATACGCTAATTGATTTTATTGGTGTGATGATTACGTAAGCAGAAACGATCTTCTACTTCGTGAAATTACTAAAAGAATAGTTCCGGTTTGTAAAAAACATGATCACCATTTTTCTATGAAACCACTTAAAAAATTCTATTTTCAATTCTTTACCAATGTTTGAAGAAATTTGAAACATACATACAAATTATTAAAAAAGCTGCATTCTTTCGTGGTGTTAATTGACTAATAGAGCGTGCGTTTAAATGTGCGGACGCCGCCGTTTCCGACAATAAGCCAAAAATGAAAATAAAAGGAAATCTTTGGAACACGTTTAAAGCGCGCCGCCAAATATTTTAAAGAAGGTCTCTTGTACACTTTAACAAAAGATGCTGAAGAGATTATGGGCTAGGAAAATCTTTAACTTGAAATACAAATTTTTTTTGGTTATTGTTTAAAGAATTTCCTCGTCAGTACAATATTTGGTCATTCCTATGTTCGTTTAGATGCATAAAGCGTTCTCGTATAGTTTATTGACATATTTGCATTAAAATGTCTACAAAATGGTTTAAGGTGGGGGTATGTAAAGCTAATTATGGTTTATAGTATGTATGTTTATTATACGATCTGGGAAAGCTGCTCTAATGGAACATAGTAATTAATGACAGCCTACCTTACACTAAAATTTCAAAACTTCACTTCACAATACAACTTCGTTGGTGCGAAAATGTGCAAAAGGCTTTGTGTGCATCACCTGAACTTATTTAAATACAATACTCAAAAGTAGTTCTGAGAAAAAGATTTTTTTTTGTTTTTTTTTCAGGGCAATATCCAGTTTTTCGTTAGCCCATTCTTTACTTCTGCCTGAACTCTAAGATGATTTTACTATTATGATATAATTCGATTTATTTGAAAGAATACTGAAGATATTGTTCCAGAACCAGCAATAACAGAAGGGATTGAGAAACATAAATCCCTGACCGTTTACAAAATCGTTAAATGTACCACCAAAATCAGATGTTTGTGATGTAGGTATCTTCCTTTATGTTGCGTGTTAGACAACGGTTTAGGAATCAAGTAAAAGACTTTAGAAACTACCTAGAAGCAGATATAAACATTGACCACAACATCGTAATTATGAAGGCCGCACATAAATTAAAAGATTTGAAAAAAGAAACAAAAAAGGCACTTTGACTTAGAGAAACTAAAAGATAAAGATATTCAACAAATATTCGAAAAAATTCAAAGGAATTGCTAAAAGATATCGAGAAAATATCTGACACTAAGGAAGTAGAAACAGAATGGAATAACATTAAATCCAGCCTAGACATGGCGAGCAGAGATATTCTGGGGTATACACAAAAAGAAAATACCAAACCATGGACAACAAAGGATATCCTGAATTTAATAGAAGAAAGAGAAAGGTACAAAAATAAATCAAATGAAACAGGAAAACAGAGATACGAAGTCATTAAATGAAATTATTCACAAATGCAGGAAAGCTAAAAACAATGGATTGATGAAAAATGCAAAGAGATACAAACTAAGATGGAAATAGGAAAGACAGACGAGGCATACAAACTAATTAGAATCAATTTTAGGGATATAAAACCGTATAGCAAAAATATAAGGAATGCAGGAGCAAATAACATTATAGAAAATGTAGAGAAAGTGGGTAGATAGCAAGAATATATAGGGAATTTATATGCAGAAGAGGAACTATCTGCATTAGAACAGGAATCAGACATTGAAAATGATGACTTGGGATATCCTATACTTAGAAATGAGTTTGAATTAGCATTAAAGGGTTTGAAAAATGATAAGGCTTCGGGTACAGATAAGGTGCAAGCAGAACCTCTAAAAGCCGCTGGACAAGCAGTAACAGAACGTCTCTTCCAACTTGTAAGCTATATGTATGAGACAGGCGAGATACCAAAAGATTTCAAACGTAACATCATATAACCATACCAAAAAAGAAAGGCGCGGATAGCAGTGAAAATTTTTAAACAATATTTTTGACAGCACACGTATCATAAATATTAACTAGAATTGTACAAAGGCGAATAGAAAAACGAGCTAGAGAAATACTAGGGTTTAGGCAAAACAGAGGAACACGGGAGGCTATTTTAGCTATGAGGGTGATGATGGAAAAAACAATAGAAAAGGGGGAAATGTGTAGGCTAGCTCAAAATAGAAATCAATGGAGATACACACCCAACCAGTCCCAAGATAGATAAATTAATGACGAAAAAAGTAACTATACTTAAACATGATGATTATTATAACCAACTACAAGTATTGGTTTGGCAATATTCTCGAATAATGTTAATTGTGTGAAAGGATTTACTGCAAAACTATTAATTCGGCAAATGTCTAAGTGTTGGGAGATCTTGGCAGCCATGGCTGCTTAATCCCCTTCACTGAATCTTGGTGAAATAGGGCATAAAATTAGAAAACAATAGAAGGGGAACCGAGCTGTATACAGGCTGTGTGAGAATTTCAGGGAACTGTGTAGGCTAGCTTAGAATATAAATAAGTGCAGGTACGTGCCCAACCAGTTTTGAGACGGAAACCTAATAACGAAAAAATAAGGGCAGATAAATCTGATGATTATTATAAATAACTACAGGTGTTGGTTGTGAAATATCTGCAACTAATGTTGACTGCGCGAAAAGATATATTGGAAAAAATGTTAAATTGGTAAATGTTCTAGTGCTAGGGGAACTTGGCAGCGACAGGCTACTTACCACTATTCACAACCACTGAATGTCGGAGGAATAGGGTAATAATTGTAAAACAACTGAAGGGAACCGAACTGCATCTAACAAGAAAGAACAGCGCCTATAATGAAAGACAACAAACACAGAAACAAGAAGGAAATTGTTGAAAGCATGTGGAGCACACCACAGTATGCCTATGAAATACGGACAGTAGAAAAAGTAGACAGAAAAACGGTAGCAGCCTTTTGGAATGTTATGCTTCAGATGTATGACGAAGATAGCATGGACAGACAAAGTTAATAACAATTAGGTTATAGAAATAGTAGGAGAACAAGGATATCTGTTGAAAAAAATAGGAGAAATAAAAGGGCAAAATACGTTCTAAGGCATTTTTGGGGAATAGTATGGGATATATTACAAGCAGAGATAGGGAAAAGGATGTAGATTTAGACCCATATCAGATAGTGATAGAAGCAGACAGTGCAAGTTTCAGGGAAATGCGTACGTTAGTTCAGAATAGGAAATAATGATAGTACGCGTCTAACCAGTTCCAGGACTTAAGACCTAATGATGATGAAGGGTTGCTGCTATCACCAAAACTAACTTACATACCATTACTGATGGATGTTTTAATTGTAGGCTACGAAGCATTGCATTAAAAAATTTTTTAAAGTTTTCAGTTGACCCCTTTCCGAGCTATAATATTTTCCTGTATAAGGGTTGCTGCCACCTGCCAAGACTAACCTTCGTGCGCTGTTGGTGGTGTTTACTTTTAGAACAGATTATTAGAGGAATGCATGTGAAAATTGTTGGTGGATGTTTTTGTTATACATTATTAAGCATTGTATGTGCAAATTTTGAAAACTTTCTATCAAGTCGTTTACGAGCTATAATGTTTTTTAGTATAGGGGTTGCTGCAATCCCCAAGACTGGCTTTCGCCAACCGTTGACGGTGTTTATCTTTGTAATAGACAATTAAAGGATTGCATGTGGAAACTTTTTACCCGGTCCTGTACAAGGTACAATTTATTTAGTTTAAGGGTCGTTGCCATTTCCAAGACTAACCTTCGTGTGCTTTTAGTGGTGTTTATGTTTGTAGTAGACTATTAGGACTATTAGAGAATTGCACGTGAAACTTATTTTCCACTCCTTTACGAGGTACAGTTTATTTAGTTTAATGGTTGCTGCTACCACGAAGACTGGCTTTGACACAGCATTGCCTGAGAGTGGTTTTGAAGGAAACTATTAGAAGATTGCATGTGAAAATTTTTAAAATTGTGTATCGTGCCATTTATAAACTATAATGTTTTTCAGTATAGGGATTGCTGCCGTCCCCAAAACTGGCTTTAATGCACCGTTGCTAGTAAATATTTTTATACTAAATTATAGGATTGCATGTGATAATTTAAAAATTTTTACATCGCATCGTTTACGAACTACAATTTCTTTTAATGTAGGGGTTACTTTCACCCCCAAAACTGGCTTTCACGCCCCGTTACGTGTGTTTATTTTTGTAATAGTGTGTTGGATGATTTCATGTTAAAACTATAAAAAATTTTAGTCGCATACAATTTATTTAGTTTAGAGGTTGTTGCCACCCCAAGCCTAACTTTGGCATACCATTGCTGGTACATGTTTTTATTGTAGGCTTTTAAGCATTGCATTTGTTAAAGTTTTCTGTTGAACCGTCTACGAGCTATAATATTTTCCTGTATAAGGGTTGCTGTCACCTTCCAAAACTGATCTTCGTGCGCTGTTGGTGGTGTTTATTTTTAAAACAGATTTTTAAAGGATTGCACGTGAAAATGTTTTTCCAGTCTTATACAAGGTACAATTTATTTAGTTTAAGGGTTGCTGCTACCCTCAAGACCGGTTTTGGTGCATTGTTGTTGGTGGATGTTTCTGTTATACATTATTAAGCATTGTATGTGCAAATTTTAAAAACTTTCTATCAAGTCGTTTATGAACTATAATGTTTTTTAGTATAGGGGTTGCTGCAATCCCCAAGAATGGCTTTCCCTAACCTTTGACGGCGTTTATCTTTGCAATAAACTATTAAAGGATTGCATGTGGAAATTTTTTACCCACTCCTGTACGCGGTACAATTTATTAAGTTTAAGGGTTGTTGCCACCCCCAAAACTGACCTTCGTGTGCTTCTAGTGGTGTTTGTGTGTGTAGTAGACTATTAGAACTATTAGAGAATTGCACGTGAAACTAGTTTTCCACCCCTTTACGAGGTACATTTTATTTTGTTTAAGGGGTGCTGGTGCTGCTACCCTCAAGACTGGCTTTGGCACAGTATTGCCTGAAAGTAGTTTTGAAGGAAACGATCAAAAGATTGCATGTGAAAATTTTAAAAATTGTGTATCGTGCCGTTTATGAACTATAATGTTTTTCAGTATAGGGGTTGCTGCCGTCCCCAAGACTGGTTTTAATGCACCGTTGCTAGTAAATATTTTTGTATTAAATTCTAGGATTGCATGTGACAATTTAAAATCTTTTACATCGGACTGTTTACGAACTACAATTTCTTTCAATGTAGGGGTTACTTTCACCCTCAAAGCTGGCTTTCACGCCCCCGTTACGTGTGTTTATTTTTGTAATAGTGTGTTGGATGATTTCATGTTAAAACTATAAAAATTTTTAACCACATACAATTTATTTAGTTTAGGGGTTGTTTCCACCCCAAGACTGGCTTTGGCTCGCTATTGCTAGTGGATGATTATTTTATAGACTCTTAAACAGTGCATGCGAAAATTTTTAAATTCTCTAACGAGTTGTTTAGGAGCTTAACATTTTTTTAGCATAAGGGTTGCTGCCGCCCTCTAGACTGACTTTGGTGCAACGTTGCTGACTGATGATTTGTAATGTACTATCAGAGAATTGTATAAAAATCTTAAAAATTTTTTATCCCGTTATTTACGAGCTACAATTTTTGTAATATAGGGGTTGCTGCCACCCCAAGACTGGCTTTTGTGAACCTTTTGTTAATGTATATTTCTATTATAAACAATTGGAGCATTGGATGCAAACGTTTTGAATATTTTCTATTGCGTTATATATGAGTTATAATTTATTCAGTGTAAGGGTGAAACTATTCCTTAAGTATGATAAGGGAGAATTATGTGCAAAATTATAAGTACCGATGTAGTCAGACACAATTTGCAAAATTCGAAATCTATATGTAAATATTTGTAATAAAATATTTAAATTATATTTTCTAAGCTTCACAAAATCGTTGCTAGAAAACAGTAAATAACATCATACTCATGTAGAAATATGATAGGACATCATTTATACGATTTTGCTACCTAAAAAAATTAATAAATCCTCTCAAGTACAAGATATATATTAGTAGATAAAAGTTTGCATTCTCTGAAACTATATGGATGCAACTTCTACATAACTGTTCGTTGCCCTATCATCTAAGCAGACTAACTGGCGCCACGCTCTGTTGACATTTAGCGGATGTAAAGATGATAACATAATGAAATATTACGTATATTAAAATATATTCTGTGGCGCCCTTGACGGAAAATCGCTAGACTAAAACTATACGATTCCAGTACATTTTCCTATCAATTTTAAAGCCACTTTGCGTTTCTTAAATATTTAAAATAGAAATTTGTACACAAACTCATTTACTTTGATGTATTCCAAATCCTACCAATTTAGGTCTTCTTCCATAAAAATATCTTAGCCAAAGAAATTCCATGTCAATAACGCCAAAAAGTTAAAAGGTTTATCTTGCGTCCGATATACGGTAGTAAGTTTACAAGGGACGCAAGTTTAAATGTAAATTTCGGTCTATCGGGTGCAGAAATGATAGTAGGATGTATGTATATATATATATATATATATATATATATATATATATATATACACACATACATTCATATAAACATTAGTTTAGTAATTGCACCAGGCAAATTGATTTTCAATTATAATAGTTAACAAGATGAAATAATGACTTAGTCTTTTATGCAAAGCCCAAATAAGCATTTCAAATCAAGCTAATAATTTGAAAATGGAGAATATAAGGTAGTGGACAGGATTTGAACCTGCATTTTTCAATTACTAGCACGATTTGAAATGATTATTTAGGCTTTGCATAAAAGTCTAAGTTATTATTTCATCTTATTAACTATTATCATTGAAAATCAATTTGTCTGATGCAATTACTAAACTAATATATATATATATATATATATATATATATATATATATATATATATATATATATTACTGTGATAATGGGTTGTTTAGGGGTGTACTGAGTAGCAAGGGTCGTGTAGTAACAATAAATAGCAATAGGAATCAGAAAACTGCATTTATTTAGCAGAAAATTAAGTAATTCGTACATTATGTAAATAGCAAGTATTTAACACTCTGTACATAGACTGTAATTAACTTTAAACGATGCAAGTAAGCATATCTTACAACAATAGAACGCGTATTTAGCAGAAAAATAGGTAATTTATACATTATGTAAATGGCAAGCATTTAACACTCCGTATATAGACTATTATTAATTTTAAGTAATGCCAGTAAGAATATCTTTCAACAACAGAACGCGTATTCAGAAGAAATGATCGTACATGTAATTAAACATACATTGAGAAGTGTCTAATTAGTTATAAAACAAATACGCAGTAGAAAAGATAAAACCTAAAGAAGCTTCAGCAAATACGGAATAATGAGCATTTTGATAAGAAAACGCAGTTTCAGAGATGCATAAATACACAAACGAAAACAGCATTAGAGTTACATCATTTATTTTGTACAATTATCCAAAAGGGCGATATCTACACAAAACAACGTATGGCAAAGATAACGAATAATAAGGTATCAATAGCACATAAACACCATTACACGGAAATCCAAATTAATTACATCAAAATCCACTTCAAAATGCAGAGAATGTTGAAGACAGAGTCTGGTTAGTTGAGATAATCTGCAAAACTGCTTGAAAACCCAGCCCACATGTAGTGGGAAAAGGCTATTTAACACACAGCAGTGATAACACAACTCAGTTCACAACTCATGCACGCCAAAGCTGCGACAGTGTTAACCAAAAATCCACGTGTAAAATAAATAAAGCATAACAGAATATCAAGTCTACGTTACAGTGATAATAGTGCAACAATTACGAAGAGTTTTTGCCGTTTTTTATAAAAAACGTGAGTAGAATTTGGGTAATTGATTTAAATTAAATATTTATAATGATAGGGCTTCAAATCAGCGTCGACAATTATACTTCTGGTATATTTCTGGACATTTCAAGTCTGCGTCAACGATAATATTGCTGGTATATTTCTGAATATTTCAAATTTGCGTCGACAATAATACTGGACACTTCAAGTCTGTGTCGACCATAATATTTCAAATCTGCGTTGATGATAATTCAAATCTGCGTCGGCAATAATACTTATGGTACATAGAAGTTCTAATTCTAAGTGGATTCAAAGGGAACAATTCTAATCGAATTTTGGTACAATTCTGGTACAATTCTAAGCTGCATCAAAAGCATTTAAGGGAAGAAATTCAAAGCATTTGCAGACAAATATAAAATAAAGAAGCACGAGGTAATTTTTGAAAAACAAGAAGTAACTGTACTCAAATACTGGTTCAACTAAGCAGAACATTGGTAGACGATTGAAGACAACAAAGGGGTGTTGATCCACAACACGAACAACATATCTCAGATCAGATCTATTTTATTTTAAGATATTTTTCAATTTAAATTTTAATACTGAATTTATTCAATTTATACAAAACTTGTAATGAAGTTAACAAGAAACATTTGCATACGTTAAACTTACGTAATATATCATAAAGAGGTCTAGAACGTTCCAGATTTTTTGTAAGGGTGTAGTTTTTGGTGACTTTAGATTGAATTCAAAGTATATAAATTTTGGGATAAATGACACACATGATATTGATTGATTGAGAAGTGTATTTAAGGAATTTCAAAAATTGTAAATAATATTTCTTTTCATTATATGAAATTAATTGACTTCATTTTATCAATTCAAACAAATAGGTAATCATAAAGGGGGTGGAGAAGAAAATTGATCATCGTAACGTTGTGCAATCTGTGTAGATTAAAAAGGGCTAGCCGTGGCTTAATAATAAAATTAGTAAGATTAAAGTGAGAACACAGAGCGGTGGCGTTAAGTAAAAACGTCATTACACCGAGTACGGCATTATCATATCATCATCATCATTAGGTCTTCAGTCCTAGAACTGGTTAGACGCGTACCATCATTGTTTCCTATTTTCAACTAACCTACAGATTTTCCTGAAATTTGCACAGTTTGCATCTATAACTATCTCATCTAGGTCTACATCTACCTCTTTTTTCCTAATTCTGCTTGTAATATATCCCATACTATTCCCCAAAATGCC
The DNA here is from genome assembly GCA_036346225.1 of Platerodrilus igneus. Taxonomy (NCBI): domain Eukaryota; kingdom Metazoa; phylum Arthropoda; class Insecta; order Coleoptera; family Lycidae; genus Platerodrilus; species Platerodrilus igneus. Next base: position 1,727,433 of record JARFIW010001263.1, read on the forward strand.
TTAGAACATATTCCACCCTTCTATTTCTCTTTTTCCCCAGATGTCCTTGTTCCCCTACTATTTCTATAACTTATTTGTTATTATCTTTGTCTGTCCATGCTATCGTCCTCATACATCTGAAGCACAACATTTCAAAAGGTTGCTACCGTTTTTCTGTCTGCGTTTCAGACTGCCCGTATTTCATAGACATACTGTGCTTTGGTCCACACATATGCTTTCAACAATTTTCTTCTTGTTCTATGTTTGTTGCCATTCCTCATAGGCGCTGTTGTTTCTTTCTAGGTGCAGTTCGATCACCTTCTATTGTTTTACAGTTATATGCCCTATTTCTCCGACCTTTAGTGGTTGTGAAGGGAGGTAAGCAACCTGTGGCTGCCAAGTTCCCCCAACACTTAACCATTTAGCGGTTTAATATATTTTCCAATTTATCTTTTCGCACAGCCAACATTAGTTGGAAATATTTCGTAACCAACAACTAGTTGTTTATACTAATCATCAGATTTATCTGAGCTTATTTTTTCGTCATTAGGTTTTCCGTTTCAAAACTGGTTAGACACGTGCCTGTACTTATTTATATTCTGAGCTAGCCTACATAGTTCCCTTAAATTCTTACACAGCATGCGTATTCAGCTCGTTTCCCTTCTATTGTTTTCTAATTTTATGCTCTATTTTACCGAGATTCAGTGAAGGAGGTTAAGCAACCTGTGGCTACCAAGATCCTCCAACACTTAGACATTTGCCGAAATAATGGTTTTCTAGTAAATCCTTTAACACACTTAACATTATTCGAGAATATTGCCCAACCAATTCTTGTAGTTACTTATAATAATCATCATGTTTAAGCACAGTTATCTTTTCGTCATTAGTTTATCCATCTTAGGATTGGTTGGATGCGTACCTCCATTGATTTCTATTCTGGGCTGGCCTACACATCTCCCTGAAACCCCTATAGCCTACATCTTTTACTATCTGTGTGGAGCAGTCTAACCTAGGTCTGCCTCTTCTTCTCTTTTTCCCTATCTCTGCTTCTAATATATTCCGCACTATTCCCTCATGCCGTAGTATGTGGCCTATCATCCTATCTCTCCTATTTTTACCGTTTTCCACATATTTCTTTCTTCCCCTACCATTTCTAGTACCTCTTCGTTCTTAACTTTGTCTGTCCATGATATCTTCATCATACGTCTGTAGCACCACATTTCAAAGGCTTCTATCTTTTTCTTGTTCGCTTCTCCTACTGTCCAGGCTTCACAGCCGTACAGTGCTGTACTCCACACATATGTTTTAAGCAATCTTTTCCTTGTTTCTATGTTTGTGGTCTTTGAGCACAGTAGTTGCTTTTTCTTGTTAAATGTAGCACGACCTTGTGCTAATCTTTGTTTTATATCTATTGTGATTTTTGCATCTTGCGTTATTTGGCTTCCTAGGTAGCAGAAACCCTTAACCTCTTGTGAGTTCGTGTTACATACTTGTATTCTTGTTTTTGATTTATTTTCCCCACCTTTGCATACTAAAACTTTAGTTTTAATTTTGTTAATTTTCATACCGTATCTCTCTGTTAGAATCGTTTCCATTTCATTAAGAGCAGCTTCTAACTCTTCCTTGCTAGACGCTAATACCGCTATATCATCTGCAAATCTAAGCATATCAATTTATTGTCCCTGCATAGTAATTCCAAATGTCTTCCTGCATTTGACAGTATTCATTGCCTCTTCTATGTACAAGTTAAAAATCAATGGGGATAGGGCACATCCCTGTCTCACTCCTTTCCTAATGTTTACTTCTATACGTTCCTGCTCTAATTCTATTCCTGCTGTTTGCTCTTTGTATAACCTATGTACTATTCGTCTATCCCTATAACTAATTCCAATCTTTTTGACTATTTCGAACATTTTTTTCCATTTTACATTGGTCGAATGCTTTCTCCAGATCTGCAAACCATATATACACGCTCTCCCCTTTTTCTATTGTTTTCTCCATTATCACTCTCAGAGCTAAAATAACCTCCCGTGTTTCCCTGTTTCGCCTAAACCCAAATTGGTCTTCTCCTAGTATTTCTTCCGCCCGTTTTTCCATTCGTCTTTGCACAATTCTAGTTAATATTTTTGACACGTGTGCTGTCAAGCTTATTGTTCGAAAATTTTCACATCTATCCGCGCCTTTCTTTTTTGGTATAGTTACTATGATGCTACGTTTGAAATCTTTGGGTATCTCGCCTGTCTCATACATATAGCTTACAAGTTGGAAGAGACGTTCTGTTACTGCTTGTCCAGCGGCTTTTAGAGTTTCGGCTTGCACCTTATCTGTACCCGGCGCTTTACCATTTTTTAGACTCTTTAATGCTAATTCAAACTTGTCTCTAAGTATAGGATATCCCAAGTCATCATTTTCAATGTCTGATTCATGTTCTAATGCAGTTAGTTCCTCTCCTGCATATAAATTCTCTATATATTCTTGCCATCTACCCACTTTCTCTACGTTTTCTATGATGACGTTTTCTTGTGCGTCCCTTATATTTTTGCTATACAGTTTTATATCCCTAAAATTCATTCTAATTAATTTGTATGCTTCGTCTGTCTTTCTTATTTCCATCTTCGTTTGTACCTCTTTGCACTTTTCATCAATCCATTGTTCTTTAGTTTTCTTGCATTTTCGAATAATTTCCCATTTTATAGTTTTGTATCTCTGTTTTTCTGTTTTGTCTGATTTATTTTTGTATTTTCGTCTTTCTTCTATTAAATTCAGGATATCCTTTGTTATCCATGGTTACTTATTTTCTTTTTGTATATACCCCAGAATATCTCTGGCCGCCATGTCTAGGCTGGATTTAATGTTATTCCATTCTGTTTCTACTTCCTTAGTATCAGAAATTTTCCCGATATCTTTGAGCAATTCATTTGACTTTTTTTTGAATCTTTCTTGAATATCTTTATCTTTTAGTTTCTCTAAGCCCAATTGCCTTTTTCCGTTCCTTTTTTTCAGATTTTTAAATTTAAGTGCGGCCTTCATAATTACGATGTTGTGGTCAGTATCTATATCTGCTTCTGGGTAGCTTCTACAGTCTTTTACTTGATTCCTAAACCATTGTATAACAAGAATGTAATCTATTTGATATCTTCCTATATCTCCTGCCATCTTCCACGTATATCGTCTTCTAGCATGATGTTGAAATAATGTGTTTGTGATGATTAAATTGTTCTTGTCGCAAAATTCTACCAGCCTATTTCCCCTGTCGTTTCTCGTGCCTAAACCAAATAAACCTACTACCGCTCCTTCCCTACCCTCACCTACCACTGCATTAAAATCCCCCGTAATTATTAAATTTTCATGTCCTTTTACGTATCTTAATATGTCTTCGATAGCTTTGTAGATGGTTTCTATCTCTTCGTCACTGTAACTAGAGGTGGGCATGTATACTTGTATTATTACTGTGTTTACCGGTTTAGATTCTAATCTAACCATGAGTACTCTTTCGTTCTTTTGTAAGTAATTTTCTACACAGTATCCTATCTTTTTCCTCATAACTATCCCCACACCCAAATTTCCTTCCTCTGCTCCTGTATGAATTACCCTGAAGTCTCCACTCCAAAAATCCCCTGCCTCTGGCCACCGAACTTCGCTGATCCCTACTATGTCTAGTGATAACCTATTCATTTCGATTTTTAGGTTCTCCAGCTTACCTACTTGCTTCATACTTCTAACATTCCACGCTCCGACTCGCAGAATGTTCCTGACTCTTATTTTTAACTTTCCGATCGCATCCTCCGAAGTAGTCCCCTCCCGGAGATCCGAATAGGGGACTATTTTAACTCTGGAATCTTTTACCCCAGAGAATGCCATCATGTTTGTAACAATTTAAGTACGCTGTGTACTTGGGAGATAATGTGGTGGTTTCCCGTTGCCTTCCACATCACTGTAGTGTGTCTTAGACTGACATACCGACCCCTATGGTCTCTGCCAATCTAAGTACCAAAAGAGCTGCTGCCCTCTTTCGGGGACCTGACTTAGTCTGGTTCCTCACTAACGACCCTACTACTTTGGTTGGACCTGTAGTTTGGCTCTTTAGCTCATTAGAACACGCAAGCCATTTCACCTGTTCTAGTAATTTAGAACTTCGGCAAGGTGCAGGTCCATTCAAAATGGATTATCATATCAATATATATATATATATATATATATATATATACATATTGTTAATTGAGAGCACACTGTATATAAAATACATGGGATTAAATGCATGAAAACATAAAGATGTCTAAGTGTAGTTTACAAGTAAAGATAAGATTTTAAAACGCAACAAATTGCATCAAAATTAAATCACCGGGAGGCATAGATAAATTGGCATTGAAAATATTTAACAATTGCGTCGAAAATATCATCGTACACGTATTCTAAATAATTCATTATTAGAAAATCTCTACATGACAGGAAGAAAACATATTTGTTCAGAAAACCAACATTCTGTAGAAATAAATAAGCAACAGGCGATTCAATTAGACAGACAAGGCATGCATTGAAAGATGTAAACTAAGTAATTGGTAAAAATTCCAAGGTATGCGAGATAAGAAGAAGTATCGTCCTAGAATGTCAACAAGCCAATGAAATCAATTCTAGTAGGGCTTATATATACGATAGTAACGGAGCGACATTTTAGTCTATATTCAAACTGAGCAACAACTATGTTCAAAGGTGTTAAAAACTTAAGTAAACAATGAAGTATAAAGCAAAATAAATCAGAGTTAAAAGTGCGAGAATTTCTGCAAAGAAAATAAGCCGATCTGTAGATAGATGTAAGTAAAACAACTTAATTAAATTCATTTCTAATATTAATAAAACAGGGCTTTGAAATTTGGATTTGAAATTTGGATATTAAATGTGGATTTTAATTTGGGATTTTTAAATGCGACGACTTTAATTTGAAACCTCTAACTTTGAACATACTCTAATTTTGGAGATAATTTAAATGAACGTATTCTAATTTGGACATGTTCCGACTTAGTACGATATTAAATTGAAAGCGATTTATGGGAGACGATTCTTATATGAGGCCGGCATATCGATAAGCAAACCAAACACAGAAAGGAGATGCAGATCATAGACTAGGATGGAACTACAGAACCCATTCCAGGTCAGCAATCATAATACACTTTATTATTGAAAACTGTTTTTGATTTAATATTTGCCACATTGTATAAGAGTCATCAAAAAGGTCACTTAAAGATTTATGAAAATGGAATAGGTATCTAGTAACGTTCGAAGGTCCCTGAATAATTAAAAGATATTTTTGCTGGCTTTCCGAAAAACATAAATCTGGTATATGTAGATATTCTGTATAAAAAGGAAAATTTTGAGTGTTGTAAATATTATCAGTTATTATATTGTGTATTATAGAATTGCTTTATTTGATTCAATAAAAACTATTCAGTAAGCTAGTCGGGGTAAAAATCCTAATTTAAGATTTCATAACATTGGGGCTTAAAATAATAAAGGAATCACAGCAAATTTATGACACGCCCAATCGTGGGGCAAATACCACAGCAATTTTAAGACGGCCCAACGCTGGAGCTCGATTGTACAGCGAATATCATAGCAATTTTATGACACCCACCGTAGGGGCTCGATAATCCTAAAATAGGGCATTTCATAGCAAGATATATATATATGTGTGTGTGTGTGTGTATATTTAATGCTGTAATTATAGGGTTAATTTAGGGGTAGGTTAAGTCATAGGGGTCGTAGAATAAACAAAAGAAAGCCCCAATTAACAAAAGCACATAATTACAGATATTAAAAGAGTAAATAAGTTATTATGAATATTGCTAGTTGAGAGCACACTGTATATAACAGTACAAGCGATTAAACGCATATCCAAGAGTAGCTACAAGCAAAGATAAGAATTTAAAAATGTAACGAAATGCATCGAAATTAAATCAAGGGAAAACCTGTATGAATTGGCTAGATAAATATTCAACAAGTGCGTTAATATATCATCATATACGCAGGCAGAAATTATGTATTATTTGAAAAGCGTACATGCTAGAAAAGTATTACATTTGTTCAAAAATCCAATTTAACTAGGAAATAAACAAACACCAAATTTATTTCAATTTAGATTAGAATAAAGCAAACAACAATAATACGTGATTTGATGAACGAAGGTTCCTGGGATTTCTGAATTAAATGTGATGTTATGTTAATGAATTGCGTGACAACTTGAGCGTTCTTCTATGCAATTAAACTACACAATTGATAAAGTTTCCGAAATAACACAAGAGATAAAACAATTGGTGTCACCCAACACGTGGAATCAACGAATCGCAAACAAAAGGGCAAGGCCTATAAATATGATAACAATTGAATAACGAGTTAGTATACATTTGAAACTGGGCAGTCACTATACTCAAAAGTGCTAGATTATTCACGCAAACAGTTAATTAAAAGTAAAGTGAAGATCATTTTTATAAGAGTGTAAAATTGTGTAAGCAAGCCGTTCTACTACAGACGTAAGTAAACCAGATTTAGTAAAATTATACAATTTCTAAAAATAAATAAAACAGGGCTCTTAGATACGATACGAGTCAGGAAGACAGGAGATTATTGCCTGTTCAATTAATTTGGTAATCTCTGACAATGGTAAATATTCTATTACTGTTTCTTTAATTATGGAGATGAGAACCTTTTATTGGAATAAACTCATTAATAACGATTTGGATAGTATTTTAGTTGGATGTCGACTTTTAAATTCTACTCAAAACATTCAAACTGGACACGAAAACTCTTGGGGATGCAGAGAAGCTACTGAACCACTTCAGGTTAGATTTTTTGATATGATTTATTTCTGTAAACTGTTTTAATTCAATAATAATTCAAAAATGTAAGAGCCGACAAAACTGGGGTTCTTTGATAAATTTATGAAAGGTAATAGGCATCTTGAAACGTTTCAAAACGTCTCTAAATACAATAAAAAGCTCGTTTTGCTGGCTTCATTTTCTCAATATATATATATATATATATATATATATATATATATAAACTTCTTTATAAAGATAATGACCTATTATTCAACGCTTTAATGGCAGACTAAAAAAGAAAATTCTAAATTTAGAGATTAAAATAACCCACTACTTACTCAATAAGATGAACAAAGAACTAACGGCTATTAAAGAGAAGATTTCAACCATTTTACCAATTTACATTTATACTGAATACGAACATAGACAAACTATGAATTACAATAAAATATTTCACAAAATTAAGACAGCTAATCTAAAAAAAGATTACAAACCTAATAAAATCTAACCGCACTCTTAGTTTTAATAATTTTGAAAAATGGTTCAAAAACATAAGTGATTTTGACATACCAGATGACATTAAGTCTTTTCTATCGTTTGGTCCAAAATTCAGTATACCACCAATAATCAATAACAAGACAATGATCAATATTTTAGCTGATTTAGAAACCATTATAGATAATGTTGATAACAAAAAGTAAGATTTATGTAGAGCTCATACTACCAATATAATTACTAACTTTATACATGAATCTTCAAACGTTAAATCAAAATTTATGTTAGACTTCAACAAATGTCGTAAATATTTAAAAGAAAATAGTGATTTACTTATATTGCAAGCTGATAAAAGAAACTTAAGTGTAGCTATTTCAAAAACTGACTATATTCAGAAGATAGATAACCTTGCTCAATGATCCTTTAACTTACAAAGAAATCCTTGTAGACCCGACATCACGCTTTCAAACACAAACCTTAAAATTAATACAAGAGCTAAAAAACAAAAAATTCATTACTAATGAAGAAGCTAAATTACTTAATAATTATAGCAGCTCAATTCCAAAATTATATGGTCTACCAAAAATTCATAAATTAGATAACCCAATTCGACCAATTGTAGCTTCGTACAATAATCCAACTAAAAAGCCCTCTAAATTCGTTGCTATTATTTTTGAAAAATCAACAAATCTAAACGAATACAATGTAAAAGATTCTTTTGAATTTGCAACCTTTATAAACAACTACCAACTTCCAAATAATTATATATTAATAAGTTTAGATGTAATTTCATTCTTCACAAACATTTCAAAAGAGATAGTATTACAAAATATTGATAACTTATGGTTAAACATCACAAACAATAGTAATATCTCAAAACCGGTTTTTATAGAAATTATTAATTTTCTCTTTGAAACAAGTTACTTTAAATTTAATAATAAATTTTATCTTCAGATATTTGGCTGTCCAATGGGCTCTAATTGTGTTGAAATTTATCTCATGATGAGTGTTATTAACATGAGTAGTTAAAGCACATACATTGGGTTTGAGTCGTATGTCACTTTTTGTTGAGTAATACGTTGTTTTAACTTTTGTGAGCTTTATCCTATGTAAGATTGGTCACAATTTAAACAATTAGTTTTGTAGATAACGTTTCATTGGTATAATGGAGCTGTTTTATCTTTTACTTTAGAGAATAGGTTATTTAGAGTTAAACTATTTTTCGCAATTTTTATGTTAAATTTTTTGAAAATATTTTCTAATTTGACGGTTAAATGTACTATATAGGGGAGAGATTGAAATGTTAAAGTAGTATCGTTTTGGTTTTTGTGTTATTATTGAGAATTGCATGAGGTGTCATGTGATTGTATAGAAGACATTTAATTAAATTGGATGGATAGTTGTTGTTTTTTAGTATGATAATTTTTTTTTAAATTTTTTTGGTATAACTTTGGATGACTAATTTTTTGAATTCTATTTTTTAAACCTAAGATGAAGTTAATTTTAATGTTGTATGAGTGATATGATAAATAATTTAAATATCTGCCGGAATTAATAAGTTTTTTGATACCAATCTAAAATAATGTTGTTTTCTGAATTTCTAATTAGTAAAGTGTCTAAAAAAGGAATCGAGGGATTATTTTCGTTTTCTATGGTAAATTGTATTTTGTTGTTATAACTATTGAAGATTTGTAAGGTTTCATTGAGTTTATCTTTAGGAATAGCTGTTATTATGTCTTCTACAAATTTCCTTATGAATGGTAAACTGAAAGGTAGTTTAGGGATTACATTATCTAGTAGTGTGTCCATGACAATTTTGACTAATATAAGACTTAACCAAAAATTTTAGACATTAAAAGTCTTAAAAAGAAAAGAGAATTTCTTGAAATGTGATACATTTTTCAAAATTCTAACAGTATGAACAAAAAAAACTGATTTTGATAGTTTGAGCTCTATATATACATAAATGCTAAATTTTCAAACCACTAACAAATAAATTAAAAAAATTCAGTAATCTACACAACAGTTACTAACACACACACACACACACAACATGCTATTTAAAAATTTAAATAAAAATTAAAAAAGGGGGGGAGCTTTCAGTCATAAATATAACCCTTACCTGTCAAATGTCAAACTTTACCTAACTTCCAACACGTTTATATCTTTAATGTTTGTATTGCTAAACAAATGTATTTTTAATTTACATCTGTAGCCTCGCTTTATTAAGTACCAGTATACCTTGATAATTTTACAGTATTACTATTTCTGTATATTATAGTATCTTTGACAAAGGATTGAATATATCCAAAAGCTTAGATTTATAAAAAAGAGTACTGATTATTTAAGAAGACCTGAAACCTACAAAAAGAATACCATTTTATATATATTGCTGTGATATTATCACCCCATGGCTTGGATCGTACATAAAATGCTGTGTTATACCCCTTATATTAAACCCCACGGTTGGGCATGTCATAAAATGCTGTGATACTTCAGCAGCCCCTACGATGAGCGTCCTAAAATGCTGTGTTATTTATATTAATCAAGCACTTGTAAAAATATTAATTTATAAATCTCTTTGCCTCAACTAGCTGATTCAATTAAATAAAGCAATTCTACAATACACAGTATAATGATTAAATATTTACAACTTTTTTATATATCTTCCCCTTTTTAAATTATTTACATCTGTCAGATTTTGAGAAAATAAAGCCAGCAAAACGATCTTTTTATTGTTACATTTAGAGACCTTTTGAAACGTTTCAAGATGCCTATTGCCTTTCATAAATTTATCTAAGAAACACCAGTTTTGTGGCCTCTTACATTTTTGAATTATTATTGAAATAAAACAGTTTACAGAAATAAATCATATCAAAATATCTAACCTGGAGTGGTTCAGTAGCTTCTCTGCATCCCCAAGAGTTTTCGTGTCCAGTCTGAATGTTTTGAGTTGAATTTGAAAGTCGACATCCAACCAAAATGCTATCCAAATCGTTATTAGTGAGTTTATTCCAATAAAAGGTTTTTCATCTCCGTAATTAACGAAACAGTAATAGAATATTTACCATTGTCAGAGATTACCAAATTAATTTAACAGGCAGTAATCTCCATAGTCTTCCTGACTCGTATCCAAGAGTCGTACCCAAGAGCCGTCTGTAGTAGAGCGGCTCGCTTACACAATTTTTACACTCTTATAAAATGATTTTCACTTTAATTTTAATTAACTGTTTGCGTGAATAATTTAACACTTTCGAGTATAGTGACTGGCCAGTTTCAAATGTATACGCACTCGTTGTTCAATTGTTATCATATTTATAGCCTTGCCCCTTTGTTTGCGATTCGTTGATTCCACGTGCTGGGCGACACCAATTGTCTTATCTCTTGTGTTATTTCGGAAACTTTACCAATTGTGTAGTTTAACTGCATGGAAGAACGCTCAATTTGTCACGTAATTCATTCACATACATCACATTTAATTCAGAAATTCCAGGAACCTTCGTTCATCAAATCACGTATTATTATAATTGTAATCTAAATAGAAATAAATTTGGTGTTTGTTTATTTCTTAATTAAATTGGATTTTTAAACAAATGTTATACTTTTCTATCACGTACACTTTTCAAATAATGCATAATTTATGCCTGCGTATATGATGATATATTAACGCACTTGTTGAATATTTATCTAGCCAATTCATACAGGTTTTCCATTGATTTAATTTCAATGCATTTCGTTACATTTTTAAATTCTTATCTTTGCAGTTACAGTAAAAGCAAAACACACTTTCCGTATGTAAGCTCCAATTTTAAATTGATAATACAGCCGTGTGTACAAATCTAAGTCATATATGTAAAAACAATTAATCGTTAAAAAATACTGTAAAACGAATTTCAATCTTTAAAAGATATAAACTTTATACCTTTTGCAAATCGATCATTTGGAAGCGTATTATAAGTACAAAGCCATTCGTTTGTTATAAAAATATGTATTAAAAATATGTTATAATTTACTGTGAAAGCAAATATTTTTCAATCGTTAAGAATGGAAATCCTTGCCATGTGCAAAACCTGTTGGCAGAGCAATTAAAGCTTTACTTAATCATATAATTTGACTCCCGTGTGTGTACAACAAAAATTCATTTTTAAATAAAGAATGCTTTTCGAAATTTCACGAGAATACGTCAATTAATAAGAAATGTGGTATAAACTAATTAAATAAAGCAACCGTTTATTCTAAGAAGCTGCAGAAACATTAAATATCCATAAAATCAGTAAGAATTAATTTTATAGCTTTCGCAATTTCTGTAGGAAATGCGACGCGACCATATACCCCATATGTTGCACAAGGAAAAACGACCGCAGCGAGTCGACGCTAATGAGGTAATAAAATGAGGGATTCCAAGAAATCTTGCGTTAGGTGGTGTATGATTTTTGGTATAGAATCCCGTAAAATCTAGAAAATTCAAGAAAACCATGACGTAATTACATAAAGGTTTATAAATGGGACTTTTGTTAAAGAGGTGTTCATTCGATTTCATTCAGTAATTCGATTCAATTCTTTAAATCGCAAACATGTTGCATTGAGATTGTTTTAAAGTATGCAGTATACATACAGTATTGAATATTTAAAATGTAACGTTATTATAAAGTTAAAATAACATGCAGAGTTTACATATGTAATGGTTTGAAATATGGAAGTTGTTAAATGCAGTTATTTGATTTTGTAATATACAGTGAAGATGGAACATTCTTCACTACAAAGAGCTAGTTTAAATTAAATTAATAATTAGATCAAAGATGCACTTTTGGTAACTGATGTTCTAAATGGAGATTTTAAATAATGAAAAAATTTATGAACTGGGATTTTGACTTCAATTTAAAAATAGAAGCAGAGGGTATTTAATGCTGTTAATTACGAACTGGATAAGCGCTTTGTGGATTTCGCAAGCATTAATTTCAGAATCTTTTGTTTGTAACTAATATTTGAGTATTTCTCATTTTAATTTAAAGCAGAATAAGTCTTAATCATAAAATACTTTTGTAAGGCTATTTACCAGAAAGTTTGTGGTCAGGGTTCGAAACACTATGACTTTTTAAATAGACCATCTGTCAAGGATTTTTTGCCAAACAAACCTTACAAGCGCGAAGATAAAAGCCAAGTAAACTATTCACAAAAGAAGAGATTAGAGTTCTGTAAATTCTAACCAACATAAGGTGAGAAACCTTTTGATAATTAAGCAAATAAGTACTTCTTAGGAATAATTTAAGTTTGAAAGAAACTATGCTGTAAATGTTCTATATTATTTTGTATGAGAGAAAATACTTTAGACTGTATAGTTCCTTTTTGATATTGCTGTGCTTGATTTCATTTTGTATATTCCATTATTTCCGTTGAGCTAGCCAGGCAAAGAAAAGTTAGAAAGGTAGAAAGGTAAGAAGGTAATTTCAAATTTTACAATTTGCTGTACCTGTTGTCACAGCACACTTTTAGCAACGCCCAATGCGAGACGTTATCACAGCATTCTTTTAGTGACGCCCAAAGCCAGGCATCATAGCTATATATATATATATTTATATATATATATATGTATATATATATATATATATATTTATATATATGTATATATATATATATATGCTATGATGATAGGGTTGTTTAAGGTCATATAAGGTCACAAGGGATAAATACTTCATGTAAATATAAAAATCACGAAAACCAAACTTTTAAATCATACAATGTACATAATTCATTCATTATGCAAAAAGCAAATACAAATCACCCTGTATAAAATAAATAATAAGCTACAATTAATCAAAAGAAGCTCGTTCCGTAATAACTTCACTACATTCATGAAAATAAATAATTGCAAAAGCAATCCAATCAATGTTTATTGTTCTGGGCTGTGACCGTGTCATCTTATAAACTTAAATTGGTTCGGCAATCTCAATCCAATCAATTTTAGAACATTTAAGACAATTTTAAGCTTAAAGTCAAATGCAGGTTCAACATATTTGAGAAAAAATAACCCTTAAATAAAATTTCTTTCTAAACACAGTTGCATAAAGAAGCCAATAAACGCATATAATTTATATCAATATGGATATTAAGGGTAATGAGATACATGCAACTTACATAGTACAAGAAATACCATTCGTTAAACAAATTCCGGTTGAAATTTCAGAAATACGTACAGTTTAGAACGTAAAGAAAATGCATATGTAATTAAAGTATGGAAATTAAAGTTCCGATATGCGTGCAGTTTGAAACGTGCATGGAAGAACATTGGTTAATGTCCCTATACAAAATTGCGAAATATGTGACATTTAGAATATATATATATATATATATATATATATATATATATATTGAATGGTATTAGCAGGTTATATATATATATATATATATATATATATATATATAGATATATTTAAACCCCCTAGAAACCAACACCTTGCAGATAAATATTGAAACGACACTTCCACGGACAAACGACTGATAGTGGGCTGTTAACTAATGAGAATGCGTAGAACATTTGGGAAGGAATTTGTCTATAAAACTAACCAAAGCAGATAAAGTATATTCATTTCATAATCGACTAGCTGACGTAATAGTTGAAACAAGATTATTACGTAAATAAAATTTAGTGAAAGTTATAAGTTAAAGGAATTGAAATATAAAATAAATCAATTATTTCAAGTGATAAACAGTAAAGTGCGCATTGAAATAAGTGTGTATAAAATTCTGCCATCGAAATAAACGTAAGTCTAAAATTAATAAATAAATAAAATCTTTGCAATTTATTAATTTAGGGCACTAGATCACGACACTAATAATACACTGGATCAAGACATTAATAATTAATACACTGAATTACAATTTAAATAATGAATACACTAGAGCACGACGTTAATATTCCAAGAAAAACTTTAAGGTTAATACTTCCAATCATTCGGCAGAAGACTCCGAGTTGATGGTAAATATTTCAAAGTACTGGATCAACACGCTAAGCTGCTGGTTAACGACTCCCAGCTACTAAACAAACAACCGATTTGGGACAGGAAGCTCCAGTGAGAAAAACAGGAAGGTATAAGGTCAGGAATATCTTTTTAATTTATAGTATGTTACATTCATAATTTTAAAAAATTTGTGTATTTGGAGGCGAGCTCTAAAAAGTTGCATGTGATTAAGAAATCAAAAAAGTACTTTATGAAATAGAGATGCAAAACTTAGTAAAAAATCCAAGTAAGAAAAGAAATAAAGTAATACCATGATTAGGATTCTCTAACACAACCAATAGTTGAATTAACAAAAACAATTTCATTAGATGTAGTGTTTTGTTAATAATTATCAAGTTTGCTATGGCAAAATTAAACTAAAATCAATACTGCACACTCTTCCTATAATCTTTTATTTTACCACTCTTTTAGCATTAAGGTATTTTGTAGATTATTATCGCTATGTCTACAGCAATGGACAATATATAATAAGCAGGTACTGCATTTTAAGTCAGACAGCACAAGGCAGTTGAGTGTAAGCAAAAAAATCAGTTACAACCAGATAGTTATAATTACTTCTTCTTTTCCAAACCTTTCACAAACACTTCATCAGATTCGTAAAAGATCAACCTCAAGGAAGATTGAATATTTCTGATCTCACTGTCATTATGTTGTATGTAGATGATCTCAACTCAACAGCAAGTCTGCATTTGAAGTTGAAAAACTTAATGCTTGGTCTGAAACTGGCCCTACCTCACTATTAATATCATAAAGGTTTTGAAATCTCAACAATAGTGACATAATACAAAATGTTGAAAAAAAATAGATAAAAATATAATATAATTTGAAAAACCAAATTGCCACTCTGAATCAAACTGGTAATTTAAAATGGCCGAAAGAAACAGCCCTAGCTGCATCAGAACCAACAAATTTTATATCACAAGTCTTGCACTTTTTAATGCATTACGCTATGGAGGCCTTAGTCGTAGCATTTGTTGTTACAAATTAGTGCTAACATTTTTAATTTCATTTCCAGTTATGTAAAATACTTTCAGGAAGTAAATTCATGACATTTACACTGGTTTTGTGTATTAATAATTTGATTCTTTCAGTGTATATAATATTTTATCTTCACAAATATAGAAAAAGCTTTAATATCTCAAGATTAACCTTGTTCCTAATACTACATAATGTACTTTGTAATTGTAATGAATTGGAATACTTTGTGTTAGTTATTTTAAAAACATATGGTTTATTTGAAATTTGCAATTTGTAGTTTGTATATTATTCTTAAGTTTCTTTGTTTTTTATTTAGTGATTTATGTGCTGTAATCTAACATGTTACTAATGTGTTTGAACTAATATTCGTCCGATCCCTTTATGTTAAGCAGCCTGTTATTGGAACTTATATTCTGTTGGTTGCTATGTTCAATAAATAAAATAAATAAATAAATAAATAGCTGCATACTGCAGGATGTGGGAAAAAATAAAAAGTGACTGAAAGTGTAATGTAATTTGCAAGCTAGAGTTGATTCTTTGGATTACTAATACAGCGGTCTACTTATTGAACTATAGAGATCCTATTGGTAGTATTTCTTGTTTACAATCCAATTCTGACCTTTCAATTACAATTTACAATTGCGCAATGAACAAGTTATAGACAGCAGCTTTGCATACTATACTACTGCAGTGTACAGTGTTTAAAATAATATATTTTAAAATGATTAATAAAAGCAGGGTTTTAATATAAACTTTTTTCTGCTTACAAGATTTCGGATATATTTTGAATTATGTACTATAGAAAATTTCAGCAGTAAACAACTGGGAAATCCATTGGCAATTAAAATACATGATAACGCAACCAGTACTATAAACAGCTGCTTATGTGGCAGAATAATTGATTAATGAAATTCTAACTACAAACACTACAATAATGTTCTATACGAACTATACTTGAAGATAAATTACAACCTAACCAAACTATTACTGAAGAATTTAAAACAATGATTTTGAAAACTTTACTATAATAAACAATACCTTGAAAAGTAAATAGGTGGATCCCCAAAATAAATAACAATAAAATAACATAAAAACTATTAGATACAATTAGATTTTAATTCTAGCATTGTTAAACAAATATTACATATTCATGGCTCTGGTTGTGATACCCTCCAACAGTATAATAGAAACTTCTACAGGCAGAATATACATACATAAAAAAGTACTTTAAAGAGCTATTATTTGATATAATTTTCAAGAAGCTACCTACTGCCAAACTAACATAAAAACCACATTAGATTTTACTTAATGAACTAAAGATATCCATCCAATATTCTACATCTGGCAGATAACAACAAAGCAAGTTATAAATATCATTAGGAATAAAAGACAGATGATGATTAACTTCAAATGTTGTAAATAAAAGCAATTTAACTACTACATATGTGTCTTATGCCATGGTTCTTCTCAAAGAAGCTGTTTGAAAGAATCAAAAATAAATGTATCATTATACAAGGAAATCAAATTAAATGTTGCATTACAACACCACAACCGATGCGGACATTATAGCTGAATTAAAACAGCAAATCCAACCTTTAGAAATTAAAAACAGAGAACTTCAAGAGGAAAATATTTACTTACACAAACATATAAAAAAAAGGAAGCAAACTTAGAGCACATCACCGAGGAAGCACAGATAATGGAGAAATCATTTACAGCTACAATTATGAAATATAACTTAACTATAACAGAACAACAAAATAAACTCCAAATGTTAAAAGAAGGACCTTGCAAGAAATGCATTGACCACGATGTCCACATGCAAGACCTTATATCACAATGTGACCAACTAAAAAACATTAATAATAAATACAAACAAAAACTGAAAAGTTTGAGTGAAACCACAACTACACAGTTGAGACACGCTCATGAAGAAGTTGGAAATTTTAATACTTACCATCTAAATAAATATAAGCTATCAGAGAAACATCTACCAAAAGAATGCAGGGGTAACTAAAAATAGTATAATATTGGCATGATCGCCCATAAATTGTTCACTTCTTGAAGAATTAAACAAGGCCGAATGAGAAGTAAATACCCTCGGAAAGAACAAAGAGACAATTGGAAATAGTATAACCTCTGCACCATAGTCCATAAACTACTCACTTCTTAAAGAATTAGACATTGCTAAACATTCCGCACGTATTGACTTAAATAAAACCAACTCAAAAATCCTACTTCTAGGAGAGAGATAGTCATGTGAAAAATCTAAATACTATTTTATCCACTCACAAACAATTTGAAAGTATTCTAACATTTATTAAACCAAATGTATCAATTCAGCAAATAGCAGATGGCGTCATTGACACAATCAAGGAGTACACACATTATGATTATATATTCTTCACTGTCGGAACAAATGACTTACACAAACACGACAACAGGCACATCATGGAATCATTTAGATATGTAATTGACTTATGTAAAAATACTAACTTAATTATTATGACAATACCTTACAGGGTAGATAAACGCCTATATAATAAAAAAATCAAAAGCATTAATGACTGGCAAACTTCCTTAAATAAAAATAACCTTAACTTTAATGTATTTGATGTTAATACGTTTTTAAATCAGTACGACTTTACAAGATTTGGAGTACATTTAAATCTAAAAGGTAAAAAAAGATAGTAAGTTCGATAATCAAAAATTTTAAATTAGTCATAAACAAACAGTCAGAAACAGCAGTAAGGATCACAACTAGAAACGGAGCTTTTTAAATTATTTTGACAGAGAAGGTATCATTTCAGTATGTAGTATAAGTAGTAATTTAATATATATCAGTAATAGCAATATGTTGTCACCAAAAATTAACCTAGTTTTAGATCAAGAAATTACTAAACCAAACTTAAGCGTTTTTTATCAAAATGTACAATCAATTAGAAATAAGGTCAATGAATTAGAGTCTATTCCCAATGTTAAAATATTCTTTCTAGCGTATTTGAAATTGTAATTTTTAAATACTTGAGTCAATTTATAAGCTAGGTGGTCATCTATGTTTGGTAGTGTTTTGTATAGTTGTAAAGTTCTGTTATTTCCATTAGTTGTGTTGTTGTTATCTATATTACCATTGCTATTGTTTGTATTAATGTATTTTTGTGAGTTATATAATAATTTTGTGATAATTTGTAGGATAGTTGTTATTTTTTAGAATATTTGAAAGTTTTTTTATGTTCTTATTATGGAAAGAGGGATGATGGATATCTTTAAAATTCAATCTTTTAATCTTAAAATAAAATTTAGCTTTGTTTTAAATGGATGATAGGAATAATAGTTTACATATCTGTTTGAATGTGTAGGCTTTTGATACCAATCTAAAATGGTTTCATTTTTATCGTTTCTAATTGAGTGTCTAGGAACGGTACTGAGTTATTTGATTCTGTTTCTACTGTAAATTGAATGTGGCTATTGTATTTATTAAAAATGTTGAGTTTCATCTATTTTATCTTGTGGAATACCTGTCACTAAATCATCAACAAATTTTTTAATAAATGGAAGATTAAATGGAAGTTGCAGAATAACAGAATTCAATAGTTCGTCCATAACTATCTGTGCAATAATGGGACTGAGATGTGATCCCATCGGAAATTCAAAAATTTGTAGATAAAATTTATTATTAAACGAAAAATAACAATTATCAAATAGAAATTCAATTGTTTATAAAAACAATGTTTATGGTAAATTACAATTTGGTTCAATTTTTGTCCAAATTTTAATAATGTTATTCATAACTAAATTTTTAGGTATATTTGTGAAAAGGGAAACGACGTCTAAACTGATTAATACATAATTTTTTGGTAAACGAAAATTATTTATTTGTTCAGAAAAATCAAAGAAATCTTTCATATTAAAAGCAGTTTTACGGACGAATTCAAAAAATAAGTTCATGTAAGTTGGTAAAATTCACAAATTACACAGTACATACAGTTTGGAAGTGTTATTTTCTTTGTGTAAAGATCTTCTTTCCTGTTTTCGTTTCTTCCAAGTATCTATGATTATAAAAACTAGTTGAAACTAATTAAATAACTTTGTGTTCTAAGTTCATAAAAAATCTAAATTATGTCATGATAAAAGATCAAGGTCTGTTCGATGTTACACCAAAGTGCAGTTAGTGTAAAAGACTATATACTTTGAATACTTAGCAATATTATTATTAAAGCCCATTCTAATTACTATATTCAGTTAACATATTTTGTAATGCTATAGTTCAGATCTGAAAGATAGCAAAATTTTTGCCAACAATGGCTGTAAGAATTTTAACCACTCAATCATTTTAATTAGATACCAAATGCAGTAACTTATTTTCCTTTTAGTAAAAAGTAGTTGATATATTTGTGTAAATATTCCCAAAAGATGTGATTTCATTATTTATAAGAAGTAATAAAATTATGATTTTCGTTGCCTGGTCTTGTGATTTCAGTAAATAACAATGCCAAAAGTATGATGAACACCTTGTAACGTATTTTTTTTACGCAATTACACTTTGCTTATTAATCTAAAATAATATCGCAATAAAATAAAAATATAATTTATAAATTTTTGATCACTAAAAATAATTCATAAAATTTACAATGGCATATGCGTTCCCCCGCTTTATAGGTGTAAGTTCCTACAATAAGCTTCGTCAAGTTGTCATTTCGTGTCACTTTTCTATCAGCGTCTGAACAGGTAAGCTGCTATCAGCAACATAGAAAGTCAAGATGTTAGACAGGCACATGGCCTGTAATACAGTCCGCAAGAAGATAGAATTGTTTTAACCTTCGTGTCGGAATGTGGTTCTTGGCAGTTGTAGCATGCAGATTTCATTTTGTGTTCCACCTGTAGCTGCTCAATCGATTCCTGCTGGCCGAAGTATTAGAGGTTCCCCCATCATTAAAACAGTTGGTATAATTAATTAAATAAATTTTATTGATGTTTTCCTCTTAGTGCAATATCAAGGATGCAGATAATATCAAGGATGCAGATAATATCAAGGATGCAGATAATATTAAGGATGTAGATAATATCAAGGAAGTAGATAATATCAAGGAAGTAAGTAATAGTATGGATACTTCTGAACTATGCAAGATATAGTAAAATTTATTGGGAAAAAGTTTTTTGAATATATTTTCTCTACAAATATAATGCATTAAGCATTTTTCATGGCCTATTATATTTGAGCAATAATATGTCACTTTGGTATTTTAAATAGAACACCCTGTATATTCTTTTGAAAAATATATTACTTGAAAGTGTGTTGGAGTGAGAAATTGGGAGAGATCCAAGAACGCGAGTTTGGTGAAGGTCATCTAAGGAGGTGGTGCGTCCGAAGAACACACCAGGTAACAAATTTTGTTTTATTGTTGAACTGTGGTGCTGGCATTGTGTTATAAAACTGTGTGTGCTTAGAATTAAGTGGTGGAAAATTTTATGAACTTAAATTTAATTTGATTACCGTATACAAAAGACAATTTTCTATTATTATTTGAGTGGGTAAAAACAGGAATAATAATTTTTGATGTAAACAAACGGGTCTTTAGAGTAATTTGACCATGCAATATTTTATGCATATCAAGGAAAAAGGTTTATACTGAGCTCACCATAGACCAAGAAAAGGTAAATTTAGGGGTTTCACGATAGGCCCATATACTTTGAAATAAAAATGTTGAAGTGTAATAACTCACAAACAATTTAGATTGAAAAAAATGGTGAAATGTTTTATTGTAAATTTAAAAGTGTACATAATGAAATTGTCGGAATTAGCATTTATGTCATACGAATAAAAGGGTGTATGTTTGTCCAAGGATCCTATTTTATTTTTGTATTTTGTTGTGTGTAATATAAAGGTGTTGAAAGAATGTGTAGTTGGGGTAAGTATATCATAGGAGGTAGTGCACAGAGCTAGCTGAGAAAGATCAAATTGGGAAGGCAGTTTGAAGCAAATTGGTGGAGTTGGTTTGAAGTCCAGACAGGTTTGTAGAAATAGTGGGGCACGAATTAGTTAGTTGAATCACAGAAACAATGGCTCCCCCCAATGGTAGGGCTCGAATTCATCCAGATTTAACCATACAGGAAATAATGACGCCCAAATAGTAGGGCACGAATCCAGATTTTAGGGCTTCCTTTCAGAATAATGAGCACAGAAATAATGGCTCCCAACGATAGGGCTCGAATTCACCCAGGTTTAATCATACAGAAACAAATAAATAAATAAATATATATATATATATATATATATATATATATATATATATATATGAATCTGTTTAATAAAAGCTCCAGTTTATATACAAAAATTATCTCTTTTATAGATCGTTCTAGTTTATTACGGAACGTAGTACACCGTAATGATGCAAGGTTCTAAGGATAATTCATTAGCGTCAATCGCGTGATTGATTTATAATAGTGTCACGCGCTGACTCGTTCTTGTGGTCTCCTTCACTATTACGTAAGGCTATTAAACCGCGTTCTTATCGACATTTTTATCACATTTTAATGTTCTGGCGGCTTCTTCGAATATATATATATATATATATATATTATCATCATCATCAACATCAGGTCTTCAGTCCTGAAACTGGTTAGACGCGTACCCTCATTGTTTCCTATTCTGTGCTAACCTACACATTTTTCTGAAATTTGCAGTCTGCATCTTTCACTATCTGTGTGCAATACTCTGACATAGTTCTATCGCTACCTCTTCCTTTCTATCTCTTCTTGTAATATATCCTGCACTATTCCCAAAAATGCTTTAGAACGTATCCTGCCCTTCTATTTCTACAATTTGTTTTTGTTTTCCACAACTATCTTTATTCCTCTACTATTTTTATGACCTCTTTGTTATTAACTTTGTCTGTTGATGTTATCATCTGAAGCACAACATTCCAAAAGGCTTCTACCGTTTTTCTGTCTGCTTCTCATACTGCCCCTATTTCATAAACGTACTGTGCTGTACTCCACACATACGCTTTAAAATATGTTTTACTTGTTACTATATTTGTTGTCTTCGAACACACCCACTGTTCTTCCATTGTTTACAAATATATACCCAATTTCCCCAATATTTATAAGTATGTGAAGGGGTTAAGTAGCCTGCGACTACCAAGATTCCCCAACACTTGAACATTTGCCGAATTAATAGATTTCCAATATATCTTTTTGCACCATCAACATTGTTTGAAAATATTTCAAAACCAACACCTAAGTGTTTATAATAATCATCAAATTTAAGTGGATTTATTTCTTTTTTCGTCATTAGGTTTTCCATCTTGAAACTGGTTGGATGCATATCTTCACTTATTTCTATTCTGAACTAGCCTACACTGTTCCCTGAAATTTCCACAGCCTAGATACAGCTCGGTTCTCCTTCTGTTGTTTTTTAATTACACGCCCTATTTCACAGAGATTCAGTGATATGTGAAGCGGGTTAAACAGCCTGTGGCTACCAAGATTCCCCAATACTTCGACACTTGCGGAATTAATAATTTTCCAGTAAATTCTTTCTCACAATTAACATTAGTCGAGAATATTGCAAAACAAATACCTGTAGTTGCTTATAATAATCATCAGGTTTAAGTACAGTTATGTTTTCGTCATTAGGTTTTCCATCTTCGAATTGGTTGGATGCATACCTCCATTGATTTCCATTCTGAGCTAGCCTGCACATTTCCCTGAAATTCCCACATTCTACATCTGTCACTATCTGTGTGCAATAGTCTAACCTAGGTCTACCTCTACCTCTCTCTTTTCCTATCTCTGGTTCTAATATATTCCGCACTATTCACTCATGCCTTAGTATGTGGCATATCATCCTATCTCTATTTTTTTACTGTTCTCTACATACTTCTTTCTTCTCCTACCATTTCTAGTACCTTTTTGTTCTTAACTTTGTCTGTCCATGATATCTTCATCATACGTCTGTAGCACTACATTTAAAAGGCTTATCTTTTTCCTGTCCGCTTCTTCTACTGCCCAGGCTTCACAGTCGTACAGTGCTGTGGTCCACACATATGTTTTAAGCATTCTTTTTCTTGTTTCTATGTTTGTTGTCTTTGAACACGGTAATTGCTTTTTCTTGTTAAATGTAGCACAACCTTATGCTAATCTTTGTTCCATATCTTTTGCGCTCTTTCCATCTTGCGATATGTGGCTTCCTAGGTAGCAGAAATCCTTAACCTGTTCTAAGTTCTCTTTACGTATTTGTATGCTAGTTTTTAAGTTATTTTCCCCTCCTTTGCATTCTAGAACTTTAGTTTTATTTTTGTTAAGTTTCAGACCGTATCTCTCTGTTAGAACTGTTTCCATTTCATTACAAGCAGCTTCTAACTCTTCCTTGCTAGATGCTAATACCGCTATATCATCTGCAAATCTAAGTATATCATTCTTTTGTCCACGCATAATAATTCCAATGTCTTCTTGCATTTGACAGTATTCATTGCTTCTTCGATGTACAAGTTAAAAATTAATGGGGATAGGGCACACCCCTGTGTCACCCCTTGCCTAATATTTACTTCTTTACATTCCTGCTCTAATTCTATTACCACTGTTTGCCCTTTGTATAAGCTATGTACCATCTAATCTATCCCTAAAACTCATCCCAATCTTTTTCAGTATTTCAAACATTTTTTTCTATTCTACATTGTCAAATGCTTTTTCCAGATCTACAAATTCTATATAAACACTTTCTCCTTTTTCTATTGTTTTCTCCCTCAGAGTTAAAATAGCCTCTCTAAGTATAGGATATCTTAAGTCATCCTTTTCAATGTTTGATTCTTGTTCTAATGCTGTTAGTCCTTCTCCTGCATATAAATTCTCTATATATTCTTGCCATCTATCCACTTTCTCAACATTTTCTATAATGACGTTTTCTCCTACGTCCCTTATATTTTTGCTATATGGTTTTATATCCCTAAAATTCTTTCTAATTAGTGTGTATGCTTCATCTGTCTTTCCTATTTCTATCTTAGTTTGTACATCTTTGCACTTTTCATCAATTCATTGTTATTTAGCTTTCTTGCATTTGCGAATAATATCCCATTTTATGGCTCTGTATCTCTGTTCTCCTGTTTCATCAGATTTATTTTTGTATTTTCGTCTTTCTTGTATTAGACTAGGATATCCTTTGCTATCCATGGTTTATTATTTTCTTTTTGTGTATACCCCAGAATATCTCTGGCCACCATGTCAAAACTGGATTTAATGTTATTCCATTCTGTTTCTACTTCCTTAGTATAAAAAATTTTCCCGATATCGTTCAGCAATTCATTTGACTTTTTTCAAATATTTCGTAGATATCTTTATCTGTTAGTTTCTCAAAGTCAAATTGTCTTTTTCCGTTCTTTTTTTTCAAATTTTTGAATTTAAGAGTGGCCTTCATAATTACAACGTCTTTAAAAATTAATTTCCGGCTTCAATCGATCAGTAGATATAAAATTTCTCAATGTCTGGCTTATAATTTCAAAAAGGCAGATTTTGAAAGAATGTAGTATTTGTTTTCAGAAGTAAACTGGGATCCAATTTTCAAGGGTACAAGTGCAGAGGAATGTGTTGAATCATTTTACACTATTATTGACCATATCTTTAGTCAGGCAGTACCTCAAACTAAAACTGCTTTTAAGACATATCCTCCATGGTATAACTCTAATATTATTTATAATCTTGAACTGAAATAAAAGTATAGACATAAGTGTCAATTTACAAATGATATTAATGACAAAAAAATATACACACAACTTAGGTCACGACTTAATAAAGATGTTAGAATAGCACAAATAGCATACATGTCTCAAATAGAACATGATGTAAAACGCAATCCTAAGGAGCTGTTCGCTTATATTAATAAAGAAGAAACACTTCTAGGATCCCAACATCTTTAGTTTACAAAGGAGTTACATATAGTGATGATAAAAGTATTGTTAATGCTTTTGCACATCACATTTTGATCGCAATATCACTCAGTTGATTGTAGATCTAAAATTTGTCTATGAAAAAAACCTTCTAGAAGCTATTGGTAAACTCAAAACCAAAAATTCTATGGGAGACGACAATTTTACAACATATATATTAAAGGGTTGTAAAGACCTTTTCGCCAGACCGTTGCAGTATATATTTAATTTGTCATTATCAACCCACTGCTTTCCAAACCAGCGGAAAATAGGTAAGGTATGTTCAATATTTATAAAAGATCATAAAAATGAAATTGAAAACTAATGTCCACTCGTTATTCTATTATGCTTTTCTAAGATATTTGAAATTATTCTATACAGCTACTACGCTTTTGATATCAGTCAAGCAGCATCGGTTTATGCCTACTCGTGCTGCCATAACAAATCTTACAAATTTTTGTACATATATTTTGAATGCCCTCGATAATTCTCGCAAAGTCGATGCTTTCTACTAAGATTTTTTAAGGTATTTGAAACAGTTTCTCATTCTGCGCTACTCCATAAATTAGAGTTCCAATTCAATCTTTCTACTTGTCTAGTGCAATTTCTAAAGTCATATTGACTCAAGGAATTTAAATGTTGTTAACAATAACATAAGGTCAAATTTATACATTGCAACAGCAGGTATTCCGCAAGGAATTAATTTAGGTCCACTTCTCTTTTTAATATTTATTAATGATATAGTTGATACAATCTCATCTAAGATTTTATTGTTTGCAGACGACATTATACTGTATAAACAAATTACATCAGCGGTGGATTGCAACATGCTGCAAAATGATCTGAATAGTTTACTAAGCTGGTCAATAAGAAATAAATTTCGTTTTAACTACGATAAATGCTTTTATATCAAATTTTCACGTAAGATTAATAATATAAATTTTTGAGTACTGTATGAATAATAAATCAATATTGCTCATATTCAAAATAAAAGATTTAGAAGTTACATTGGATGGTTAAACTCAATTTTCAAGCACATATTCTGCAAATTATCAAGGAGTCATATATTGCAACAGGCCTCATCATAAGGAATTGTAAGGAATTTAGAGATCCTAATACACTCATCATACTTTTTAATAGTTTTGTTAGGTCAAAGTTGGAATATTGATCCCCAATTTGGTCCCCTAGCTACATCATTAATATTGTTATAATAGAAAGTATTCAGAAAAGATTTCTGAAACATGTACTATTCAAGCAGGAAGAAAATTATCCTCTGATTCTATCGTATGAACCATTACTTAATAATTTTAATAGTATCAGTCTCGGTAACTCATAGCTGACATTTTATTTTTATATAAACATGGGAATACAGAAGTTGACTGTCCTGATCTGTTAAGTACAATCTTGTTAAAGGTGTTATCAGGAATGTCAATGAGAACCGCTCACACCTTCATGTATGATTGTCCTAGAACCAACTATATAATGCATTCAACGTTAGTTCGTTCCGTCGAAATGTTTAATTAATTTTGTGCTGATTTAGATTTGTTTAATTCCACTACAACTGAGATTAGAAAATATTTATTAGATAAAATATCAAATGACTATTATAATACCATACGATAAAAATAATAGCATCAAATTATAATGTGGGACTGTTGTATAACACCTTTGCGCAATGGCTTTGTGCTGTTGAGAAGTTGCTAAATAAATAAATGAATAAATAAATAAAGCGTGTACAAATGAGTGCAAAATTTCCCCCAATAAATTTATATATATATATATATATATATATATATATATGCTGTTATAAGGAGTTGTTTAAGGGTGTACTTTATAGTAAAGGTCGTTTAGAAATGAGAAATTACCATAGGCAGCAGAAAACTGCATTTATTTAGTAAAGAATTGAGAAATGGAGATAGTTTGTAAATAGTAAGCAGTCAACACCCTGTATATAAAGTATAAATAGTTTTAAGCGACGCAAATACACACAGGAAGACGCATAGTTAGCGTAGGAATAAGGAAGACATGCATTAGGTAAATAGGAGATATTTAATACCCTGTAGATATAGTTTTAGTTAATTTAGGCAATGTAAATAATGATATTTTTCAGTGGGAAGCACGCGTACTTATAAGTAAACATAATAAAGTGTAATTAAACACGCATTCAAAAGAGTTCCAAACAATTAGGTTAATATGGAGATAAGAAATAGAGCTTCAAGAAGCATAAGTGAATGCATACAAGTAGTTAAGAACTTTGATAAAGAGAGGAGATTAAAAATTGCGTGAATAACAGGCAGATATGAAAATTAAAAGTCGTATTGCATCAGTTGTTTATGGAAAAGCAATTAGATTCATCAAAACACCGCATGTTTGATAACGAATACAGCTGCGACCAGGTTACAATTATTGGAAAGCATAGAAAATTACATCAGAAACTACTTTAAATGCAAAGATTTGATTCGTTAAAAATGAGCGACGAGTTTGTAGACCATACCCACTGACGGAGTAGGAGAGAAAAGATATATTAACAGGTACAGTGATAACGAAGTCAGTTTTGAACTCAAAAAAGGCCGAGGTGCGCCACTATGAAATAAAGTGATACATAATAATAATTCAAAGTGAAAAATTGTATAAGTGCCAAGATGAAAATTATGATTGCCGATTAAACGTAAGTAGATTTTGAGGAATTTTATTTTAAACTAATACATAATAATAATAGGGCTTCCGAGTCCGTGGAGAATAAATGTAAATTGGAGTCAGGGGACAATGATAATAAGAATTCTATTCTAAAGCCGGGGAGAAAAATTCAAGTTCTAAGTCAAAGGAAAATAAATGATGATAATCCAATTCTAAGTTTGAGGAAATTGATAAGAAGTAATTCTAAGTCTGTAATGAGACGACAATAAATTGGGGTGCATAAGTATAAGTTAATAATGGTAGTCCAGAGGGTGATGGCAATAATTTAAATGCGATGGTTCAAGCGTGTGGATAGACAATATTTTGCATGGGCATGTAATAATCCTGAATTGAGGGAAAATAATTTTTATTCAAATGGATGGCTTAATGCATGGGAAATACTAGCTGATTATGGGTGCGTCAATGCGAAGAAAATAGACCAGGTTAGATTTTTAGTTGTAAGACATTATTTTTCTATATTTTTTATTTGAATATTGAATTTGCTTAATATAATATGAATGTGAAAAAGTCAACATAACAAAGGATTTGAATACGTATAAAGTGCGTGATAAGATAAGAGGTTTTGAACGTTCTACACTTCTTTTATAAAGATAATAGGTTTTTTTTGGTGACCGGGTTTTGAGTAAAAAGGTATATGATTTTTAATAAATGAGATTTACAACATTAATTAATTGAAAAGTGTATTTCAAATAATTTACAAAAACTGTTCATAATATTTGTTTCATTATATAGAATCGAATTAACTGAATTTTATAATTCCAAATAAATGCTAGTCGAGGTCATAAGATAAAGTTAATGGGAGTGATTTGATAATTTAAACAATCAAGGTGGAGTTATAAGTTGAATACGAAATTGATAACAAGTAAGGCAGTAACGTATCAAATTTTGTTATTGGTAGACAAGGTTGGTTCAAGATAAAATCCAGTTAAGTTTCTGGAGGGAATTTATAGCAATATTAATAAGACAGCCCAACGTTGGAGAACGATAATTACAATTCTTGTTTATACATAGCAATATTAATTATGGTCGCCCAAACGATGGGGCGCGAATAATTTAGGGAACATAGCAATATATATATATATATATATATATATATATATATATATATGGTCATCCGGCAACTGAAATACAGGCAGTTTCAGTTGCTGGATGATCATATTCTCATTTCTTTGGACGTTTACCAATATTTCTATTGGTTTAGTGGTGGACATTATTACAAAGAAATGGAATTGTATCCTTCCTCATTGTAATTTGGATTCCTTTATTGCCACTATAAAATTGGTCTTCAATAACACTTATTTTACTTTCGATTCTGGGTTTTATTTTCAGGTTTTTGGCATACCCATGGATTCGCCTTTGTCCCCGGTTATTGCCCAGATAGTGATGGATTCACTAGTGGACTAAGTCGTCAATTCTCTCCCATTTGAGGTTCCATTTATGGTCAAGTACGTTGATGACATACTATGTTCTGTCCCTGTTCATTTAGTAGAGTACACGTTGTATATTTTTAATAGCTTGAATTCCAACTTGGTTTTTACATGTGAGAAAGGAGTATACTTCTGTATTCCCTTTCTGGATACGTTGGTTCTTAGGTCCTTGACTAACCAATTGAAGTTTGACATTTATAAAAACCTACAGATTCGGGTAGGTACATAATTTTTTTTCCAATCATTCATTCCGTCATAAGTTAAACACAATCATCTGTCTAAAACAACGTATTCTTAAAATATGTGAACTGAAATTTCGTAATAAGAATTTTAAACAATTGGAGTGTACATTGTTGAATAATTCATATTCCATAGGTCTGGAAAAGAGAGTTCTTTTTTCAAATTTGTTGCAGAATCCTTCTCGGGTTGTTTCGGATACCATTACATTTAAGAAACTACCCTATATTCAGCAGTTAACTTCTAGAATCGCCAGAATACTTAAACAGCCCGATATTTTTATAGCGTGCACGTATGACAACACGATTGGTAGATTATTTACAAAACTAAAGGACAAAATAGAGAAATCGTTATATAGCAATGTTATTTACCACATTGTAGTTGTAAAAAAATTTAAGTGGGTCAGGCAAAACAGTGGGTCAAGAACCGTGAAATACAGCACAAGAGCGCCACTAGGATAGGAAAATCTTTTTGCGCCTTGTCTTCTCATCTTTTTGCCACCAAACACATAGCGGATTTAGATAGAATAAAAATCTTAGACTTTGAAGAAAATTATCGTAAGAGATTGTTCCTCGAATCTTTTTACATTCTCCAACAACGGGACCCATTAAACAATACGTTAGATGTGAAGAATTTGAGTGCTGTTTATTCAGGATTGTACAGATTTCACAAACCTATATAATTTCATCGTAGTATGAGGTATACATATTAAATTGTATTGTTATCTTAATGATAATATAGTGTTTAAAGTTTTGAATTACCTAGTATTTGGTGGTTATCACTAAAAATTTAATTACGTACCGGTTTGACATACGTTCATCAAATGTTTCTGTCAATTTTTCAATTAATTTTTAGCAGATAAACGTTTAACTAAGTAAGTGAAGTTTGTATTGTATTGTAGTTGTTCCTTACACTCACTGCATTAATTATTTTGACTTGTTTATAACCACTTTTGGATATAGTATTGTGTTGATGTGTTAGATTTTATTACAATGGACTATTATATATGTTGTGCTAATTTTAGTAGATATTGCCACCGAGTTATGTCTTAGTAGTTATGTAGGTAACGTTGTGTGTACTTTTTAAAACTGTGACTAACCTCATTGTTTATTTAGTCTTTGAAGAAGGCACGGAATTTTGTTGCCGAAACGTTGAATTAAATTACGATTTGACATAGTAGTCTATTCATTGTTGAACGATTGTATCACAAGAGTTCACCAACCTTTGTTTTAGATATTGACTTACATTCAAGAATTCAGTATATATATATATATATATATATATATATATATATATATATATAGTACGTATGTGGTAGATAGTCAAAATTTGGTTAATATATCTTTTGCAGTTTTACAGAAAATTAAAAAATCCTTAACCTCCTTAAATGGTTGATATCTCATAAGAGTATATTCTAAAACATTTGTTTATAAGAAGAGTTTTGTTTATTTTGTGTTAAAGAGCACAAACCTAAAATTTTGTCGAGCAACTTTCAAACACTCTAAATCAAATAATTGTCCATATTGCATATTTGAACACTATCTCAATTACATATTTATAGGTACAAACAGAAATATTAGCTAGAAACTCATATTCAATAAATAATATTAAATAATAAATTATTAAATCACTAAAAGCAATATCCAACAAATTTTTAAGAATACAGTGATTTTATAAAAGAATTATTATTTATAAGGAAATGCTTCGTATTGAGATTCAAAAACGTCACTTGCTATTATCTAGTTGTTATACAAGCACTAGCTTAAATAAACTGCATGCACATGGTAAATACTTACAAGAGCACAAAGTAGTCAAGCACAAAAGCAGCTAACAGTATTCTAAAAACAAATAAAATATGAAAATCGATCATTTCGGCAACAGCTCTTTTCCACATGTGGGTATAGTATAAATATAATAACCAGGTGCTAAAAATTAAATAAAATAAAATCTGTTAGGAATTACGAATTTTCTTACTTTGATTAGATGGAGGAACTTGAGAAGTGCAAATTTCAGTAACATTATGTCCCTGAGAGGACTGTAAAGACACCATGTAGTAGTTCTGCCATAATGCTTGCATTTGCATATTATGCTGTTGAGCTTCAGCACACCATTTTCGCAACTTCAACATATACTCGTCTCTAGTATCGCCTTCATTGTTAGTTCCAGATTTTATAATATGTAAAAGATCGCGATTGGCCATTTTTGAAACTAATAAAACAAACTTGTTCAGCAACAAATAATTAGCTTTTAAATAAGGACGTGTTGTAGTTTATAAATCACAATTTTGTTAGACAATTTACATCCGGTTTAAACAAATTAATACAATATCAATGAATACTAAAGAGCAATTAACACTATAATCATTTTCTTTTTACGTGAATGAGGAGTTCGGAACAGTTCCGGTGCATTTAACTTTGCCTTCCTTTTACAAAGTGTTTCAAACTCTGGAGCTGCTAATTTACTTCCCTTGCCCTCTCAAACACCAACAATTTTAGTAGTACATTATCAGGGTAATCACCCCCTCATTTCCCCCAGCATCCTCATTTCCCCACACATCTGGACCAAATTTACATGTAAATTCGCACTATAAAGTCTTATTTTAGGAATTTCCACAAGGAGGAGATGAATCTCCTCCTTGTGGACCTCCTTGTAGGAGTTTTACCCCAACCATCCCTAACCTAAAAATCGATAACCTAACCCCTAAAATTTTTGAGATACTTCTCGGTGCCTATTGGCACCGCACCCACGAGATAAACCTATCTTGTTTGGTATCAATTAATATTAGAATTTGCTTAGCTACCCGAATCTCTAAGAATTTTTTAGATTGCATCATCCCCCAGAGAGCTACCCTGATTTTAAGATTTCTTACCAGTTGCGATTTCCGACCGTCCTTAAACATTTTTTTATACATGCGATACATTAAATTAGCTTAGAATTTTATGTAGAATCCGAATCTGCAAACAGATTTAATATAGGACCACGCCCTGCAAAATTACACACATACCCTCTGCGAGATAAATCTTTCTCCACATTTCCACCCACGAGATAAACCTACCTTGTTTAGTATCAATTAATATTAGATTTTTCTCAGCTATCCAAATTTCTTTAAATTTTTCAGATTGCATCATCCCCAAGGGAGCTACCCCCATTTTAAGATTTCTTACCTGTAGCGACTTTTGAGGGTTCTTATAAATTTTTAGTCATGCGATACATCTTGTTAGTCTAAAATTTTATGCAGAATTCGAATCTGCAAACAGATTTGAAATCGGACCACGCCCTGCAAAATTACACATATACCCTCTGCGAGATAAATCTTTCTCCACACTTCCACCCACGAGATAAACCTACCTTGTTTGGTATCAATTAATATTAGATTTTTTTCAGCTACCCGAATCTCTTTAAATTTTTCAGATTGCATCATCCCTAAGGGAGCTACCCCAATTTTAAGATTTTGTACCAAGATCAATTTCTAATCACCTCTCCTTTTTAATATCGACAATCCTTTAACCAAACACGTAGCAGTATTAACATAATTTAAGCATGCGAAAATTTAATAATATATTTTATTCGATTTACAGTTTAATAAACTAATTACAATTTTTACAAAGTATAACATTATTTCCTATGTGTAACCGAATCCAAGTAGTTTAACCTGTTACAAAAAAAAAGATTAATGTGTTGTTTAAATAGACCTGTAATAAAAAGAGATTAATGTAAAAAAGAGGAAACGTGTTTTCGGTTAATAAGACATATTATCGTTAATCTAACAATATGTTTTACTGTCCAGCGACACCACGTGGAGGTAAACACATTCCAATGTAATGGGTTTTAAATATGAGAATGGGAAGGTCAACTTTTACATAATCATCGCGTGGTTAATAATTAAGAAAGCTGTATATAATTTCTTTTTAAACGTGTATATCTTCTCCAAACAAATGCGGTTATTATAATAGGAAAGTACGCTAAATGCAAGTCAATTAACAGCAATTAAATATTGCTTACTGACCTACCTTAATTAGGTTGCTGTGCTATTAGGACCAGGGTATCCAGACTTTAACACCTCCATATCGCACGCTTTACACAGATGTTAGTTGTTTCGTACAAGACCCTTTAACAGCTGGCGGAGCTGAACGTTTACTGCTTAATGACATACCGTGTTGTTTTCCTTGTGTCGCTGTAAGTTGTCCATTCTCGTAAAAGCGATACTGCAAGACCCAGAGTTTAAGTACTTTGCTGCTGACGGATGTATAAGCTTAACCGTGGACGATGTTACACCACGACATTTGTTCTAGAGCCGTTTGAGAGCATCCCTCCTGGTAAAGTAGACGTGACAGGGCTCGCATTTAAAAACGTTTAGTACAAAACAAAACCCGCACTATAGCACATTGGTTAAACTTGTAAGCCAACTAACTAAAAAGCTTACTCGAGCGTACCTGATTTATGTTCCTTATAGAATGCATACCGAAGGTTTCCGAAGACACCCGAACGAAGTCTCGGATTCAGCGGGGGACTAAATGAGGTCATAATCCTTGCTGCTCGTCCAATACATTTAGCGCCAATGCATGCACCTGGGTCGCATCGTCGATGGTGCGAATGCCGTTAGTAGAAACATCTGAAACGTCTTCCATGTTATACGGATCGCGTGCATATTAAAAATCCAAAAGGGTGATATAACACGCACACAAATTGTCTGCAAGTCGTGCTGTAGAAGATGCAGTGCTACTATAACCAAAAACTTAATAAAAACACTTTAAACCTTTGCTAAGGGAATACCAAACTTGTCTACAGAATACTTACTAATAAACCAATTTAATTTTAAATAACTTCTACGTCATACTTTAGGAAATGGTAAGCTTGAATATTTTCTAAATGAATCACCAAGCGAAAGTATATGCTTAGCGGTATTTAAATTAACCATTAATTTCCAATTTTTACGACCGTCGTTAATTATAGATTAAAATTTAATTTGTGCACGTTCGAGCTTCTCGTAAACTAACATATTTTATAGCAACAATGCGCTGTATAATACATGCATACCCCTTCGCCGCGCTACTGCTATTCTTGTAATTGCTAGAAAAAGTCACTCTCCTTTTTACTGTTAGGATCGATACAAAGCACCAATTTTTTTATACTTTCTATAGCACATCGCGTGCTTTTTCGTATGATAATTAAATTTTGCTTCTGTAGGCTTTTACACTTTCGCATAGCGGTCGATCGCACGTAATGATTTCTAGAACCGGTAAGTACTTGATATCGTCCAAATAGAGAATTAGATGCTCGATGTCTGTCAACTTCCAATTCCCTCGTAAAAGGTAGAAAAAACTCGGTCAATCATCCATCTAACTTAAACTTCTACCCGCTCCTGTTCTGATAATTTACAAACATTTTTCAAACGACAATGGGCCGAGAATTTTTAAACCTCCGAGGGATCTTTAAGTCGTGATCAATTACACATCCGAACTAGGCGTAAACTAACATATTTTGCAGCAACTGTATAATACATTGCATACCCCTTTCTCTGCGCTACTGCTATTCTTGTAGTTGCTTGGAAAAATCAGTCGTCCTTTTTACTGCTAGGGCTGCTAAAAAACACTATTCCATACTTTCTTTATAAGTGTAGCACATCGCGCACTTTTTTGTCGGTTAATTAATTTTTGTTTATGTAGGCTTTTACACTTTTGCATATTTAAACATCTAATACGACCGATTAACCACTTTCGATTATTCTAACGGGGAACCACCATACATCCCGCCGCACCGTTCTTTTTTGAATCCTATGGGCTTCCGCACACTAACACCTGACGTATCTTTCCTACTATTTGTTAAACAAAAACTACTGGTATCGCCATTGTGGACGTAAGCAGATGTTTGTGGATGTGTACGAGAATATGTAACCATATACATTAATGAGTCTAAGCTATTTTATTTAGTCCAAGAAAATTATTATTTTTCTAATCCACAATTAATAATCGTCTTTATAGGTTCCACATTTCTACCATTACCCAATGACTGGTGCTACGTACATGGAAACTTTAATTTCTTATTGGAGAATTCTTATTCTCCACGCACTGCTGCGTAGCTGCATGCCCACCCTTTGCAGGTATATGCTCGTTATAGATTGTAAGACCCTCGGTTTTACTTAACTACAATTCGTGAGACCCTTTAATCTTTTAATCGTATCTTTCTCGCCTACAATACAGTAGGACTTAACATTACTACCAACAAATTCTAATACTGGACCCACATTAAATCGTCTTTGAATTTCTCTACAATTTTTTGTTAACAAGTGTTATATTGTATTTATTATACGCGGGGTAGTCACTCTTTTAAGATAAATATATTTTGTTTAGCATCAACTAATATTTAATTTTTCTAGAGACCCCAAATCTGTAAATAAATTTTAAATAGGACTACCCCATACAAAGTTATGCGTTTTAAAGACCCCAAACCTCTAATTTTTTCTTATCTTTATTTAACTCTATCTTTAAAACCCTTTTTTCGCTAACCAAGACATATGCTTTAACCAACCGTTTCCCTAGAAATCTAAAACCACTGTGTCCCGCGAATACCACGTGGAGATAACACGTCTACTCTGTCAACCAGGATAGAAGCAGGAAAGATTTGGAAGGTGGGCGAAGAACTTAAAAATTATGGAATTTAAAAACTAATATATACAATAGATTTACAAAATCTATACAAATATAAACAACTATCTTATATCTTTACGTCCCCATGCGTAGATTGTTGTACTATTAGGAATGATATACCTTTTGTCATCTTCCCTCGATAAATTAATTTTATTAATTATATGCGTGTACAAATCGTGTTTTTACTCCGGATACATACGCCGGCAAGTACTCCACACCAAATAAAGAATTAAATGCTTGGTGACTGTTAACATCCGCTTCCCTCGTGTACGCCCAAACACATCCCAGCCCATGAGCACCCCTGCGCATGCACACCCCCGCCCATGCGCGTACGCACCCCTGCCCATGCTCGCTGCCCATGAACACCCCTTTCTGTGCGACTGCTACTTCGGGGTAACGTTACAGCCTTTTATAAATAAGGAACAATGTTATATACTATTATAAAATGTTTATTCCGACATTATACATAACAAATTTGAAAATATTTAATACCAAGCATGGAGTCATTTAACTTAATTTTAATACAAAGTTATACACAGAAGACAGTCCTTTCTTTATGTTTGTTTGCAGTGGTTTTAATTTTATCTAATTTTATTCGCAGCTTAAAATTTAAATCGACACCCAAGTCTTCTATCTCCTTTTCTAACCAATAGTTTGATACATAAAGACCGTCTAGGTTTTCGAATTGTAAAATGTACCGAAGTTTGCCTCTATATTTAAAGTCTTTGATTCCACCGACAACCAGATCCATTCCTTCGTGTAATTCTTGCAGCTTGTGACAATCTTTTAATCGCAGCTTTCCCACTATATCCTGCATACGTATCTTGTTAGCTTGATCGACTTCTTCTTGTCGGTATTGGAGGAAACTTTTCTCCCACACACCGTTGTGTAGTTGCATATCCACCACTTTTGGGAATATATAGTTGTTATAGGTTGTAAGACCCTCGGTTTTAAATGATCCGAAAGGTTCTTTACTAGGTAAATATACAATGTTTAGCGGAACCCCCTTGCGTGTGGTGTACGCCAAGGTTACGAAACCCGCATTCCTTAGTTCGTCTTTGTTATCTGCCATTTTGATAAATACGTTTTAGAATAACCTTTTAAAAAGTATACGGATTTAGTACCATCCTTTTCTGCAAGAACACCTACATAACTAAAAGAGTCTTTCTTACTAACCGCAAATGCATACAGCTTGTACAACCCGGATGTATCTAAGTCAGTTCATCGACACATAAAATCATCTTTTAATTCTTCCTCATTTTCTCTAATAAGATGTTCTTTGTCTAACACATCTTTGTACTGTTCGCGTATTGTCGCAGTGTTTTCCATGTAGTCCAATTTTCGCCTTTTTGCATCCATTTCCTCTAATTCCAGTTGTCTTTTCCTTCCACTTACAGCGTATGGCATACATAATGGGGTAATTTCCTTTAACGTAAACGGATAGAGTTTACTACCAATATTTGCGCGTTGTCGTACAACCTCTGGGCGAATGTTAGGTGTATTTATCAATCCCAATTCCGAAATGACTATTTCTTTTGGAATTGTAGAATATGGTGTTGCAGATTGTGTAAAATATGTAATACCTGCTTTAATGTAGCACTTGTGTAAGATTTTTATTTTATCTTGACTGTCTTCCTCCTCTACTATCTCCAAATAATTTACGGGTAAATAGTTGAAACTAAACGCCGAAAGCACATACTTTATCAATGTTTCCCTTTCTTTTGGTTTTTCGGACAACTTAATTTGCAAGCCCGTCAATTTCTTTGTATTACCATTCCCCCAATACACGTACTGTAGTAGGTTTTATACACTAAACAGCAACTATTTTGTAGCTTGTCCGATAGCTTACTCCACATTTTGGCAAGTGGTACCGAGTACATTGGCGCCTTTAGGAAGTATAACTTACTATCTTCCAATAACGTTAAACAGTCTTTTAAGAGATTATACACCCGTTCCGCACTGACATAGCTTCCAATTGCACAGTTGTATATTGTCGCTTCCAATCGCGTAATACCATGTTCTTTGGCCAAAGTAGACGCAAATGTTTCCTTAAACGTACATCCGGACAACGTAAAAATCTAGTATATGATTGCCAAGTTGTTTATTAACACCAGGACTTGTTATCTGACACACAAATTTGTTGTATATCTTAATTCTTGCATTGGTTGTTAGCCATGTTAAACAATCAATTCCTACAGTTTTATCGTTGTCAACTATAATATTACACTTTTCTTCGTATTCGCCCTTATAGCAAAAGTTATGGTTTGTAGTTAAATAATTACACATCTCCATCTTGCTAAATATACCCGCAAAATCTTGGGTTACATCCATGTCAAAAAGATAGAAATAATCTTTTTCGAGTTCGTCTAATATATCTTGTAGTTCCTCCAATAAAGTTTCCAACTTAACATCTGCTAGTTCCACTTTGTATGGAACACATATAGGATTTTGGAATTTTTTATTAATGCATTCGAGGTCTTCTTCTCCGATAATTTCTTTTACTCTCTGGCCCATCTTGTTAGTGCTTTCCAGAGAAAACGGAAGCTTAGCTTTAACACCATGCCTAGCGGAAACAAATCGGTCAAACTTTCTTCGTAGATAGCTGTTAAATGCACCACAAATTTCTTTTTTTAGGATAAACATCCTTTTGCTTGCAGAGGTTTGTTCGGCGTCAGAAAAGTCGCAAATTTTAACCAACATTATATTGTCACAAAATGGTTCTGTAATTGGTGTGTAGTCCACCAGTCAGCATCTGCTCGCCTTCGACATAACAAATATTACCAATATCTGTTACCAGATTATTGTTGCACATATTTTCTGTCAACAGCCATAACCCAAATCGCTCATTTGTCGGTTTCACTTTATTCCCAAGAAGTTGAGAAACGTTAATCACCTTTGAGACGCTCATGTTTACCTTTCTAGCTACTATCGAATACTAAATTGAATACGAAAAAAATTGTTCTCTTATGTATTCTACAGAGTGGGGGCGTATATTGCCGAAGATAGTCGAATATGTTGTTATCCGACCTAAGCCGACAGGGATGCGCATCAACATATATCCGGATACATGTAGGATGTTAAGTTAGGGTGAAATTACCCCATAGGGTGAAATTGCCCCATGACCACATGACCATATGACCACATGACCACATGACCATATGACCACATGACCACATGACCATATGACCACATGACCACATGACCATATGACCACATGACCATATGACCTAATTGCTTTTTAATGAGTTTTCTCATTAAACACCCATTAGCACTAATTGCTTTTTAATGAGTTTTTCCATTAAAAACCAAGTGTGGACCTAGGTTAGATAAAAAGGAAAAATTAATAGGTTAGGTCAGCGCCGCGGCGCTGACCTAACCTATTAATTTTTCCTTTCATTGTATATTTACCTAGTAAAGAACCTTTCGGATCATTTAAAACCGAGGGTCTTACAACCTATAACAACTATATATTCCCAAAAGTGGTGGATATGCAACTACACAACGGTGTGTGGGAGAAAAAGGATTTCCTCCAATACCGACAAGAAGAAGTCGATCAAGCTAACAAGATACGTATGCAGGATATAGTGGGAAAGCTGCGATTAAAAGATTGTCACAAGCTGCAAGAATTACACGAAGGAATGGATCTGGTTGTCGGTGGAATCAAAGACTTTAAATATAGAGGCAAACTTCGGTACATTTTACAATTCGAAAACCTAGACGGTCTTTATGTATCAAACTATTGGTTAGAAAAGGAGATAGAAGACTTGGGTGTCGATTTAAATTTTAAGCTGCGAATAAAATTAGATAAAATTAAAACCACTGCAAACAAACATAAAGAAAGGACTGTCTTCTGTGTATAACTTTGTATTAAAATTAAGTTAAATGACTCCATGCTTGGTATTAAATATTTTCAAATTTGTTACGTATAATGTCGGAATAAACATTTTATAATAGTATATAACATTGTTCCTTATTTATAAAAGGCTGTAACGTTACCCCGAAATAGCAGTCGCACAGAAAGGGATGTTCATGGGCAGCGAGCATGGGCAGGGGTGCGTACGCGCATGGGCGGGGGTGTGCATGCGCAGGGGTGCTCATGGGCTGGGATGTGTTTGGGCGTACACGAGGGAAGCGGATGTTAACAGTCACCAAGCATCTAATTCTTTATTTGGTGTGGAGTACTTGCCGGCGTATGTATCCGGAGTAAAAACACGATTTGTACACGCATATAATTAATAAAATTAATTTATTGATTGAAGATGACAAAAGGTATATCATTCCTAATAGTACAACAATCTACGCATGGGGACGTAAAGATATAAGATAGTTGTTTATATTTGTATAGATTTTGTAAATCTATTGTATATATTAGTTTTTAAATTCCATAATTTTTAAGTTCTTCGCCCACCTTCCAAATCTTTCCTGCTTCTATCCTGGTTGACAGAGTAGACGTGTTATCTCCACGTGGTATTCGCGGAACACTGTGGTTTTAGATTTCTAGGGAAACGGTTGGTTAAAGCATATGTCTTGGTTAGCGAAAAAAGGGTTTTAAAGATAGAGTTAAATAAAGATGAGAAAAAATTAGAGGTTTGGGGTCTTTAAAACGCATAACTTTGTATGGGGTAGTCCTATTTAAAATTTATTTACAGATTTGGGGTCTCTAGAAAAATTAAATATTAGTTGATGCTAAACAAAATATATTTATCTTAAAAGAGTGACTACCCCGCGTATAATAAATACAATATAACACTTGTTAACAAAAAATTGTAGAGAAATTCAAAGACGATTTAATGTGGGTCCAGTATTAGAATTTGTTGGTAGTAATGTTAAGTCCTACTGTATTGTAGGCGAGAAAGATACGATTAAATAGATTAAAGGGGTCTCACGAATTGTAGTTAAGTAAAACCGAGGGTCTTACAATCTATAACGAGCATATACCTGCAAAGGGTGGGCATGCAGCTACGCAGCAGTGCGTGGGAGAATAAGAATTCTCCAATAAGAAATTAAAGTTTCCATGTACGTAGCACCAGTCATTGGGTAATGGTAGAAATGTGGAACCTATAAAGACGATTATTAATTGTGGATTAGAAAAATAATAATTTTCTTGGACTAAATGAAATAGCTTAGACTAATTAATGTATATGGTTACATATTCTCGTACACATCCACAAACATCTGCTTACCTCCACAATGGCGATACCGGTAGTTTTTGTTTAACAAATAGTAGGAAAGATACGTCAGGTGTTAGTGTGCGGAAGCCCATAGGATTCAAAAAAGAACGGTGCGGCGGGATGTATGGTGGTTCCCCGTTAGAATAATCGAAAGTGGTTAATCGGTCGTATTAGATGTTTAAATATGCAAAAGTGTAAAAGCCTACATAAACAAAAATTAATTAACCGACAAAAAAGTGCGCGATGTGCTACATTTATAAAGAAAGTATGGAATAGTGTTTTTAGCAGCCCTAGCAGTAAAAGGACGACTGATTTTTCCAAGCAACTACAAGAATAGCAGTAGCGCAGAGAAAGGGTATGCAAGGTATTATACAGTTGCTGCAAAATATGTTAGTTTACGCCTAGTTCGGATGTGTAATTGATCACGACTTAAAGATCCTCGGAGGTTTAAAATTCTCGGCCCATTGTCGTTTGAAAATGTTTGTAAATTATCAGAACAGGAGCGGGTAGAAGTTTAAGTTAGATGGATGATTGACCGAGTTTTTCTACCTTTACGAGGGAATTGGAAGTTGACAGACATCGAGCATCTAATTCTCTATTTGGACGATATCAAGTACTTACCGGTTCTAGAAATCATTACGTGCGATCGACCGCTATGCGAAAGTGTAAAGCCTACAGAAACAAAATTTAATTATCATACGAAAAAGCACGCGATGTGCTATAGAAAGTATAAAAAATTGGTGCTTTGTATCGATCCTAACAGTAAAAAGGAGAGTGACTTTTTCTAGCAATTACAAGAATAGCAGTAGCGCGGCGAAGGGGTATGCATGTATTATACAGCGCATTGTTGCTATAAAATATGTTAGTTTACGAGAAGCTCGAACGTGCACAAATTAAATTTTAATCTATAATTAACGACGGTCGTAAAAATTGGAAATTAATGGTTAATTTAAATACCGCTAAGCATATACTTTCGCTTGGTGATTCATTTAGAAAATATTCAAGCCTACCATTTCCTAAAGTATGACGTAGAAGTTATTTAAAATTAAATTGGTTTATTAGTAAGTATTCTGTAGACAAGTTTGGTATTCCCTTAGCAAAGGTTTAAAGTGTTTTTATTAAGTTTTTGGTTATAGTAGCACTGCATCTTCTACAGCACGACTTGCAGACAATTTGTGTGCGTGTTATATCACCCTTTTGGATTTTTAATATGCACGCGATCCGTATAACATGGAAGACGTTTCCGATGTTTCTACTAACGGCATTCGCACCATCGACGATGCGACCCAGGTGCATGCATTGGCGCTAAATGTATTGGACGAGCAGCAAGGATTATGACCTCATTTAGTCCCCCGCTGAATCCGAGACTTCGTTCGGGTGTCTTCGGAAACTTTCGGTATGCATTCTATAAGGAACATAAATCAGGTACGCTCGAGTAAGCTTTTTAGTTAGTTCGCTTACAAGTTTAACCAAAGTGCTATAGTGCGGGTTTTGTTTTGTACTAAACGTTTTTAAATGCGAGCCCTGTCACGTCTACTTTACCAGGAGGGATGCTCTCAAACGGCTCTAGAACAA
Organism: Platerodrilus igneus; assembly: GCA_036346225.1. NCBI lineage: Eukaryota > Metazoa > Arthropoda > Insecta > Coleoptera > Lycidae > Platerodrilus > Platerodrilus igneus. Next base: position 1,770,393 of record JARFIW010001263.1, read on the forward strand.
ATGTCGTGGTGTAACATCGTCCACGGTTAAGCTTATACATCCGTCAGCAGCAAAGTACTTAAACTCTGGGTCTTGCAGTATCGCTTTTACGAGAATGGACAACTTACAGCAACACAAGGAAAAACAACACGGTATGTCATTAAGCAGTAAACGTTCAGCTCCGCCAGCTGTTAAAGGGTCTTGTACGAAACAACTAACATCTGTGTAAAGCGTGCGATATAGAGGTGTTAAAGTCTGGATACTCTGGTCCTAATAGCACAGCAACCTAATTAAGGTAGGTCAGTAAGCAATATTTAATTGCTGTTAATTGACTTGCATTTAGCGTACTTTCCTATTATAATAACCGCATTTGTTTGGAGAAGATATACACGTTTAAAAAGAAATTATATACAGCTTTCTTAATTATTAACCACGCGATGATTATGTAAAAGTTGACCTTCCCATTCTCATATTTAAAACCCATTACATTGGAATGTGTTTACCTCCACGTGGTGTCGCTGGACAGTAAAACATGTTGTTAGATTAACGATAATATGTCTTATTAACCGAAAACACGTTTCCTCTTTTTTACATTAATCTCTTTTTATTACAGGTCTATTTAAACAACACATTAATCTTTTTTTTTGTTACAGGTTAAACTACTTGGATTCGGTTACACATAGGAAATAATGTTATACTTTGTAAAAATTGTAATTAGTTTATTAAACTGTAAATCGAATAAAATATATTATTAAATTTTCGCATGCTTAATTTATGTTAATACTGCTACGTGTTTGGTTAAAGGATTGTCGATATTAAAAAGGAGAGGTGATTAGAAATTGATCTTGGTACAAAATCTTAAAATTGGGGTAGCTCCCTTAGGGATGATGCAATCTGAAAAATTTAAAGAGATTCGGGTAGCTGAGAAAAATCTAATATTAATTGATACCAAACAAGGTAGGTTTATCTCGTGGGTGGAAGTGTGGAGAAAGATTTATCTCGCAGAGGGTATATGTGTAATTTTGCAGGGCGTGGTCCGATTTCAAATCTGTTTGCAGATTCGAATTCTGCATAAAATTTTAGACTAACAAGATGTATCGCATGACTAAAAAAATTTATAAGAACCCTCAAAAGTCGCTACAGGTAAGAAATCTTAAAATGGGGGTAGCTCCCTTGGGGATGATGCAATCTGAAAAATTTAAAGAGATTTGGATAGCTGAGAAAAATCTAATATTAATTGATATTAAACAAGGTAGGTTTATCTCGTGGGTGGAAATGTGGAGAAAGATTTATCTCGCAGAGGGTATGTGTGTAATTTTGCAGGGCGTGGTCCTATATTAAATCTGTTTGCAGATTCGGATTCTACATAAAATTCTAAGCTAATTTAATGTATCGCATGTATAAAAAAATGTTTAAGGACGGTCGGAAATCGCAACTGGTAAGAAATCTTAAAATCAGGGTAGCTCTCTGGGGGATGATGCAATCTAAAAAATTCTTAGAGATTCGGGTAGCTGAGAAAATTCTAATATTAATTGATACCAAACAAGATAGGTTTATCTCGTGGGTGCGGTGCCAATAGGCACCGAGAAGTATCTCAAAATTTTAGGGTTAGGTTATCGATTTTAGGTTAGGGATGGTTGGGGTAAAACTCCTACAAAGAGGTCCACAAGGAGGAGATTCATCTCCTCCTTGTGGAAATTCCTAAAATAAGACTTTATAGTGCGAATTTACATGTAAATTTGGTCCAGATGTGTGGGGAAATGAGGATGCTGGGGGAAATGAGGGGGTGATTACCCTGATAATGTACTACTAATTTTGTTTGTGCTTCAAGCTCAAGAAGCGGTGCAACTGTCCTTAAACGAAAAAAATACCAGTTCCTTTTAGGAATAGCTCCGAACTGTTTCGGAGCTTCACACCCTGGTGCTATACGCACTTAAAAGGAAAACAGCTAATATAATAATTTTGTGAACCTTGATGAAATCAACAAATCATTACATCAAACACCCTCGCGCCTCGATTTGTTTCCGTAGAAACGTTACTTGCTGCGTACGTGTGATGTACTGATAAGTTTAGTTAATAAAATGCAACCATGTACTGAGGAATTAATATGTGCCTATGTATTAATATATTTTTATGCTAATCACTATATTCATACTAACCTAAAATAACAATTTCTATGTTTGCTTTAAATTAAAATGAAACCTTATGCCAAATACATATTCTTGTAACTAGCCATCTTGTTAAACTGGAAAATGCCTTACCGTTATAAGCAGTGTCAGGATGTTCTTATACAACAATTGAAATAGTTAAACTAAAAATCCCTGTTAAATACAGATAATGTTACCCTAAATTTCTACTTGTTTACTCTATTGACACAACAACCAATAGAAATGCAAGGTTTGTACTGATTTCATCTAAGCAGTTTTTAAAATATCATAAATTTGCCGAACCTCATTATTTGGTTTAGAATTCACTTTGTGTTGTGATACCTTGCCTGAGGGTCAAAAAAATTTCACGGGTTTTTAACAAAATAATAGTTAATTGTATGTTAATAAGGCTTATTTTACAAAGTCTTAAAATTTAGAACACGTTTTAATCACTTCCAAAACGAAGTTTCTAGGTGATTCTACTGTAAAGGATTAATTAACAGTTCTCTGAAAGGCTACTTTGTTGTGATCAAACTGAAAATTAATTAAATATGGGTGTTTTTGTTGGCAATTTCAATGAAAAAACGACAAATTACAGGTTTTGCAGCATCGACGGTGCGTCAGATTGAACCAGTTTTCTCTTTGTAGGAGTTAATGAAAATCTTAAAATATCAAAAATATTACAAAGTGGAACAACTTAAACCGCCGTTTAGCCAAATTTCAAACAAGAACGAGTACTTCTGCAACTGTTTTAGTATTTGAATCGAATCGCACCTTTGTTAAATAGATGAATTTTTTGTAAAGAAGTAATCCGTGATATTAAATTCCATCATCAAGTAGACTTTGAAGTTACATTGCATCTTCTACGTTTTCCGTAACAAGGATCAGTTTTTTCTAGGCACAAACACACACGCGCGCGCGCGCACACACGCATACACACACGCACACACACATACATACACACGAACACACACATACGCAAAACTCACACGTGTACCACACACTCACATTTACACACAAACACACACCGCACATACAACTGCAAGCACACTCGCAGATACTGCAAATTGCACACACACGCGCGCGCGCACACACAGGTTATATACGTCATCACAAATCTAAGTCTTTGTTACAACTAACTCAACGTTTTTTTTACACCAAAATGTCCCCTATAGGTTCCATATGGTTACTGATCCAACGCTTCAATCACCCAACTGATACACTAATTTGAATTTTTTTTTATATCCAACGTATCAATATCGCCCAAACTCTATGTACTGTCAATACTAAAATACATTACAGTGCTTGATCGGCATATAGCTAGTCTGATACAGGCTTTCTTCGTAAACTAAGGTTCTACAGAAAGAAGTATTTTTTCCTTCCGATCGACTTCTTGATTATACATCGGAATTGCGATAACTAATTTCAGCATGTTGCTCTGTGTCATATTCTGGAAATCGATTGATATATCTTGTTACCTACACTTCCAAAATCGTGAACCCATGTTAATTTTCTTTGGCTTGTTCTTAGAAATATCCTTAAACAATAGAGATATAATTGAAATATTTATTTAATTTAAGCACGTCTACTAACTCTCTTGGTCACGCAGTATACATAAAATCGTCAAGTTAGGTATATCAGTATTCAATATACGTTATATTCAAGTTGTGAGGTTTTCAATATACCCGATCTTTCAACAAGAGGTGTCAATTTAAATCAATTGAAAAACGCAATATTTTCATGAAAAGTAAGCTTAATTTTATTTTAATTCAAAGTACAAACTCTGATTAGTAATGGAATACAATATCTGCCAAATGCCCGCTTTGTTTCTGCTTGCAAATGGTCACCGTTTTAATGCAACCTTTTATCACGTTTTTGCATAACAGCAACTTTATTTCGCCAATAACAGCTATAATATTATTTTTGAGCGCTTGAATCGTTGCTGGAATACTTGCATACACTTTATCTTTAACGCAAACCCAAAAAAAAATGGTGTAAATTCCACGATCTCGACGGTCAGTTTAAGTTTCCATTTCGAGGAATTACACGTTTAGGAAGTTTTTCATGAAATAGAGCCATTGCTTCACGAGCTGTGTGGCAGGTGGAGCCGTCATACTGAAAATAAATGTCATCCACAATCATCGCATTAATTTTAGGTCAAAAAAGTTAATGTGCATAATTCGACAACGCAATCCATTCATTGCAATCGCCAAATCCTTACATTTGATTTTCCAATACTACACCCACAGGCACTACATTGGCAAGGAAGCGAGTTTCTTTACATACAAATTTTGAATTTTGACGAACCCTTACTGTTGCAAAGCAAGGGAGGGACAACACTCACACACGAGACTTACATTTTATCTCTCATGTGAATGAGTGCGTATTTTTATGAAAAATTTAGGCGGACCGGGTCGGGATTCAAAACCAGTACCTTGGGCTTAGTAATCACACACACATACCAACCGAGCCACGGAACCGCCAACGGTCGAATCAGCAGCATTTTCAAAAAAGTGTTATCTAATTTTATTGTTAGCTCAAAACCCGCACCAATCTGTCATTCGTTAGTATTGGAGAGATTGATCGGCTTCTACTCTTGAGTTTTGTGTGCTCCAGACACGGCAGTTTTGCTTGTTTACAAACCCAGGCAGATAAAAATGAACCTTATCACTCAGAATAGTTTTTTTTTTAAATCAAGATCATGTTCATGCATATCCAAGACAAAGTTATCAAATACACGATTTTGTGCGTGATCAGCTAGCTTCAATTTTGGGGTTGACTGAAATTTATAAGTATGTACCCAAAGATCTTAATGCAAAATGCTGTGCAAAGTGACTTCTGATATCTATAATTTCTATAATAGTTTCGAAATGAACAAACCTAGGTTTTCATTCACACTCTCAGCAACTGCAGAAATATTTTCAGTTAATCTGGCCATATAACCGCAAGTTGGAGTCTTCACACCATCATCTTGTCTGATATGTTTGAATCAATCGATTAAATTTACTATAGCTGTAAGAAAAGGTACATGATGGTGACCAAAAGCAGTACGTACTCTACGAACCGTCGGTAATGTTTTCACCATCTTTGTAATGAATTTTCAATATTTAAATGCGTTGTGCAAGTGTATATCGATCCAGGCGGCTCCGTGGCGTAGTGGTATGTGTGTGACTACTACGCCCAAGGTCCCGGGTTCGAATCCCGACACGGTCCGCTTGAAAAATGTTAGGCGAGCATTTTTCACAAAAATACACCCTCGTTCGGATGAGAGGTAAAATGGAGGTCCCGTGTGTGAGTGTTGTTACGCACGTTAAAAATCCCTACCTTGCTTGGAACAACAAGGGTTCGGCAAAATTCCAAATTTTCCAGGTAAAAAAAACTCGCTTCCTGGCCAATGTAGTACCTTCGGGTGGAGCATTGGAAAATCAAATGTAATGTATATCGATCCATAACACAAAGCTTTTACTTGTCAAATGTTTTCGAAACGACGAGTTCATAAATGCCGCGAAATTTTAAATGGCACCTCTTGTTAAAAGACACATTATAAGCACCAAGTTAGTAGTAGTAGTTCTGGTAGTTCAAAGGCAATATTTAAAATGTCATTCAACATTAAAGTTGTTAGTGGTATTGTCATATCGTGATAAGTACGTACCCAAAGAAACTTCAACTTTGGTGTCTGTCTATTTTAGCAGATCATTTTCTTGCAGTTTGAATTTTTTTAGGTCTAGCTCTTACTCTAGTTTTAAAGACGATGCTGTCTAAGTACTTCATTTCCTTACAAACTACACGTTTCCTTTCTGTTCTTAACGGGGACCTGTCTTTTGCATTCTTCGAAAGACGTTCTTTAAATTATTCTCAATTATTGTAACACCAACTAAATACATCATGTGCTTTTTCAGACACAAGCAATACCGTTTCCATCAAACGTAGCAGGAAAATGACACCGACCCCAAGGATATGACCGCAAACTGCTACAAACTAATTACGAAAAAGGGGGTAATTTTGTTGTAGCATATAAACAGATAGACATATTAATATCAGCTTGTTTGATATAGCGTGGAGAACAATTTTATACCTGATGAGCTGCTTGAGAGGTCTCAAATTCAAGCTAAATCGAGTTTTTCCTTTACTGGATATCGTTCAGTCATTTAGAATTCACACATTTGCCTAAACTAAGTTTTCTTATTCACGAATGCCACTGGCGACACGTACGAGAGCGTCATAATTTTGCGATTCGGAGTTAGAAACGATATGTTTCGTTTCACACCATTTAGCAAGTAGAAGCCGCTTTGAGTGTTTCCATATTATTTGGGAGTTTACAGTACCGGCTGAATGCTCCGCAACTTATCGTTTTTACAAGTTTCACGTAGCTGAGTTTTACGACAAATACGCTATGATAGCACTGCATTATCCCTTCCGCTTTATTCAGGAGGATCGTAATGAAAGCCATGGTGCAAAGGTATTGGCATCCTTGAACATCTTAGGTGATGCAGTTTGTTCATCTATACACAGTACTATGTAGAACACAGCGGTACTTAAACATGGCATCGAAAAAGAGAGAAAAGGCCGTTATATAGGGTGGGGCAAAGAATGTTAACATTAGATCGGTGTTTAATCACGTTAAATTACAAGGCAGGAATTTGGTTACAAGATTTCAATTTGGTGCCCATCCTTCTCAATTCACTTATAGAGTCTGTCCATTGGTGTTTGTACGGTCCTCTGAGCCAAACTGAGCAAAACTAGAAAATAGCAAATCGCATGTTGTTTTCCATATTGAATAAGACTTATTAAAATTCGAAAATATATTTAAATTTGCAAATAAATATTCTTTAAGACTTTTTTCATTTTTTTCTGCTGCCTTAATATTTCTGAGTTGTTTCGAAAACCAATTCGTTTACTTAGGAAATACATTGTTACAATCTATGAACTCTAAATGTTGCTAGAGGAGTTTGACATACTGATGTCCGCATTCTTGCAATTATGTTTTGCATGTTTACTAAGCCCATTTTTACTAGAGAATCGAACACATATAGCAGATCCGTTTGTGACCCTTGCATTAAGATAGTTATTTGTTAACCAACTTTCCTAAACATTTAATCCAGCAGTAATGTGGCCTGGGGCTCGATTTTTGAGCATTCGCTTCGCTATTTATCACTTATAACTCTAGAATCTTTCCCAATCGTTATTCTTGGCTAATCGTTATTTAGCGCATACGTAAAATAGATAATGATATTGGATGGTATATAGCGAGTGGTTAGAGTTATTTCGAGTTCGGCTCGTTGTTTGGAAATTTTGTACAAAATGGACGAACTAATGAATATTTTTTTAATAGAAAATTTGGAGGAAGCTGAGAATCGTCCGCTCTTTAATATGCAGAGGTATCCTGACAACCCGTTTAACTTAAGTGAAAAACAATTTCAAAAACTTTTTCGGCTGAGTAAAGAGTTGTTTTGAATTTTAATTGATACATTGACACCTTACATGCGAAATCCCTTGAGATCTACCGACTTGGAAATACAGACAAAGGTATACAAACTTGTCTAATGACCTAAACACTTTTTTGCTTACGAAATTTTTATAGATACTGACAGCATTACATTTTTTTGCATATGACAACTATCAGGCTAGCGTTGGAGTTAAGAAATTTTTGTATGTATGCCAATCATCCGTTAGCCGCTGCTTAAAAGATTTAACAGATGCATTAAATAATCCTCGTGTTTTTAATGAATGGGTTTCTCTCCCAGACACTTTTGAAAAATTAACCTCAGTTTGTCGCAAGTAAATTTTTACACATATCAGTATTTGAAGCTCTATAATTTTATTTTAGATTTTATGAAGAACATCTTATGCCAGGAATAGTCGGTTGCATTGATTGTACCTATGTGGCAATACTTTCTTCACAAGTCGAGCATACCAATTTCCCTGAACATCTGTATGTTAACAGAAAAAATTACCATTTGATAAATGTTCAATTGGTATGTGGAATAACAATACATAATGTACAATTTATATGAATGTTTAAATTTAGGTTTGCGATTCAGATTTAAATATTATAAATGTATGTGCAAAATATCCCGGAAGTACAAACGATGCTTATATCTGGAATCGTTCGGGGTTTGCAGCAACTGTTAAAAGATTTACATAGCAGAGATCATCAGGATTATGCACTGTTGGGTGATTCTGGCTATCCCCTTCGAACATATCTTTTAACACCCTTAGAGCTTGAACCTCCTCCCAACTCTGTAGAGAAAGTGTACAATGATCGTCACAATATCAAAAATAGAATGCTGTAATGGTGTGCTAAAATCAAGATTTAGATGTTTGTTGAAACATCGTGTTCTCCATTATGACCCTGAATATGCATGTAAAATAATTAATGCATGTGTCGTTCTACACAACATGTGCATTCGGTACAATATTCCAGAACAAGAAGAGCACGATGGTGATTTAGATTTTGGGATAAACTCTAATGCTGATAATGAGGAAGCCGATCAAGAAGATGTAATGCAAAACATTAATGCAGAATTGGTATTAGAAAGGCATGCAAGACTCAGATATATTACACAATTACCATAAAGAATATATTTGAAACTACAACTCATTCCTAATATTAAAAATAATTCTAAGCATATTTATATTAAGAAATTAGTTTGTAATATTAAAATTAAGTGTAAATAAACATATATACAGCTATATACATGTAATACTTATGTTGATAATTATAAGATTTGATCCGCTATTTCGATTACTTTACTAACAAGTGCTTCTAATAATACAACTCTCCTTCTAACGCTAAAGTTGTCTTCATAGTATTAAGTTTTTCAGTTTCTAAGTTTAAACCCTGCTCCATCAAACGTAATTTATGCTCGTAGTATCTTTACTTTGTATCATTTTCTTTTGCAAATAATCCTTATAGCTAGATGCTGCCTGCGAGGCTTTTAATAGATTTTCCATTTTCGTTGGAAATTTCCGTTTGGGTATTTGCAATTTAGTTCTAGGACGATCCATTGATAGTCGGTAACTACTGTCTACTATGTCGATGGTATTAAATTTCAACTCATTTGAGGTTGTTTCTGCATTTACTTCATCACTCAGGGTATGTATGATTTCAATGTTGCTAGAATTTAAATCATCGATAATGTCTCTTGAACATTCAAAGTTAAAGGATGTAGGTGATTCATTAGCATTGTGACCTTCCACTGAAACAGCTTTGATAATATCGTAAACATCCTCTTCTACAACAGTAAGTATTTCTTTTGGTGGTGGAGGGCCACCGCCCGTTTTGTTTGCATACCTGTTTGTCACACCAATTTTGGTTTTAGTTCTTGAACGAATGTCCTGCCAGCACTAAAAGAAGTTAGGTTTAATAATGAAATATTTATATTAAAGTAAATAATACCTTTCTCAAACCTTTCCATGTCTTTTCGGCCCCGCACATAAAATTTAAGTTCCCGGCGAGTTCACTCCACTGTTTTACGGAATCCTGATGTGTAAAGGTAGCACTAAATCTACCATTTCCCAGTTGTGAATGTAGTTTGATATATTCTACAATACATCGTTTTTGTGCCTCTGTCACTTTTCCACCTCGCTTTTTAATTGTTGAATTCATTTTTTTATTTTAATAGCACAAACTATAAACGCAATATTAACCTCACTCCAAACAAATTTGCTTTTAAATGTCAGTTATCGGCTGTCAAAGATACCAGCAGCTTGAAATGCGGTGTTGTCATATACAACGATCGTAATTTAACGAATGTTGAGATGAATGATAACGAACAGCTTCAAAAGTACGAAAATCGTAACGTATGCGCTATCAACCAATCGTTATATAACGAAATCGTTATTTAGGGAATGTGGTCAAAAATCGACCCCCTTTGGAAAAAATTATAACGTGTTGGCGGTCTCTTTTTCTGGTCAAACGGTAGACTTGCCTTCCGTCCTCAAACATATAGCGCTGTCATTCTGTTTCTTAAATTTTCCGATATTGATATTAACCAAGTTGAACTTAGCAGTCCAGTGGTGGGCATAAACACCGATCTACTTTAAATTAACATATGAAGAACCACGGGTGGGCGTTTATTTGGGAAGACTTTTTTCCAAGTATAACACCTACTTGAACGTCTAATATAAAAAAAAGTCACGCTGCCTTTATCTTATAAGCTTTTTCCCATTCTTGAAATTTATGGCATTAAGCAAACATCGCCACAAACGTATTATAGATGTAGTTGAAATTAAATAAAGTCAACTATGACTCATCGTTGTGCATATGATTAAATCACAGTTATTTTATTGTTATGCTAATCTATTACCTAATTTTACCAGTGTAAATGAAATCGATACGAAAATATGCGTCTTTTGCACAGCTGAATGCAACCAATGGAGGTAGTACGGCAGACGAGTGTTTAGCTGCAGCATTGAACTATATATTGACATAACTGGAAGGGGCAGGCCGCTTGCATGAAGCTATGGTTTGTGTGTCAAGCGCAATAATAAGGATAGACGATACTGCGGGACGAGCGTCTCGTCCCAGTAATGCCGTGACTGCAATGATAAGTTAGGTTACTGTTAGAAATAGATATTATTATTAAAAACACAAATTACTTAACACGCATATCAGAACAATTGTTGCTAAAATTATTGCGGACTGTTTTGAAATGTGTGTTAACTGATTTGTGGTTTTTAATAATAATATCTAATTTGTGTTTTTTAATAATATCTATTTCTAACAGTAACCTAACCTGTCATTGCAGCTACGGCATTATTGCCGTTAGACGCTTGTACTACGGGGTTTGTTGTCGCTCTGTAACATACACGGCAAAGAAATTTAAGCAAGCAACTAGTTATGGGCATTCGTGTTTTTATCTTACCCACTTAAAGTTGTTAAATATTTACTTGAATTTATATTTATATTTATCCCATATTGTTGAAATTGCATTCTTTTAAAGAAAGTAAAATCTATAAGCTCTTAAAAGTGATTTATATTAGTATATGAAAATAATAAACCACTGCGTTGCATTTGAGTGTTCCAATGAGTATAATCCTATGAGAAGTATCCAATTTCATACGTAAGTTGTAGTAATGTATAGGTATTAAATGTTAAATTATTATTATAATAATATTTTGCAATTATGAATTAATGCTATACGGAAAGATAAATGGTATCCTGTAAAATGTAGTAGACTTTGTACTTAATATTTTTTGGAACTAGACTACCAAATTAAACCTGAATGCATAAAGAAAATTTTAAAACCGGATGCAGTGTCAACCATTTTTGCTCTTCCAAAGCACTTGCAGAAGACCGCTCCGTCTAACCGACGATTATTAAACCGAACTCTAGGTATATTTAAATATTCCGTTTTTGTATAGCGTTGAATTATAGGCTACTATTCGGAATATTGCTTTACCATCTGCTAATATATTAGAAATGGATGTAGATGCCCCACGTTGCTCTGCTATTGTGGATATCGGTACACAAACCAGAACAGGAAATACTTATATCAATAATCGTGTTCATCGTCAACAACAAAGAAATATAAAAACTCTGAAACAGAAATTGAGACGGAGGGATTTAAAAATAGCAAATATGAAACAACTGGTAGCAGAACTATCAAAAAGAGGTTACATTACAACAATAAAAATTTGGATGTTGTTTTGAAAAATTATTTTGAAGGTTATAAATATGCTATAGTCTTTGCAATTTTTAAATAGACCTGCGTCATTACGTTTTGTGACATCAAATTGTAGCGACGTTGCCACTACCAAAATCTTATTGCTACATGACTATAATAGCGTCATCGTTAGAATACAGAGATTAAATATATTTAATAGCAGATGACGAATGTGATTTGTTACTTTTTAAAAAAGTATTTTTAGGATAAATTTCTATCGATAATATTGCAGATTAAAGTCATTAATTAACAATATTCTTTATTTATTTCTATATTTTTAGCACTGAGCATATATTAAAACGAGCGTCTCGCGGTAGAAATAACGCGGCTGTAATGACAGTTGTAAACAGATTGAGGTTACGTAATTTTTTTTGTTTACATAAATTGGACGAGGTCTGTGTTAATGTTAAATTGATTGTTTATCTCCTTATTTATATAGAAGAAGTAAAAAATGAATATTTGCCTAGATTGTGGTTCTGAATTTACGTAAAATAAAACTTTGTATGGCCACTTAAGAAAATTTCATGATTTGAATATAAGAGACGTTTCTATAAGCAACCAACTTTGAATAAAAAAGAAGTTAAATTTAGTGCAATGAAGGAAATTAACTTTACACGAATGTTATCTATATATGTTAGTTTATGTATGTAAACAACTTGGTATTTTGTACTAACTTGTTGCTATTCTAGGTATCTTTCGTACTTGTGTCAATATGCAGTTTAAAGGTACTTTGCTGGAATTTCTTTAATTTGATTTGTAAATTATTAATTACTTGAGTGAAATGTGTTTAATAATAGTAATAGAGGCTTGAGGTTTCAATAATTGTATTTTTATTTTTTAAAAAGTAAACACGTTATGTACCCATACACATTCTCAATAAATACCTAAATTAATTAAGAAAGAAACTAATTTTATTTTGTCGAGAATTTTGTTTGCACTGTCAGTCGACTAAAATATGTAAAAAAACAAGGTAGAAAATTAAGATTATTTTGGTACTCCTACTAAAAGTAAAACTAAAATACTGCAGTTAATATAAGAACACTCAATCCGATAGATTTGACGAAATTACAATAACTTACCAGCGCTTGTAGCACTGATAAAACAGAGTGAAAACTGAGCATTAAATTAGATTAGTCGCGTACTTGTAGGTTTCCCATCAAAATCGCTGGGATTGTAATAATTTCCAGTAATTTGTACATGTATTTCTGCGAGTGGTTTCCCCATCGGATTTTATTCCCAAATAAGAGAAAGCAGAACGAAATCTAACCTTATAAGCTTTAGTGTTAATTAAACCTACTTTCTACTGAGATAATACACTGTCTTATCTTAACATAAAATCAGGTGATGTATGATCAGATTAACATTAAGGTTTGAGTTATTAACCAAACCATCCCTAATAAAAATTTCTTCTGGTAGGGTAGGCTTTTTAAGATCATTATTCCTTGTTGATTTCTTCTTTGTTGAAAAAAGCCGCACCTGATGTTCAACGTTTTTATTAATATTAATCTCTTCTGTAGTTTTTAGATCAATAGATTTTGCTTTATTTAATGTGTCAATGATTTTATCAAATTGCCTCATTATAGCCAGATGTATGTCGTCAGTTAACGAAGCATTCTCACATAGGCCTATTATTAGCTCGGCTCTTTTTTTTAATAATATCATTTTTTGAAGATTTTGCTTTATGTAAAATATTACTGCTGAAAAGTTCATTAAGGTTACTAATATGCAAAGGTGTCAAGATTTGATTTGTAAAACTGTATCGCACAAGCATGTACGTGTTTGCAAATGTTAAGCTTTATCATGTTGTCAATACAGGTGCATTGAAATGTATGAACACATATGCTGCACTTTGCACAACTTAGGTATGAACCTTCACAGGCCTCATCTACTCTCGTAACTTGATACTGTTGAAAAGCACAAGTGGACGACGTAACTAAAAATTTCTTATCATTTTCAAGACGTCTAATAAAATCTGATGTAATTGTTAGACTTGCTTTATGACTTTGTTTAATTCTATTAATTTTGTCATTGGAAGTATTCTTTGCAAGTTTAATTATACGTTTAAACAAGCAATCTTGAGCAATTTTCATTACTGCATTAATGCTTTTGTCCAAACGTTTTACTTTCCGACCTTCCTAATACACATACTTCAAAACTTTGTGCATCGATTCAAGATACATGTTAGTGTTTATTCCTAAACTCAATCGATAGTAATATGCCCAAGATGTTGGACGATTTGCATAATTATTATGAAAATATTCAGCAAATGATTGTGTACCAACAATCTTCATACAGATCTTCTACTACCTGATTTAAAATGTCATTAAATTCATCAATAGATACACACTGTAATAAAACACGAAGGGATTTATATACTACTACTTTCTTTTCAATCCCTCCATTGATTTTTGACAAATTCTTGCGCAATTACGATCCACATGCCAGGTACATAGCAACTGGTGAGGTACCTTGGCCATAACATAAGACCATGCATTATAAAATGCTGGAGCATCATCAGACATAAAAACAGTAGTTGATATAATACCCACTCTTGATTTAATTTTTCCAAAAAACAACTTGAAAATCATTTCGTCAGCACGATTTGAAAAACAAAATGCCACTGATCACCCTGAACCAAATTCATCCACTGTCATTAGTGTGTAGAGCTGAAAATCGTAACTATTTGTACCGTGTGTACCATCAACGCACACCTTGTCGTTCCCAAATTTAAGCAACTGTTCATGTTGAAAGGAAGTGATTATGACTAATGCAAAATCTTGAACATATAAAATTATTTTTGAGTCATTTGGGTTTCCTCCTACACTTTGGCTTTTATAATATAACACTGGGCAGTCGCTTCGTAAGTTCATCATCTCCTCTATCCAGAGCCGTACGCTAATTGCATCAATTTAGGTGACGTTTCACACCATACTCAATATTGGAGTCTCTAACAATATTGTGCCTATCTTTTGTTTCTAACAACAAAATTCCATGTGAATTTTCTTGTTTTAAAGCAGAATCACGAACATCATCCAATATATGTTGAAATGTAATACCTTCCTTTAATTTTCCTGAAACAGCTCAATTGTAAAATTTCAAACTAGAACTTTATGTTCGATAATACCTTCAATTTCTGCTTTACTCTCTTTACTTAAAAAAACTCGACCAATATCGTTGGTATGTCCAACATGAGTTGCCCAGAAGTCTACTGCAACAGACCCATCGTTCTTTACCGTCGCTTCTATTCTTGAGGGACAAACACTTCCAATTTTATTAGTGCCTGTGCTTTTTAAGCTTCTAAAACCCTTGCCTTTTAGAATGTAGTTGTACGATCGATGGCAATTATAGTACTCCTTTTTGGTGCCATCAGACAATAATTTAGCTGAAGTGTGAAGTATATACATTGCCAAAGATTTTTCCTGTTCTTGGTTTTTTCAGTTTTTGAAATTAGTATATAATTAACACTTTGCATAATAATCTTCAAACCTAATTGTGAATTAAAATGTAGTTGATCAAGTTTAGTTTCAATTTGATGTTCATTTGCCAAATGTTGTTGAAGTTTTTTATATCTCTTTAGATGTGTTGTACAATTTTCATAAAAGCACTTGATTCTTGAAGAGTTGAGAATTATTGGAATACTTTTATGAACAGTTCTGCAATGACGACGTAAAGTTGCTTTACTGGTCAAGGATTTGCCACATGTATCACACAAAAATTTACTAGTGAAAGTAACTGGTTTCCTAAATATAAAATTATGAATCTTTCTTAAATGAGCATACAAATTCTTCTTTTGTGTAAACTCAAAACCACAATCTTCGCAAGTATTCATTTTTACTCCTCGTTTACAAATAACACGATAAACAAAATTAATAGGTAATTTCCGTGGATCTCATTCACTATATGTAAACAAAAAAATTACGTAACCTCAATCTGTTTACAACTGTCATTACAGCCGCGTTATTTCTACCGCGAGACGCTCGTATATTAAATATAGTTGCGTATTTCTAATGCGCCTGATTTTATGGTCATTAGTATATTATACCAGACACGGAATAATAACCACAGTTATTCAAGAGGTTATGTTATTGGAATTATAATTTAAAGTTTGATTGCACAAATCGAAAAACAAAAGGAACAAAATTACAATTCCGTTTGTAAGTAAAATTCTCATTAACTTTGAATAATTAAGATATATCACTTTAAAATAATCTTTTAGATTTCCCTGAAACCATCTACAAAGACTAAAGTTATGTTATGTACAATGCAAACGAAGAATTTAACACTTTCAAATCACCCTAAAATTTGTGGTGATCATTTTACTTCTGATTATTAGTATGCAACTGGATTGAATATGTAATGTTTTCAAAGAATTTCCAACAACTAAAACTATGTATAAGGATAAAGGCTTTAAATGAACCAACTTTGAATTCTGTTGTTGAAGTATGCCGTTATTCAAAAAAAAAAATAACTGTTAGAGAATTGTTAATGTTCCCAGTAAAAATCCACAATTGTAAGTTATCTTCACAGTCAGTGTCAAAAGCTTAAAATGAAAACCTTATAACCAAAAGGTTCAGCGACTAATCATTTCGATGGAATTCTTAAAGATGTAAACAGCAGTTTGTTAAATATACAAAAGCATGAAGGCACAAAAATCTTCCAAAAAATAGGCATTTGCTTTATTACTCTTCGAGGCCATATAATTGTTGCAGGTAACGGAATAGTTTGAAACATAATTCAATATACAATTTACCATTTTTTGTAGATTGGTGTAATATAAAGACTTTGACTTTACCTGTATTTAAGCTAGTGTAGTATTGACCAGTTCATCACCAGTGTGTTTATTACATCCATTGAAATTGAAAGCTTTTAGGATATCTAAAATCCATTATCCTGAAAATGAATTTGCAGTCCATGTTTTAAAGACGAGTCACTGAAGAATTTAACAAGTATTAACAGCTTGTAATTTAACAATAAAATATATATGGTTGTACTTGTTTATTATACATAAAGTTTAAGATAGTTGTACTTAAATTAAAAGTACATCGTGTAAAAAGTTATTTTAATTCTAAGTAGCCATGCGTTTGGTTGACTAGTTCAATTTCATTGAAAATCTTAATCACTGTCATCACTATCACCAATGTTAATAATTAGAGGTGCATTATCTTCTTGATCAAATTTGATCTCACGTTTCCACCAATCTTTGATAATTTTTTCTGCATGTTCTATCAAATGTGTCCAAATCTCTGGTAGTATATTTCTAATGTTTCTTTCCACATTTGTAAAGTTTTCAACAGACCTCCCATCTCTTCCAGCGTGTCGGTCGTAGTAGCTGTTACTACAACCCCATACATTTTCAATTGCATTCAATATGCAGTGATGCGGAGGCAATCTTAATACCTTATGTCCATATTGTTCGACCAGCAAATCCGCTTTAAAAATCTTTGGCGGTTTATACCTAAAATTTTTAATTAATACTGATATGTTATGAAGCACATAATTTTGACTTACATCGTCACAAGTTAAATAAGCTTTGCTTAAAATCATTAGTTCCATAAGAAATTGCTTATTTAGTGTCGCTCTACAATGTTACTTTTTTTCTAGAAACTGTTAGATGTTTTATTTAACAAGTATAATAATACGACATGTTGTCTAAAATTATTGCAAATAATTTTTCCAAATTCTTTAATAATTAATTTTCAAATTTTGCTCATTCACTTCTCTGTAGTAATTTAGGTTTTTTTGTGGAAGACGAGAAAAATCAATTTCAGTCACATTTAGTAATTCATTTACATTTCGGGCATATAATGTACCTAAAAGACTAATTACATTATACTGTATTAAGGATAAGTAGATATGACACCAACCTTTTTCGATCAATTTGTGTGCTCTAACTGTTCTTATTGCACGCTTTACTAGGTACGGCTTACGGCACCATTCTGAAAAAGCCATGTTTTGTCTAAAAACACAAAAATGTTACAGATTCTCTTCTTTTATTTTCATATATGTTCCGGAATCGAATTCCATTTATTCATAATATTTAACAGTTTCATTAAACCTATTCTTGGATTATCTTTCAGCCATTTAAATCCAAGACTGTATTTAGGCATCGTTCACTAACTTTAAAAACTCAACATGTTTCAAATTCAACCATCAAGTATCAACAGAAACGTGATAAACCGAAAATAATTACATGTTGCACTATAAATGTAACTGGAAAACAAATACTAGCGATTTTCACGCAGCCTATAAAGGTGATCAAACTAGCAACAAGTAGCTTAGTTCTGGGTCTAAATGAATCTCGTTCATCGTCTTTGGTTATTAGAGTTCAGTTTAATACTAATATGAGTTGTGAATAGCACTGTTTGAAGCAAAAACCAGCCAAATATCAATATATAAAAACGGAAAAATTTAAGAGGTCGTTGACACCAACAAAACAAGGAAAGGCATATAACCTAAAATTTAAACGTCAAAATTTAATATTTGGCTTTAAAATTATTGGCAACGTCGTAAATTGCTATTATTCAAACCAAAACTATAACATGAATATTGTACGGTATTAAGTTGACAAACATCTACATAAATAGTTAGTACTTGTGTGACGTCACGGATGACGAGTCTATTTAGAAATTGCAAAGACTATATTAATATGGTCTTTGCAATTTCTAAGTAGACCTACGTCATTACCGTTTGTGACGTCAAATTGTAACGACGATGCCGCTACCAAAATCCTATTGCCACATGACTATAATAGCGCCATCGGTAGAATACAGAGATTGAAAATATTTAATAGCAGATGATGAATGTGATTTGTTAGTTTTTAAAAAAGTACTTTTTAAGATAAATTTTTATCGACAATATTACAGATTAAAGTTATTAATTAACAATATATTTTATTTACTTCTATATTTTTACCACTGAGCATATTTTAAATATAGTTGCGTATTTCTAATGCTCCTAATTTTATGGCCATTAGTATATTATACCAGAGATGCAATAATAACCACAGTTATTCAAGAGGTTATGTTATTGGAATTATAATTTAAACGTTTTGATTACACAAATCGAAAAAGAAAAGGAACAAAATTACAATTCCATTTGTAAGTAAAATTCTCATTAACTTTGAATAATTAAGATATGTCACTTTAAAATAATCTTTTAGATTTCCCTGAAACCATCTACAAAGACTAAAGTTATGTTATGTACAATGCAAACGAAGGATTTAACACTTTCAAATCACCCTAAAATTTGTGATCATTTTACTTCTGTTTATTAGTATGCAACTAGATTGAATACTGCATGTTTTGAAAGCATTTCCAACAACTAAAACAATACATACGGATAAAGACTTTAAATGAACCAACTTTGAATTCTGTTGTCGAAATTTGCCATTATTCAAGAAAAGAATAACTGTTACAGGATTATTACTGTTCCCAGTAAAAATCCAAAATTGCAAGTTATCTCCAGTCGGTGTCGTAAGCTAAAAATGAAAACTTTATAACCAAAAGGTTCAACGACTAATCATTTTGATGGAATTCTTAAAGATATAAACAGCAGTTTGTTAAATATACGAAAGCATGAAGGGGCGAAAATCTTCCAAAAAATAGGCATTTGCTTTATTACTCTTCAAAACCATATAATTGTTGCAGGTAACGGAGTAGTTTGAAACAAATAATTCAATATACAATTCGCCATTTTTTGTGGATTGGTGTAATATAAAGACTTTGACCTTACTTGTATTTAGCACCTCCAAAATTTAAGCTAGTGTAGTATTGGCCAGTTCATCACCAGTGTGTTTCTTACATCCATTAAAATTGAACGCTGTAGAAGCTGTTAGGATGCCAAAAATCCAATATCCTGAAGATGAATTTGCAACCCATATTTTAAAAACAAGTCTCTCAAGAGTTTAACGAGTATTAAAAGCTTGTAATTTAACAATAAAATATATATGGTTGTACTTGTTTATTATACATAAAGTTTTAGATAGTTATAATTAAATTAGAAGTACATCGTGTAAAAAGTTTTTAAATTCTAAGTAGCCATGCGATTGGTTGACTAGTTCAATTTGATTGAAAATCTGAATCACTGTCATCACCATCACCAATGTTAATAATTAGTGGTGCATTATCTTCTTGATCAAATTTGATCTCACGTTCCACCAATCTTTGATAATTTTTTCTGCATGTTCTATCGAATGTGCCCAAATCTTTGGTGTTATTTTTTTCTAATGCTTCTTTTCACATGTGTAAACAGTTTTCAACAGACCTCCCATCTCTTCCAGCATGTCGGTTGTAGTACCTCTTACTAACACCCCATACATTTTCAATTGCATTGAATATGCAGTGATACGGTGGCAATCTTAACACCCTATGTCTGATCGGCCAGCAAATCCGCTTTAAAAATCTTTGGCGGTTTATGCCTAAAATTTTTAATAAATACTGATATGTTATAAAGCACATAATTTTGACTTACATCATGGCAAGTTAAATAAATTTTGCTTAAAACCATTAGTTCCGTAAGAAATTGCTTATTTAGTAAGTCGCTCTACAACGTTACTTTTTTTCTAGAAACTGTTAGATGTTTTATTAACAAGTATAATAATACGACATGTTGTCTAAAATTATTGCAAACGATTTTTCCAAATTCTTTAATAATTAATTTTCAAATTTTGCTCATTCACTTCTCTGCAGTAATTTAGGTTTTTTGTGGAAGACGAGAAAAATCAATTTCAGCCCCATTTAGTAATTCATTAACATTTCGGGCATGTAATACTATGTTCCTTTGGTAGGTATGGCTTACGGCACCATTCTGAAAAAGCCATGTTTCGTCTAAAAACAAAAATGCTGCAGATTCTCTTCTTTTATTTTGGATTCTGGATAATATATCCAGAATCAAATTCCATTTATTCATAATATTTAGCAGTTCCATTAAACCTTTTCTTGAATTGTCTTTCAGCTATTTAAATCCAAGACTATTTAGGGATCGTTCACTATACCATTAAAAAACTCATCATGTTTTAAGTTCAACCATCAAGTATCAACAGAAACGTGATAAATCTAAAATAATTACATGTTGCACTATAAATTTAATTGAAAAACAAATACTAACGATTTTTACACAGCGTATAAAGGTGATCAAACTAGCAACAAGTAGCTTAGTTCTGGGTATAAATGAATCTCGTTTATCGTCTCTGGTTATTGTTACGTGCCAAGGGTCACTTAAACATGTTTTTAGGTTAGTTTTTGATGTACGGGAGTTTCGCGGCATATTTTCAAATACGCGGTGCGCGGGAATTTTAAATAGACTAGGCGGTACTTCCGTACGTCATAGTAGTGAGTTTGCGCAGATCGCACAACACTAGAGGGGTAGAGGAATACTAGAAAAGGAGTGGGGAAAAGTGGTAAGAGGTTTTGGTGACGCCTTGAATCGTGGCTGTTTGCCTTTGTTCTTCGAGTGGAGTGGTCGTGCCGGGTATCGTATCTTCATTTTTATTATGTAGATTTCCTTTTGTTTATCTTTGTTTTGTCTTTCCCTAATTAACCTATTCCTGTCGTTCCACTACATTTAGGAATCTGATACGACCCTGGAGCAGCCCGCGACCCGAGATGAGTCGGATGTCCATGCTCAGCCAACAGCACCGGAGCCCGGAGCAATACCATCTCTATCTATCCGGAAGGATGATAGGCGTACCTGGGGAAAAACTGGACCTATCGCGTGAGTAAATTATCTTTTATCTTATATGTAAATTTTCCGATTATGGCGCAATATAAATTATTGGTGACGTCATGGTAGTTGGCCACGCGAACCTGTAATAAAGTTCGCGCTTCCGGCCGCCAGGGCGTTGCATTGTTTTTATCCATTGCGCTTGCGCGATGTATTTTATAAACTTTTGGAACTGTATTTATCGGCTGTTAACTGTATTACCGACTTTTAAGATCTATCACCATATAAATATATCACCATCTAAAGTGTAATACTTTGTAACCTGTTTTATCGACTTTATTGCAAAAACTATCACCAAGTATATTGAAACGTAATAAGAATGGCGCCTTTAATGTGGAGGTTAGGACCGGGGAATTTTCCTTTGTTTTTTTATAAACATTCAATGTATTAACAGATGTTATTTAAACAGCTTTCTCACTTAAACAACCCTACTTCTATTCATGTAAGTATTACAAATAAGTATTTACCTTAATTAGATACCTTTAAACACAGTTTATTACAAAATTATCTATTAAAATATAACTTTTGTTGTTTTCTTAACTTTAAAAGACCGTTTTTTGAAACTTGAATGCACTCTTTAATGTTACATTCTAAAAACTGCATCTCTTTATATCTGTTCCTTTGAATACTAAAATAAAGAAATTTCCGTTAACGTTTTAGTATTTAAACTCATTTACGATAGTTGTTGATAACTCCCGCAATATCGAAAGAACATTCTAATAATTTGGAATATTAACCTTTTGTATAGGTATCGTGGAATTTTTCTTTCATGTAGCGAGTTTGATTTTGTCTGATTGCATATTTTTTTAGTTATTGATATTTCAACGTACCTTAACATCCGTTAAGCGAAACTTACTGTCGAATTTGGTCGCTCAGCGTTACGTAAGTCTAGACGAGGATTTGGTTGGTAAGTTTGTCGTTTAGAATTTGTGAATCATTTTTTTAATAATGATGTTGAAATTTTTCCTCATTGGTTTGGGTAGAACTCGAAATGAGAGCTTCCCATCCCAGTAAATATATGCTTTATAAAATATCGTTTTGTTTTTCAACAATTTTATTTGTGAATCGAGTTTTAATTGCCTTTATCTCTTTACATATCGATTTAAACTTCATTAAATGCCTTAAAATTGTCTTTAAAATCGTTTAACTTTATGTATATCTAAGAGCTTGTCACGTTTACTTCTTTGACAATGTACCTAATGTTCTTAGCTTTCACTTGGCTTAATAATTTAAAACAACCCGCAGGTCGTTTGGCAAAATGGAACTTGCGTATATCTCAATTTACTTTTGACGTTAGGCATAGGCCTGGCAAATTAAATATCGTACTTGATGCCTTATCTCGTGATGTTGTTTCTCTTAACCTTTCAAATTTAACCCCTGATACCTGGTACCTTAATATGATTAAACCCTCACGATTTACCTAATATTTTGTTGTTCTCACCATCAATTAGTTAACTTTAATTACTTATTCCCTCTCGCATACAGTATATAATCTCTTACACGTTTAACTTTACTTATCTTAAATTAGCTACCTTTTTCTTTTGGTTGACTTTCCCTTGACCATACCGTTACTTATATATCACTTCATTCTCTACACCCCTCAATATAACTTTGTTGTTTCATTTAATCAACCCTCGAACTTTTCCTACTGCATATTATTTGGTTTTTAGTGTTTATCTTACGTCATTTAATTTTGTGTGGTAATTGTCGTAACTTTGGTTGTAATAACTCATTGAATTTTTATCATTGGTTTTAGCTGATGTTGAGTGAATGCTTTCTTCTTTGGGCTCACATAGAACATGCGCAGTCTATGCCATTGAAAGAAATAGTTCATATTCGTAGTTGCAAAAACTAGGATTGTCTATTCCATGTGTTTTTCTTCTGAATTATTGCAGTCGCCCACATTATACTACATCATTATACTATATCTTTATTTGTTTTTTCTGTTAAATCAACATAACTTATAAACATTTTTTTTCATTGTTTTTTATTGAACTTTGTGGTGAGGTGCTATTGCTTCTTATTGTTATCTTATTAAATTCTCGGTTGTTTTAGCATATTGGGACAGTGTACCTGTATTTAACTGCTTATAATTGGGCATTTTTGTGTGTTTAGGGTGCTACCGTTTTGAAATACTACCTTAAAACAGTTTGTTTTTGTGTGTTTGTATCTGTAATGATACTTTTAAGTTGTCGTGTCAACTTTTATCTGACTTTCTTATCGCAGTGGATGCATTCGTTAGTGTAGAATTTTTTTTAACTTATATGCCTTATCTTATCTATATAACGGCTCTACTGGAGCCACTCTATTTTGTTGTTATTCATTGTCTTGGGTAATAACTAGGCCAATACCTTTGTCTTCTTTATTGTCCTTGATAATACCCTTAGCTTTAATATCGTTATCTTACTGATTACCTTTAATAATAACCTTAGTTTAATATCGTTATCTTTCTGACTACCGTTAGTAATAATTTTGGTTTAATTTCTCGTTATCTTACCGACTACCATTAGTATTAACTTTGAGTTAATTTCTCGTTATCTTACCGACTACCGTTAGCAATGACTTCGAGTTATTTCGCGTTATCTTACCGGTTATCTTTAGTAATAACTTTTGTTTAAATTCATGTTACCTTACCTACTATCTCTAATAATCACTTTAACTTAATATCGTGTTATCTTATCGAGTATCTCAAATAATAACTAAAGCTTAATACCGTTATCTTATTCATTACCTTTGAGGATAACAATTTAAGCTTAATATCATTACCTTATCTACTATCTTTAACAACAATTTGAGATCTTGTCTTATCTTTTTATCGTCCTAACGTGTGGTATCTATGACCAGACGTGGGAATTATTTTTTTTGATATTTAAGTGAAGAAGCTAACCCGATTTAGAAATGTAATTTGTCAGGTTAGCATATAAGGATTTAGTAGGTGGTACTTTTGGTAAATTTGTTGATTCACAACTATGTCATGGACAAGTTTTAAATGTGCATCATTAGAAAGCCAAGGTACCAGTAACAAAATTTGCTAGAGTGCAGAGTGACGCACTTCATGAACATTTTTTAAATTTGGGCACTTCTTGCCAAAAGAAGAACAGTTTGATGCAACACTCATGTGTGTTTGCACATAAGAACTTTAATGTTAGTTTAAGTTTAGATAGGTTAGGCGACTTGTCGCACCCATGTTAGTTTAAGTAGTGTTTCATGCTCCCCGACAAATTTGTGCTGTCGATAATTAGTGTAGTTAAAGACTATCGGGCTACCTATTCCGTTTCCTGGTACTTCGGTAGACGTGTTATCGATCGAAAGAACCAGGTGGCGCCTTATATAAACATTTTGTAGGTTTTAAGTTAGGGTTTATATAGGGTAGTTAGGTCTTAGATTTTAAGCTGTTACTGCGCTAACAGACTTTTTCTTTTTTTAAGTTTTTTCTTTTGTGGCTTTGTCGCGATTGTTACGTGCCAAGGGTCACTTAAACATGTTTTTAGGTTAGTTTTTGATGTACGGGAGTTTCGCGGCATATTTTCAAATACGCGGTGCGCGGGAATTTTAAATAGACTAGGCGGTACTTCCGTACGTCATAGTAGTGAGTTTGCGCAGATCGCACAACACTAGAGAGGTAGAGGAATACTAGAAAAGGAGTGGGGAAAAGTGGTGAGAGGTTTTGGTGACGTCTTGAATCGTGGCTGTTTGCCTTTGTTCTTCAAGTGGAGTGGTCGTGCCGGGTATCGTATCTTCATTTTTATTATGTAGATTTCCTTTTGTTTATCTTTGTTTTGTCTTTCCCTAATTAACCTATTCCTGTCGTTCCACTACATTTAGGAATCTGATACGACCCTGGAGCAGCCCGCGACCCGAGATGAGTCGGATGTCCATGCTCAGCCAACAGCACCGGAGCCCGGAGCAATACCATCTCTATCTATCCGGAAGGATGATAGGCGTACCTGGGGAAAAACTGAACCTATCGCGTGAGTAAATTATCTTTTATCTTATATGTAAATTTTCCGATTATGGCGCAATATAAATTATTGGTGACGTCATGGTAGTTGGCCACGCAAACCTGTAATAAAGTTCGCGCTTCCGGCCGCCAGGGCGTTGCATTGTTTTTACCCATTGCGCTTGCGCGATGTATTTTATGAACTTTTGGAACTGTATTTATCGACTGTTAACTGTATTACCGACTTTTAAGATCTATCACCATATAAATGTATCACCATCTAAAGTGTAATACTTTGTAACCTGTTTTATCGACTTTATTGCAAAAACTATCACCAGAATAGTGTAATATTATTAGAGTTCAATTTAATACTAATATGAGTTCTGAATAGCACTGTTTGCAGTAAAAACCAACCAAATATCAATATATTAAAACGGAAAAATTCATGAGGTCGTTGACACCAACTAAACAAGGAATGGCATAGAACCTAAAATTTAAACGTCAATATCTGAGTTTAAAAGTATTGGCAACGTCGTAAATTGCTATTATTCAAACCAAAACTATAACATAAATATTGTACGGTATTAAGTTGACAAACATCTACATAAATAGTTAGTACCTGTGTGACGTCGCGGATGACGAGTCTATATAGAAATTGCAAAGACTATAGTACACAGTATCTTTATGTATTTATTCATAGGTTTTCCTTTGGATTTCGTAATGAACCAGAAACATAATCAGGCGTTATCCAACAAATCGCAACGACGTTTTACACCATTAATGACACAATTTGCTCGTACATTATATTTCTATTCACCTAAAGCATATAATTTTGTAAGGACTCACTTTTATTTACCAAACTTTCGTACAATTAGTTATGTAAATTAGATTGTCAACCTGGATTTTTATCTGAGATATTTGATTTCTTGAAAGAAGAAGCAATAAACAAACCGGAACTGAAAAACTGTTGTCTCATTTTTGATTCTATGGCAATAGGAAAGCAAATTATCTGGATGATCAGAAAAGTCGATTTTGGAGGTGCTGTTGATACTGATTTTGATTTGGCAGCATCTGAAGCCTTGTTTTTTCAAATAGTTGGATTTTCGGCCAATTTTAAATTTTCTGTCGCTTATTTTTTAATAAATAAAATAGATGTTGGAATACAAACACAATTATTGAAAGCTTGTTTAAGGCATTTGTATGAAATCGGAATTGTAATCAGGTTAATTACCTGCGATAGTACAGCTACAAATGTATCTACATACAATAAGTTGGGCTGCAATCTATCTAGTGGTAGTATCGAGCTTTCTTTCGTGCACCCTACTTCGAAAACTAATGTTTATTGTTTGCTGGATAGTTGCCATATGTTAAAATTGACCAGAAATGCATTTGCTGAGGTTAGATTTATGTCGGATAAAGGTAATATTTCCTGGGAAAATTTGAAAAGGCTGGAAGAGGTACAAGATGTGCAACAATTACGTTTGGCAAATTCGCTTGCAACGGCACATGTTTATTATAAAAATAAAAGAATGAATGTGCATTTAGTAGCACAAGCACTTAGCAGTAGTGTAGCGGATGCGATAAAATACCTACCAAGCGTTTCAGATCAATTTTTATGGCTGCGAAGCAACCATTGAATTTGTGAGGGTTATTGATAGATTATTTGACATATTAAACTCGAGAAATCCTTTTGGGAAGGGTTTCAAAGCTCCAATACGACCTCATATGATTGCATACTTTACAGAGAAATTTGAGAAAAGTTCCATATATCTTAGGTCATTGTATGTGAATTCAATTCCAATTTTAAATCATGGAAGGAAAACTTTTGCACTTGGTTTTCTAATTCATATGAAAAGCACGCTCGACTTGGCAAAAGAACTGTTTGCCTTAGAAGAACATCCTCTTGAGTATTTACTTACTTTCAAATGTTCACAGCGTCATCTCGAATTGTTTTTTTCTTGCATAAGATCCAGAAGTGGCTGGAACAATAATCCCAACACAAACAAATTGAAATGGGCATTAAGGCAATTATTATTTAAAAATTCAATAAAACCAAGTGCAAATACAAATTGTGGAGACTATGGCACATATTGTACTCCAACATTTGAATTTAGGTCCGAAAAACGAATCATTAATGATGGATATAATACAGACGACGATTTCCATGACGACATTTTATCATTAATTAATAGGAGCGAACTTACAGACTATCAAAAAAATGTCGTATACTACATTTCGGGTCACATCGTTCGCAAATTAATTAAAATTATCAATTGCAGTGCCTGCGTCGAAATTTTTAATTTATCAGCCCAACATTTATAATGAACATAATTATGCTGTCGAAAATAGAAGTTACACAAAATTTACTCAAATCATAAACCGACGGAAATTATACAATACTTCCGAAACTGTATACAAAATTATAAATTTGTTAGAAAAATCAGTTAGACTGTTTTCCGAAAAAAATGATGCAAAACGAGTAATCTTATATGGAAATTGCAAAATATGGCCATATGTCAATTTTCTGCTAATTTACATTTATTTTTGCCCAAACATCCAATTTGCGAAGAACACGTGACAGGTGATTTGTATGAAGTTCAAATAATTAGAAGTATTGCCAATATTTATATCAAGTGTAGAGTGCACCATAAAGCAAAGTTATTAACATCCAAGTTGCACGGAAAAGATGCTAGTATAAGACAAAAATTTTCCAAACTTATCTGATTTAAGAATTGTTAATATAGATATTTAAAGTCAAAATGTATTTTCCTTTAAGTATTATATTTTATTGTATTGATAATAAATAAGAAAATAGCTTACAACATAAAGTAGAATAAAATAATCAATAAAATTGTTCAAAATTACTTTGCAGCTGCAGTAAATGCAATGTGTAAGAGAAAGACAACAACCTCCCAGATTGACCGGTTGCATAACCTGACCATTTGCCTCAGTATATGCAAACTTTGAGCCCCTTCCAGTTATGTCAATATATAGTTCAATGAGCAAACCCCCCAATAGCAAATAAGCACCTTTCACCTACTACTTAAAATTTTTTTAACAATTTAACTTATTGCCAATTATCAATTATATAAATACGCAAATTCAAATCAATGTAAACAAAAGTTAACAGGTTGAAATTTAAAGATGTAATTAAGAAGATGCGTTTTACTAGGTTATAATGTAGAGATACTTACTAAATAAACACGCGTTTTGAGACACAATTATTTTTGGCTGTTTCAAAGTCAACTTTGACGTTTCAGTTTAAACTCATATTTAAATTATCTGTTAAAACTGAACTATCTATAATCGTATCCTTTAATTTGAACGGTAAGGAATCTAACTGCTAAAACGCCTCTTTCACTTATATTCTATAGATCTGTACATAAAATAAAACATACTTTTTGCATAAATATTATAATTATAAAACATCATCGCACCGTACCATATAGGTTTTGAATTTCATTTTTATTTGTTTTAACTTTGCATCGAATTATTAGAATTAGGATTAGATAATAAGTTTTGTTAATAAGTATTATGAAAGAGGAAATTATTTGTGAAGAGTGCAAAGGTTAACATTTATACGTCAAACATGACCTTGAAACAGCCAAAAATAATTGTGTCCTGAGACGCGAGTTAGGTTTTGGCCTTTGGGAGCTGCTTTTTTAAAAAGTCTTCTTCCAAAAACTTTTCTAACAAATTTATTTACACAGAATTTACAAATTGAAATTTAATTTACAAGTACTGTATCAAAATATTTTAAGTTGAAATTACTATTAAATGAACTAATTTAGGACGAGTAGCCTGAACAACCAACAATGCTAAAGTTGTGAGGCTCAAGACTGACTAACTATCGTGAGCTCTCCAGGGTATTTATGTTGTCCCTGCCCCTCACATTGCTTGTGGGAATTGCAGAACTCATGTCTGCTTATTTCTTTATTCATTTATACAATACAAAGTAACAATCTTAATTCTAGTAATTGCGTTTTTATAGCCTACTGTGACCTGCACCTGAAGTATTACGTTGCGTCTGGAATACAATGTATTCACATCCGTTCTCATGTCTTTTGTCTGACTTCTATTAACCTTTTATTACCTATCCTTGATTTATACAATGTTGCAAGTTAACTTAAGATTAAATAATTACATTTAATTATACATATATTTGATTTGGGAGATATGTAACTCGCGTGTCTAAATAATACATAAGGTTTGCAGCTTCTGAGTTTCTGCATTTCTATTGGAGGGTTTAACCCTGTAACTAGACCCTCGTGTATAGCAAGGAGACTCTTTTACTTGATAAAAGTGATGTCACGTTATCCATGTTGAGTGTTGTGTCGTCATTTTTGTCACTTGTATAAACGTTTGTGTTTTTAATACATTTTAACAATGTAGTGCATAGGTAGATTATGTTTGAAGTTGCTAATCGTGAAATAACTATGGCGTCGTGTGCTGTTCGCTCTTGTAACCATACAAATAACGGTAGTATTATTGCTGAATGTAATGTTTTTCCTTTATTATTACTTAGAGTAATATCTGGCGTGCTATTCTCGACTTCATTTGTAAATTCGAAATCGAATGTATTCGAAGATTTTATATACGAGCAGTGCTCTCATTTGGTATTCTCCACACTCTTTGTAAACCTTACATTTCGAACGCGCTATAGACGTTTGGCAACATGGCGTTCGAATTGTTCGCACTATGTTAACATATAACGCCATTTCATTATATTTGCTATATAACATAATCTACTATATTCGACCATTATTCGCCTTTGATTATTGATTTGTTGTCTTATTTGTACTTTTCTAGTTGATATTAAATCTATTACTAAAATAAATTAGTAAGATGAGTAAATCGAGTGGTAAAAAAAGCAACAACCCCTCAAAACGACAAACAAACGGCACTGTTAAGAGTTTTTAAAAAAACATCAAAATGTAACAAGTAGTAAATTTTTAAATGATTTTACATTTAAAGACTGTGGCTTCATAAATAGCTCCAACCTTGTCACTAAAATCCGACATAATTTCTTTGATAAACAAAAAAGCTTAATAAAATTTTTATCAGATAACTCCTTAAATTGATCACTAGCAGCTTCATCTATTGGTTCACCATTATCATCACCACTTTCTTCTTCCGCATTCTCCAAATCATTTATTAATTACAGGTATATTCTTCCTCCATTTTCCAAAAAAATAGTTTATGTACAGAATAAAGTTTAATAGTTACTGTTCCAACAAGAAATACGTCAACAAAAATCCACCCAAATGTATTCGTGCAAGAATTTTCTAATGCGTAAAACATTCGAAGAGTCGAGAATAGGGATTTCAATATTTTCCTTCGAATGGCGTCATTATACGAATAGACGTTTATATTCGAAGTGTCGAAAATTGCACCCCTGGCCGGTTTAGTTAGCAGTAAGATTAATTTGGGAAACATTTGTATTTTTATGATATTTATTTAATATTAAGAGGTTACGTATAAATTGAATTATATTTAGACTTATTTATGAACTAGGTAAAAATAGATAACTTTGTGAAAAGACATCCAACTACCCCAGTGATGGAGTAATAATTGGGAGAAGTACTTTATTAAAAAATTTCTTCGATATGACAAAATTTAATGTGTTTTTAAGGGTATTGTAAAAAAAGGATAAAGTATGATAGGTGGAGATTTGGGAAACCAAAAGCAAAGAAGTCCTATTTAGAATAACCGTCTTCTGTGTAGGGATATGATCAAAGATTGTTAAAACAAGATGGTTTGGCACCCCTTAATTATGACAATAGAAAAAGCGTTTCAAGGTAAGTTATTATAATGTAGTCTGTGTTTTGGCCATTTCAAATGTTTATTTTTATTATTTTTTTATAAGTGTCCACTCCCGCATGCGCCACTGTAGTTACCAGGTATAGTAGAATTTATTTAAGGAGAGCCTGTACGTCATTATGCGCACACGGCTAAAACGGCGTCAGATTAGTCCATTGTTTATTAATAGGCGTGTTCGTTCATCATATCAGTGGCGTAGATAATTTGCTGTTAAATGTCAATTGATATTTGTGACTTTGATATTCTATATTTATTTCTTTGTGTTTTATTCCTTGCTTATTCGCGTATTCGCCACGTAAATTTAAACCACCAACAAAATAAAACTGGATTTTAGAATATTTACTGTATGGGAGTTTAATAAAAATTATTAAATCCGCTACGTCACCGACTTTCAAGGTTTGCGCATATGTTAAATGACGTACAGGCTCTTCTTAAAAAAATCCTACTATAAACATTTACAATTGTTATGGGATTACTGCCAGATAAGGGTAAAATTTATAACATAATGCACATTCTAACCATATCAAGTTCAGTCGATCATTTTCCGTTGGTGTTATATGTGTGTACTCATCAAGTGCGGTCGTTTTTGATTGAAGGCCATTGCAACAGTAACTTGCATCAAGTACGCACTTTATGAAACTGATTTTGAAGTTGGTACCTGTGAGGTTATGTCACAGTATAGTAAACATCAGTAGCGATACAAAGCGTCGACTCCTTTAATCTTTGCACGCAGATTATAAAATAAACGTGGATGACTAAGTAATTTTACAGTAGATAGCGCCTACGAAACGTGCAAAAATAAAAAATTTCAATTAACACAAATCATTCCATTTAGCTAATGTTTAATTTAGAAGTTGTTTATATTGTTTAATAACTGCAATGGTTTACTAATTGGGTAATAAAAATGTTTAATATAACCTACTAAATTGGGTTATATGTAAAACATTTCAACAAATTTACCAAATGATATTTAAAAGATCTGAGTATTGTTATTCCATAATTAAGGATATCATTCATTCTGAATAAAAATTTTAATTGGGACAAGATAGACTCAAGTACTATTCCACATATTTCAAAGTTTTAAAATAAAAATATATCAAACGTTTTGACAACTGTTGACAAAATCAATGTGCTTTTAGGTTGTGTATTATTTTTTGGACATGATTGGTTACCTAATGAGAAAGGCTACTGACTAAATCGAGAAGATTTGAGACTTGAAATTATAAAATTGCTTATTCATTTTGTTCATTATTTCCAAGCTGACAATAACAAAAACGACATTTTAAAATCCTACTTTGATAGATATGATCAATAAAATTTTTACAAAAAATTGTGCGTTTTTTGATGAACACTTATTTGTAGATGAACTGATTGTATAATATCATTCTCATCATTAAAACAATTTACTATATGTAAACATACAGGATTTGGTTTTATGTTATGGGCTTTATGTCAAACCAATGGATGTAGCTATAACTTCTCTATACAGTGGCAAGACAGCAAAAAAGTTCAAAAACAGGTGATTTTCCATTGAGGTACAAGGTAGTTACAAATATGTTATCTGTTGGAAATTTAAGTTAAAATATAGACCAAACAAGCCAACAGATAATTGCAAATATTATTTACGCAATGTTTTGGTAAAACTCCCATTTCTTTTATAGAATGTGAAAAACTACAATGTTGCATTCTTAATGAATTATGTTTAGATGTTTGAAATCTATATCGTCGATGAGTAAGTCAATATGTGTTTATATACGTTTTTATTACCTCAAACATATTAAACATAATCACATGTATTGTTGCCTTTTTACTTCCAATTTAGTTTAACGAGAAATTCCGATAATTAGAAATGAGCCCACGGCAAATTAAGATGGAAGGTGGCTCTATGTTGAGGAAATCTCGAAGGTATAGCGGCTAGTCGAACTTATATGCTCTGGGTAGAGAATGAGCTGTGGGTCGGGGTGTAATTGCAACCACTAATAATAAAAATAAGGCGCCACCGTATTTTTTTATACTGAGAAGACCTGATACAAGTCCCTTGTACAAGGCTAATGCGGAAACCTTTCTCCTATAACCGCTATATAATTTCAAAGACCACCTAATCTTTGAAGTTTCTTACCTTATGGCTCGACCTTGACCTTAGCAATCCTGCACTGCACCTGTGAACAGATTAAACAAAGAAAAGCACTGTTTGTGCATTCAAACTCAAAAATAATTAAATACAATCAGAATCGACTTTCATTCCTCTTAAATAAAAGATAGTCTTTAGTCCGAAAATAAGAATCTATTCTTTTTGGTATCCAATAAAGTAATTTTTTTTACAAAAAATATGTCTTCCTTTATAAGTTAATTTAAATTAGGAAGAGTTAATTACAATGGTACTGAATATATCCGTACCAATTACTATTTAATGAAGTTTATATAACAAATTGACAAAGCATAAAATTGCTTATTTATAGAAAGAGTTAATTATGGTAAATTTACCTTAATTTCACAGTAGATAATTACAGATCATTGTTCATAAAATATCAAATGTAGAAATTTAATTTCTAAAGGTTCAAAGTTATGAGAATTTACTTTATCTAATTAGTAGTGACATCTTCTGATGTTTCATTGAGTTAATAAAAGAATTTGTAGGAACAAATTACAGATTCATATCGTATGACTACGTAAAATATAATTGAGGTATGTCCTTGACTTGTTCAAAGTTAACACAAGTCGGTTAAAGTAAAATTTATCTCGTTACTACGTCGACAGTTCAAACAACATACGAACATAATTTTTTGTACATACCAGAACTCCAAATTGCACCTAAATACTTGCTTGAAAGCTGACGTATGTATTAACAACGGAAAATTCCATTCCAAACAAACAGCTGCGCTGCATACTGAAAAACACGTCACTTGGCTTCCATTATCTGCGTTTCAATTTACAGATGTTCCAGGCGTAATTCACACCACAAGAAAGCAAATGTTGTTTGTAATTAACTTGAATAAATTATAAATGTGATTCCATATTATACAAGAATAGAATTGTTTTCATTTAATTTTCGCATGAATACCATTCAGAAAAGTTGCTTATTTATAATTTACGTTGCAATATATTTTAAAATAAATTATTCCCAAAGTTACACTGAAATTTTTTAATTAATATTGTTATAGAAACAAATTCACTTACTGTTCCTAACGGTACTTTCACAAAACTTCATCGTTCTCCACGACTGGTTTCAACAAAAAATGGACCATCCAAAACAATTTCTGAAGATGGCTTACACGTGCAATCTTCCACCGTGCATGCTTCCAACACCAAAAATCAATGAAGGACATCGCTCCTAAGAACAACTTTCGACCTGCTTGAACCCCAGCTGTGTTAGAAGTGCCGGCCGAGCTTGTTGCCGCCTGGTAACAGCGATACCTTGCAGTTCCTGAGTAGAGGGGGCTTTAAGAAGGATACCAAACAAAAGCTTTTATATTGTCTCCGTAGAATTTAACTTTTAACATGAACTAAATACTAGTTCTTTATTGGACAATAGATGTTATTAAATTAAGTGGATTGGATAACATTATAATGTATTATATTATTTAATATTTAATAAAAGGATTGATTATACAGATATATATATTAGGTGGAAAATAAAATTGCTACAGTATTAATACATTAGTTTAGTATATTTTCTAAATAAGTTGTTTTGATATGACAATGAATTGCAAGCATGAAGTTGCTACTATTTTTATTTATACAATCTAAGATATCACCCTAAGTCACTGGAGTTTTGAAGTGCTGTAGCATTTATGCTAGCACTTTGCTGTATTTTCTAGATTTTGTTAGATTGATGCCATTTGTCTCTTCTTCGGTCCAAGACATAGTGATGTCAAATTCCACATATAAATCGGCAGCTACATTTTCTCTATCTAATTTCAATTGATTTATATGTTTTAATACTCCAATTGTATATGCAACAAATGTTCTCATAAATAAAACTTGATACGCAATTTTGTGTTTTTTAGTTTTTTAACTGTATTTGTCAGAGCAATGCGTTTTCACTGTATCGTATTGTTTTTGTACATACATAATAAGTCAAGGAATAGGCTTTGTTCTATATTCAATATCTTCTTTCCATTCCAATAATTCTAAAAGACACACAAATAAACAAAAAGTATTTATTATTTACAAGAATATTACATGCTTCATTATTTAGAGCAAATTCATCATATCATCATATTTTAAGTAAGCAACAAATGTTTGCCATAACCATTTTTATAAACAATACATTTTCATATTGTACATTCAAACCCATTTTTTTGTTCATCATAATAATTTATTTTATGGGTACTGTGTAAACTATTGCAATCTTTTAAATTTCGCAATGTATATGATTATCGATTTTGTTACATGTGCTACAGCTGGGACGGAAAAAGTGCATTGAACTCTAAAAATCTATACTAATTACCCATAATCAATAGTCTTAACATAAACAAAGCTTTAATAGTAACACTAACAGAATACTAAATAACATTTGTTATGAGCCAACAGTTACATTCCATTGCAGGATGCTATTGGAGAACTTAAGGACTGTCATTTAATGACCTATAAATAAACAACAATTAATTTGTTGTTCCCTCTGTCGAATTTTAATAAAATGACCGCCGAAATCCAGACATACGCATTCAAAAGCTGCTGATTTTAATCCTACTGTCGGTATTGTAGTGTTTATTATACTACGATTATATATTCCCTAAATGTAAAGCATGTGTTTATTTGTGTTAGCACTTGTCCCAAATTTAATGTAAATTAATAATTGGTATTCGTCTAGATCATTAATGAATAATAACTATGCTATCAAGCATGACGGTGTTAAGTTCAAATCCTTTGATAGCAAAGAAGATAAATTTATTGCTCTTCATCTAATAAAGATGGTTAAATAGACATTAGACTCCAAAAATGGATAACTATATGAACATTGTATCACAGATGGAGAATGCACAAGTAAGTTATTAATATTTATTACACACTATGTAGCTTATAAACATAAAATAAAAATATGGAAATTCAAAAACGATTATGTATTTTTATCTTACATTGTAAAACTTAGAATGTGCATATCGCTATGTTAATCTATTAATTTATTTTTAGTTCAAATGCCACTTCAGAATGTTTGTGTGATATGCTATAATATAATTGAACAGTTTGGAAGTAGCAGCTTTTATTCCTATCGTAGTAATAGTGTTATAACTTCTATTACCGTTAAGTGTCACATACTTAGTATTGTGCAGTTTGTGGCAAATAAAAGCTTAATGAGAAATGTTGGCGACAAACTTAGCATTGTTCTTTCAACATACCATGAAGCATAATCATGTGTGATAAAGCTTTATAATGAATACAATGCCAAATATAATTTATTTTCCAAGCAAAAAGAAATGTAGCGAAAGGTTTTATAAAGATAAGTGAAAATCCTAATGTGCTAGGCTGTGTTGATGGCACCATTGAACTATATATTGACATAACTGGAAGGGGCTCGAAGTTTGCATATACTGAGGCAAATGGTCAGGTTATGCAACAGGTCAACCTGGAAGGTTGTTGTCTTTCTCTTACACATTGCATTTACTGGAACTGCAAAGTAATTTTGAACTATTTTATTGATTATTTTATTCTGCTTGTACGTTTTAAGCAATTTTCTTATTTATTATCAATACAATAAAATATAATACTTAAAGGAAAATACATTTTGACTTTAAATATCTATATTAACAATTCTTAAATCAGATAAGTTTGGAAAATTTTTGTCTTATACTAGCATCTTTTCTGTGCAACTTGGATGTTAATAACTTTGCTTTATGATGCACTCTACACTTGATATAAATATTGCCAATACTTCTAATTATTTGAAGCTTATGCAAATCCTCTGTCACGTGTTCTTCGCAAATTGAATGTTTGGGCATAAATAAATGTAAATTAGCAGAAAATTGACATATGACCATATTTTGCAATTTCCTTATAAGATTACTCGTTTTGCATAATTGTTTTTCGGAAAACAGTCTAACTGATTTTTCTAACAAATTTACAATTTTGTATACAGTTTCAGAAGCATTGTATAAGTTCTCTCGGTTTATGATTTGAGGTAAATTTTGTGTAACTTCTATTTTCGGCAGCATAATTATGTTCATTAAAAATGTTGGGCTGATAAATTAAAAATTTCGACGCAGGCACTGCAATTGATAGTTTTAATTAATTTGCGAAAGATGTGACCCGAAATGTAGTATACGATATTTTCTCGATAGTCTGTAAGTTGGCTCTTATTAATTAATGATAAAGTGTCATCATGGAAAACGTCGTCTGTATTTTATCCATCATTAACGGTTTGTTTTTCGGACCTAAATTCAAATGTTGGAGTACAATAAGTGCCATAGTATCCACAATTTGTATTTGCACTTGTTTTTATTGAATTATTAAATAATAATTGCCTTAATGCCCATTTCAATTTGTTTGTGTTGGGATTATTGTTCCAGCCACTTCTGGATCTTATGCAAGAAAAAAACAATTCAAGATGACGCTGTGAACATTTGAAAGTAAGTAAATACTCAAGAGGATGTTCTTCTAAGGCAAACCGTTCTTTTGTCAAATTGAGCGTGCTTTTCATGTAGTGTTTTTATAAGAATTAGTAGACTGTAATCTTTTGAGGGTTAGAGGTAGAGGAAAATAAATGCAATTTATGTTTATGGTAAAAGTCACTCACCAAATCTGCAGCACTTGTTGTTCTAGCTAGAGCGTTGGACGCATCACTGGAACTGGTATATCGGCATTGTCTGTGTATAACACTAACCCGTATCACATAAGGGGTTGGATAGGGTAAGAATGAGGAAAATAATAAGAGGATTTGAGAGAGTGCAACTAAGTTTGTTGTATCCTCGCGCACGTCCCGTACAACTGTCATTAGAGGCACGATATTATCGGGTCGCTTCGCGAGTATTCGTTTTAAACTGAGAGCGGCGTGAACATGTAGATTAGAAAGCCAAGTGCAAAAGTTTTGTTTTCGTGATTTAAAATTGGAATTGAGTTCACATACAATGGCCTAAGATATATGGAACTTTTCTCAAAAATCTCTGTAAAGTATGCAATCGTATGAGGTCGTATTGGAGCTTTGTTACTTTTCCTTAAAGAATTTCTCGAGTTTAATATGTCAAATAATCTATCAATAACCCTCACAAATTCAATGGTTGCTTCGCAGCCATAAAAAATTGGATTTGAAACGCTTGGTAGGTATTTTATCGCATCCGCTACAGTACTGCTAAGTGTTTGTGCTACTAAACGCACATTCATTATTTTATTTTTATAATAAATATGTGCCGTTGTAAGCGAATTTGCCAAACATAATTGTTGCACATCTTGTACTTCTTCTAGCCTTCTCAAATATTCCCAGGAAATATTGTTAAGTACACTTTTGTCGATTGTTAATCATGCTTTTGATACTGTGAAATGTGCTTGGGTGTGATGGCGTAGCTGGGTGATGTGATGGTAGAGTTTTTAGTAGCGAGATGTGGTACTTAACTCAGGTCCTATGGATCTAGAGGGTTCTTTTGGAACCACGGTGGGGTCTTGGGACAAGACATTCTTGTAAAACGATTATAGTAATAAAGTGTAATGATAAGATAGAAGTAAACAACAATATTTAATGACAACAAATGAACATATATATATAGATTCAGTATAATAGCAAAGCGTAATAACAGTTCAAGCAATAATAATAATAAAGATTGACTTATGTTATAAAATTTCAGTGGCCATTGTAATTATTAATAATGTCTCAGCAACCATAAAAGATTAAGTCACCATTTTGATGGTTGGCTCTGAGCCAACTTGCTCCAGAGCAGTGGATGAACTAGGATCATACTCATACACTGACTGACTGACTCCTCTGGTGCTTCGTCTTTTATAACTGCTGATAACAAGAAATGGGTTCTCTGCTGAAAGTTGTGGCAGACGATAAAAATGTATGTTTAATGGTGGTAAGCCAAAACTTTCCTGAGTTCTAGGACATCTGCAGGAAACCTAATTGTGGTTGTTACAAAGTAAAGACATGACTAAAAGATTAATTATACAAAAAGATAAGTGTGGTGAGGTAATTTCAAGAACATGACATTTGATAAGCATGATGCAAGTTTTCCTAGAACAAAGGATGTGCGGCTTACTGATTGTGTTACAATATAATGTTTTAAAAGTAATCTAAAATAATGGCTTTGCTATATACAACACATGCCCCGCCCATGAAAAATTTGGACTTCAAATTTAATAAAAATAAAGTAAAAGTTGAAAAGAAAATATAAAGGAGTTTGGCAAAGAGGCAGTTGTATATATGAAGGCATTTACATCAAAATAAATCAAATCAATTCAAAGCAACTGGTCACTGCAAAAAGCGAAAGTTAAAAAGTAAAATTGTAAAAAGATAAAATTGGAAATAGTTAAGTTTAAAAATTTTAAACATAAAAGAATTATATAACTTAAAGGTGCTGTCAATGTTAATACAAGTTAAAGTATTAATCGAAAGTATTTTTAAATTGATTTAAACGTAAAGGAATTAAACATTGTTTAAAAACTTAGTTAAAATAACTAAAAACATAAATATAAAAGTAAAAAAGTAAAATCTATCGAAATATATATGAAGTAAGAATATATAAATGAGTACAAATACAAAATACTTAAGATACAATACAATTCAATACAATATACAATGTAATATAAAAAAGTGCTAAATAGAGCGAGAGTATGAAAACGTCACACAAAAAAAATAATTTAAAATATCAATGCATGATGGCTTAAAGGTTAACAGATAAAAAGTTCATACCAAAAGTTGGGGGGTGCTTGATCAGGGCCCCTGGTGACAAGATATACAAACGGCTTGCTAGTGACTAAAAAAGTCTCAGGATGATTGCAGCTGTTGAATGCAAGCAGTATGTATTGCTTGGTATTGATGAAACGATGTTTGTGTTCACATAAGTTGCGAAAAAATTGATTGTTGGTTGGTGTAGTATATAATTGGTTCCATATTGTTTAGGTGCAAGCAATAATGCTTGATTTTGTTCAAAGATAATAGTTCCAATTAGTTCCAAAACAATAGTTTAAAAATAAGGAAAGACTCTTTGACTATAGTGTGTAGTCGTAAGGAAGATGTATCCATATCTATAAGGAATGGGAGTATATGGAAAAGGAAAATAAGTTTTTTGAATAGGAAATATGTGCTCTTGTGCTTATAAAAGGTGTGCACTATCTCAGTGGTGGCTCTATAAAGCTAAGAATGATGAAGTAATCATTGGACCATGTGGCTTTGTAAATTTGGTTGTAGACGTAGAAAAATGAAGTCAAGTGTTTGCAACTACTTAATATCATATTCCGTGTCCGATGTTTTGCGTTGTTTCCCATTCATAAGTTCTGGTAAAACAGTGTATAGTCCAAAGTAAACATAGAATGGAACATGTGTATGTATTGGATTATAGTCAGTAGTAAAATATC
Organism: Platerodrilus igneus; assembly: GCA_036346225.1. Lineage (NCBI taxonomy): Eukaryota > Metazoa > Arthropoda > Insecta > Coleoptera > Lycidae > Platerodrilus > Platerodrilus igneus. The sequence goes on from JARFIW010001263.1 coordinate 1,811,171, forward strand.
CAATTAAAATCAGTAATCATTCAAAATCAAAACTGCATCATTTTGGGCGGTGATGTTAGGTTAGGGTTTTATGACTAAGTCAATAATATTAGTAGTCTTTGCTATCGTTTAGCTATTCGCTATTTATTGTGAGTTGCTGCCATTAATACTTAGACTGTGTTGTCGCATTCTCTGATTTGGTTGACGAAGAGTGTGAGATCTCGAAAAAAAAAATTGAGGGGATTTAATAAAAAATACAAATTAGTGTTGTAAATATAATAATCATAAGAAATAGTAATTTGTAAAAAAATTTCTTAACTGCTAATGTAAACAATAAACTATACATAAAATTTTATAAAGTTTCTTAATCTCTAATCGCAAGTTCAAATCCTGCTGTCAGCGAAAAAGAAAATTGGTTTGCTGTCAGTTGTACAAACATATTCAAACATAAAGGAATGTGTGAATAAAAAATTCCATTCAAACTTCTTAAATACATGATGACGTATTAGTCGTTTAAAGAAATTTGGTTGGAACAAGCAAAATTATTTGAGGTAATTATTCATAATAACTAGTCATCTGGAATTAATACTTTCCAGGGAAAATAATATACAATAATTTATAAATGAAATCTAAAATCACTTAATTTTGTGCCATATTAAAGTAAAATGTTCATGTGGAATGAAAATTAATTAATTGTAATCCACGTAAAAAGGATTAGGGAGGAAAAGAATTGTCGTTGTTATAATTCCTAGTTAAGATAAGATTATTTTTTGTTCTATATTCAGTATCGACGAACTTATGGTAATCATTAAAAAAAATTTGTATTTCCTCGGTAATGTCTTATATAGAGAAAAATAATTATGACTAGTCGGAGAAAGAGCGGAGTACGTCAACGTCTCGTTATCCTATTGAGTCTGACAAATATTGAATAAAAAATAGCACGCGTTCTGTACGTATGTAAAATAAAATAAAATTCAAAAGGTAAAGCAAAATGTAAGCTTATAAAATCATCAAAAGAAAATTTAAAAGTAATGACTTTAAACAAAAAAGTATTTATCCTCAATATAAAAAAATAATTGTCAGTGAATGGTTTATTTAATTAGGTAGGGCTTTGACAAAAGAAAAAGGAGATTTGATATTACTATGATTTCGGCTTAACATGTATTAACCAATGGTTCCAAAACTGTTTAAATCCGAAGAAGTTGGCTAGGTTTCTCCAGCAGTTAAGGTTGCTCAAAATTAGAGTCTGGAAAGGTTGGCTAGGTCTCTCCAGCCGTGGTATTCATGACCGTATAAAATAAATAATATCTTTATAATAAAAAAAAATTGGTTTAAACTTTTCAAAATCATGTTAACTGTCTGTAGGGCTGTCTAGATCCATACCAGTAAAACAAGAAATATGAAAAAATAATGTCGAAACGTTGTGTCAAAAAAGATAAAAGTCTTAGTTGGTAAATAATGCGTAATAATTGTATTTAAAATGCTTTAATCCTTGAGTATTGATAACTACGAAATTAGCTACAAAAGATAATTTTCTAAATATGTCCGTAAATGTCCTATTTGGAATAATAACTGATTCCAATAAATGATAAATTGGCTATGCTTATCAATGGCTAATTTTTACATTAAAGAATTAAACAAATGTATCTCCATTAGAAAAATAAAAGTGTTAACTTTAAACTTTTTAAGAAGTGGCTTCTGTTCAAGCAATATCTAACGACAGTCAGAAAGTGGTTTTCCAAATAAATCTGCTGGTTTAGGCTTTTATATTATCGAAACTATATGTTTGAGCTAATTATTGAAATTATTGAAAAAATACAAAATTTGTAAAACCTATGTTTTCGAAATTTGATAGCTTGTAAAATTAAACAGGAAGGATACAACATTTTATTTTATTCTGTTTATGTAGGTATAATCATACTAACATGGTTAATCTAGGGGTTAAGTATTCAGGTAAGAAATTCTAGTAGCTATAAGGTAAGAATGGAAGAAATCGCATAGAGAAAATTGTTCTCATTTTAGTCGTTGTTTGCGATTCATTTACAAGATAATTGAACCGTTAATCTTTGTAAATTCTTGTATGTGCATTTTATCTTTGGTGCAAGGAAATTGTGTGTAGCCAAGTGAGTAAGAAGGCAGGAAAGTTTGCAGATATCTACATGTTGATAAGATAATGCAGTAAAATTTGTTACAGTTATAAGAAATTATCATAACTGTGTAGTATAAATAATTTTTATGGTATTAATTTAAGTAACTATACGTGAATAAAGAAGTTTAACTCAGCGGATGTATTTCCTGTAGTTATTTATAATTATAAATATTATAGTCTGAAAATCGTTGCATTCAAGTGTACACAGTTTTATAGAAAGTGCTATTACGTGTTGTTTTTGAAATAATAATATTGATGTGGAATAAATGAAAACTTTTTGTGTCTATAGTTTGGGTTTTTTAAAGGTTGAAAATAATTTCAATGGTGAGTATTAATGTGTAAGAAAACCATACGTAAGAGCTTTGTTGTGTTAGGTCAGTTTAAGTTGAGTCAAGTAAGGTCTGTTAAAAGATTCTAGTAAATAATTGATGTGTCATTCTTTTAAAAATATCATTTTGCTTCTGTATTCGTGCTTTAAGAAAATAAAACTGGTTTTGTGTTTTTTAATTAAAAATTTGACAAAATTGTTGTCGGTAGTAAAAAAATGTTCCTAAAATTAGAAATTTGTCATTTATGCGTAATGCGAAAATAATTGTCTCTGGGAAGAAAAATTTTGCGGGTCAATAATGGGTGGTCTAATTGGATTAAACTTAAAAATTGGTGTATTTCTCTTCCAAAATTAGTTTAAATATTTTAGTTGTGCCTAAAAGCGTGTGGCATTGTAATTAGTTAAAAAAGACTTGACAAATCGGTTTATTTCACAACAAAATAAATTTCCATTTGTGTAGGTTAGACAAAATTTAAAAGTACTGAAGAAATAGCATTTATTTTAGTCAAAGTTTTATGTTATATGGTTAACTGCATCTGTGTAGGTTTAAAATAATAGTCCAAGTGGGCAGAAATTGTCAGCATTATCGTCTGATTCGTTTATTATTGTACTATCTTCTGTCATGTCGAAGTCTGGACTAACGTCAGTAAATGATTGTTTTTTTTGCCATTATAAATTTACTGGTTTACATTTGTAATCTGTGATTTGTACTAATACTGAGTTTTGTGCCGATTCTTTTTGAGGAATAATTGTTCCGATTGTAGTATTTTTTAATAATTTCATTTACCCTTGTTTATGAGAAAGAATACTTGCCTTTAAAGCATATCTGTGACTAAAGTACTTTTAGGAACGTGTTGTTCAGTTCTTGTGCTTGCAAAACTTATCGTCCTATTTTGAAAATTCAAAATGGCTTCATTATCTTCTTAAAATTTCAAGCTTAATATAAGAGGTACAGGTAGTTCTCTGATGACTAACGTAGGTATTGCAGTATTTCGTCCCTCTAAATTAATAGTTATATTGGAATTTCCTAAAACTGGCAGGTTTTTATTGTCTGCTGTTTTAAGTCCTAAATTCGTTTGCGGGTGTAATAAAATATCATTGAAAAGTTTTCTCGAAGCGATATTGTAGTAAGATCCTGTGTCAAGCAAAATTGAAATTTCCTGATTTTTGTAAAATGCTTTTACTGTATATAATTTGTCTGCATCAGTATTTAAAAATAAAGGACTATTTTTATATTCATAGTTTATGTACTGGAATTTTCTACCCTTATAATTATTAAATGTATACGTTTCCGTATCTTTCCGATTTCGGTCGGAGTAAAAAGTATATGCATTATTTCTCGCGTCTCTGCTATATCTAAAATTAGATGAAGGGAATTTATATCGGTTATTCCTATACCTATTTTGTTGATAAGAATGCTTATTTCTGGAGTTGAAATCTACTAAAAAATTATTTTTAAAATTGTAGTTCCCTTGGGTGAGATATTTATTTGTCCTACATGAGGAAGTGTAGTGTCCAGTTTTATGACACGTTGAACATTGTAGTTTAAAATTATGTGCTTTACGATTAAAATGAGAATACTGTTGTGGCCTATAATCATGTGAATTTCTTTGTAAATGCGTATATTGGTTCCCTGTGTACAAATTTTCATAAAAAGTGTTAGAGTCGAGTCTGTCGAAATTTCTCCGTTGTTTGCCCTTTTGAAAAAAATGAGTCCGCTTTGTATTTTGTGAAAAGGTAAATAAATTTGCTTGGTTTAGTAATGGATCGTGTAAAGAATTAGACTAGATATCTGACAAGGTATATGCTAAACTTCGTAATAAATTTTCAGTAATGTCCCTATTTGAAACTAACAAAATGAAATTATTCTGTAATTCGGGTAAAAGTCCTCGTGCAACATAATCTGCGAAGTCTGAAATTGAAATAGTAGGTGTCACAACCATAAGTAAATTTTGAAGTGCATAATAATAATTTATAGCAGTTCTTTTGGCATCTGATGTTTTGAGCGAAAACGATTAAAAAGTTGTTGCGGTAATTTATGTCCTCCATAATATTTCAAGAAAGAGTTCTTTATGTCAGTCCAAGTTTTATTACTATTTTCAGGGTTACTAATAAAGTTTTTAATCCACACTTGTGAACTATCTAATAAAAATGAGAAAAATAATAAATTTTATGAGAGTCATCCCAAGAATTTAAATTAGCACATTCTTCAAAGTTCTTTAAGAATTCAAAACAATTGGTCTTGCCTGGACTAAAGGTTTTGGAATTGATGTAGGTAAGCATGATTGGATTTAATATAGACTGCATTACGTAAGAAAGTTCATGCTTCGCCATTATCAGTTGTGATAAAAATTTGTGGTTCATATGTTCGACAGTGATTTATTTATTTCTCTGGTTATTGTGAAAAATTTGTGTTACAGGAAACTTTGGTAATGATAACTATAGATTAAAAATAAGCGAGATGAGAAATTTTACTGTCGGGTTTCGTATTGTCTGAAATTAAATTACTTATCTATAATTGTGTTTTCTACTTTCCATTATTTTAATGCAATTTTAATGTTTGATAACAAATTAGAATAAAACCAAAATAGAAATAATAGAGAATGATGTAGCTTTTAGTAACCTTGATAAAGTCAGAATAAGAAATAAGTAATGAATAACTTTAAATATGGGTAGTAGATATAATACCTATGTTCTAGAGCACTTCGTGCAAAGCAACAGCAATATATATATATATATATATATATATATATATATATATATATGAGGAGAGGGATTTTCTCCCTGATCCCTCCTTGTAGGATTTTTACCCCGATCGAACCCCCCACCCTACCTCGATCGAACCCGCACCCTACCTACTATTTAATTTACATGTAAATTCCCGTAAGGAAGAAATGAGGAGAGGGATTTTCTCCCTGATTTCTGGGTTTGGCACACTTTGTACCTGATCGAACCCCCCCACCCTACCTACTCGAACCCCCCACCCTACCTACTCGAACCCCCCACTCTACCTACTCGAACCCCCACCCTACCTACTCGAACCCCCACCCTACCTACTCGAACCCACCACCATACCTACTATTTCTGATCAAACCCCCCACCCTACCTTGATCGAACCCACTACCCTATCTACTATATGGCGGTTGTTGAGGGGGGCTCTGACACGTGCAGACCACCACCTATAATATTGTGACGTCATAGGGTTATAGTAGCTAATGTAATATTTGTTAATATGTTCAACGTTATAAATACATAAACACGTTCAAACCACACAACCTAACGCGTGGGCATACACACACACACACACACACACACATACAAACAAACAACTATCACATACAACATAACATATACATTAAATAAAGGTATCAGGTATCCTCTTAAAAAAGAGAATTTGAAATATTTCAAAATCTGACATAATTTTTATTTTTACATTTCTTCTTACACAAATTATATATCCTTCCTACATTTGAAAGTGAAAAACTAAAAATAGTTATGTTTAATAATTAATTTCGATGTTAATTTTTTAAAACAACTCATCTTGTAAGTTGCAATTAATATTTGTATAATTTAGCCTAGTTGTTTATAACATTTTTAGAAGCCCGTGAACAAGGATTAAATAAATCCGAAAATTTTAGGCATTATAAAAGAGTTTTCTTTTTACCAGCTGACCTCAAACCCATTAAAAACATTTAATATTACTAGAAGGTCATTATCTTTAAAATATATATATATATATATATATATATATATATATATATATTCTTGTGCACACCCCCCTTTCTTTTCCTTTCCTATCGCGCCTTTTATTATGAATTTAATTTAATTTTATATAATGTGCCAATATTTGTTTTACGTTACGTGCTTTAGCAACGTTTGGTTGGTTAATAAATCAAAACTGTTTTAAATACGTCTCGACTATTAGAAAACTCTTTTTTCCCAGGGTATCCACCTACTTACCGTGAGTTCAGTGGTAAGTAGATGTGCTATGCCACAACCAAACTGCTCTATCTTTTGTTTTAGTACCTTTTTATAATTTACATTTGTATATGCCAAATTTTATATGATCCACGTAGCCTTGTGCCAAATTAATTAATACCACAAAATTTCTGACTTTGACGTTATATCACACAGTACTCACCTGCTCTATACTTCGTTATCGGCCTCTATGAATGCTGGCTCAAAATCTTACTCGCCGTATACGTCTTCACAAGGTTTGCACTATCACTATGAAATCTGCCGTCTAGCTTCCAGGTATCTTTGCATTAATTTTTATGCTCCCAAATCTGAAATAAATATGACCCGAATTTAGAATTTTGAATAACCTTTTTGTATTTACTTCCCCTGCGCTAATTTTTCCGGTGTAATATCTTCTTTGTCTCGTACGAATCCTCTTGCTACTCTTGTGCTGTCTTTTAATTTTGCTTCTCTCGTTCTAAATCGCTGCTTCTTACTATCCGCTCGTTCCCAAATAAATACTTCCGCCTTTTAATCCGCTCGTTCCAAATCCTATCCTTCCTTCTATTTAATCCGCTCGTTCCAAATCCTATCCTTGCTTCTATTTACCATTCAAATTCCCTGCTATACATAAACCATATCCAATTCAATCCTAATAATATCTTCTTCAATCTTATAATTCCTATTCGATGCCTTCTGCCTATATAAATCTCGTTCCAATTCAATCCACTTATGTTCCGCCGGTTCGCTGTCGCACTAATTCCACTCTTAAACTCGTTACTCGTCGCTGCTATCAATTATTTATTTACCGTCGCTTATCCTTGCTCTTCCTTTATAAATTAAACTCGTACAATTCAAACTCATTTATTAAATCTTCAAAAATATTCAAAACAATTTAGCGCAGTTTATAAACCCGTCTTTTTACAAAATTATTTCGAAATCGACTTCTTTGTTTACTTATCCTAGGTGATAATTACAATATTAAATCTGCCTACTCTTTATTACATTGTATATAAAAACCATCCAATAACGTCGTATCACCAAGTTCGTGTCACTAATACCTTCTACTTTGTCTTTTGCACTTTCCCTATTCACACATAATGTTCAATCATTGGTCCTAAATATCGCACAACCCTTCAATCATGTTTGACAATGCTATTACTTATAATTTTGAGATTACATGTTTGTCCAAAGGGTGATTCTAATAAAATAAATGCCGAAATGATACACATATACACCTGGATCTGCGTGGTTAATAGTAGACAGACGCATCCGGTTTTCGATTGGCAAATGTACGTTCTATGGCCTATTAAACTACAACTCAGTATAAAACCTTGAATACTGTGTGTGTTTTATCACGTCATCGAGTCATTGTTTTTACTTCTTGGCACTTACATTTTAACTAACATTTCAAATACTTTAACGTATGTAAAGTACGGCAAACATAATTTTAATTACGGGATCTGATATTTGGCTTACTTTATTTGGCATACACTACCTTCTACAAAACAACCCTTAGAACCCTTGTAGCTCCTACTGACATTACATTATATATATATATATATATATATATATATATATATATATTTTACAATAATATTATCATTTCACTGGTGTGTGCAATGATCAATAGTGTACACCAAATAAATTACGCTTTAAACATTAATAGAGCGATACAGTAAAAATGGTGCCTCCCAATAGATATAACAATTAAAAGGGTGGCAAACATAGACCCAAAATAAATAGGCGTCTGCTAAAAGCTACTACAAGTATATGTTACAGTATAGGCAAATAAATATAAAATTAAGTATTTTTCGGTAAAAAAAGGTTAAAACATATTTATTACAGTGTTGTGCACGCTTATAGGATAAACATATATTTACATTGTGAGCCCTAAAACGAGCAAGTTAATATATACATAACGTAAATCTAAGCAATATATACAACTTATAAACTAGGTGAAATAAAATCTATCTATTTCCTTATGCTCCCATGCATATGTTAAGATCGTGTTAGGGATGACGAAACGCTTGTCATCTGCGCCTGATAAACTAACCTTGCTAAGTAACAGCGTAAACAAATCATGTTTTTGGCTCCTAATACACCGCATCGAATGCACGAGGGGCTCGGAAGTTGCTGTTATGTGCTACCTCCTTAAAACTATTAACACTTATACCCTGCACAACACTACGCTTAACCCCATTAATCTTTTTTATTACATCCCTTTCGCTAACTATACAGTAACTTTTGGCGCGAGTACCCGCAAATTCTAGAATTAACTCGCCACCAAACTCATCCTTAAACTTTCCGAGCACTTTCTTGTTGACAAGTGGGATCTTATATTTATTGTCTGCGTGGTACTCACTAGTATCGAATAGGTACAGGCGGGCACGAATATCACTGTACCATTCTTCTGTTTCTACACTATACACGAGCGAATCGGTATCTGTATACAAAAGCGAAAGCTTAGATCCATACAGAGGCATCATTTCCTCATAGTGAAAGATCTAAAATCTAAAAGCTAGCATATATAGGCTTGTTATGTGTAATTCTAACGCGGTCCATCTGAATGAGTGCTAAATTTTCGCCTAGTACCAGATTACAATTATAGTTCGAGCGGGCAATCAGAGTACTCGCGCACAAGGTCTTCCAGTCACACTCCCACCGAGTCACGAGCTTGACATCGACGCGCTTGTCTACGTTCTCCATGGTTTTAACAAAGATGGCGTTGTTCATAAGTTTGAAAAAGTCATTCTCAAAAGCGTTGGTGGCACAAGTACGAAGTTCCGTGTTCAACTCGATATAAGGCTTCAACCATGGTGACTGGTCAAACTCGAGAACCCGATGGATGAAGGTCAACACTAATCCATTCCGCACACACTGCTGTAGATTCCTGTAGTGGATAATGTAGCGGAGTTTGTCTTCTAAGGTGGCGAGGAGCTTCGGAGCCTTAGATGTGATATAAAGCGGTGTCTTATTTCCGCGCAGAATGGCAGGTCATTGTGGAGATCGTGTAAATGTGGAGGGTACTCCAAGTCGACCTCCAGAATGAATCCTTTCGCAGAGTCCTTGGAAACATTTAATATGGTGGCTTGGAGACCGACTGCATCGGTAAGGGACAGCCATCGGAATCCTCCAATAGGGAGAGCCTGGCTCATGGCCCAGCCATATAAGTTATTGGCATCGTAGTAGGCCAAATACTTGGACGGAGCCGTAGGATCGTACTCTTCCATGTACTTATTATTGGCAACAGCGTAACGTCCACTACACTGGGCCAGACCCTCTCTGATTCCAGACTTTATAAAATGATACATATCAATATCCGTGAGGAGCTCCAGGTTCACGCCGGTGTATTTTAACATAGCGTCTCAGGTTAATGAGGGCGCTGTTACTTACTGGCACGGATCGAGTTCATAGGTCGACATGCACACTCGGCGAAAGTTCTCGAAGACGTCTGCCAACAACAGCACATCTGTCTTCAAATAGAGGTCGCTATATTCTCCGAGCGTGTTGAGACCAAAGTCGCGCTACACCTTCTGAGCCCTCTCGTATTCGTCGGTGGTAATGGATGTAGAAGCGAGATCATTGTAGAAGACCGCCTGTGGTGGGAGAGCTGTTTCCTCCAATACTTCCATACTTTATATGTAATATATACCTTCCTTCCACTCCAAATACGTTGACACTCAGATCGTTTAAAGCCTCGAACTTGGCAATCTTGTCAAAGGCCATAGGGAACTCTATACCGCCCATATTTAAGCAGGTCGTGTAATGGGGGTACTTGCTAAGACGTTGAGGGTCACGCTTGACAGGATACAGCGCTGCTACAATGGAGTAGGCAAAACAAGCGGCGTCTCGGTTTTTCACATTCACCACCGCTTTTTTAGCCTTTATCCAGCGTGGAAGGGTAATGTAAGAGGACCCCCTAAGTGGCTGGTATTTGTTGATGTTTAGTTCCAAATGCAGGACACGTTGTAAGGCCCAACCGGACTGGTGATGTTCAAATTCTTAGACTTATCGAGCATCTCCCAAGAAAACGCCGTATACACTTTGTCCAAATCGCTCGATCGAGTAATAACTTGATTCTTGGTGTTGAAAGATTTAGTTGCTTCGGTATCGCCCAAGGCTATCTTTGTGTACATACCAAACCCTTCCACATTAATTTTAAGGCTCGTGTGGACCTCTAACGTGTCCCGGATCAACTTCACAAATTGCGGCTTTTGTTCAAGTAAAAAGTCTCTAATGTCTCTATAACCCGACAGATTATTGATGCGGTAGGTAGCGATCCGGGACCGGAAGGCAGACGATAACAGTTGTATCGCTTCTTGTTTAGGGCTCCCTGATTCAGTCTTATGCGCGGCACTGCGTAAATGTCCAGGGAACTGATGTGAAGGAACGTTCATATTGCAATCCTCGCAATATCGTATGTCCTCTCGACGGCGTTTTGGGGCGGGTGCAGCACGAAGTGGTGATGCTCCACGTTTGATTGACAACGATGTAGTAGAGACAGTATCCCCGTGGAAGGCATGCTGATGTCGGGTTAAATTAGCTCGATGCCCGAACCCCAAACCGCAAATGTCGCACACAAATGGTGTTGGCGCTGGTCATCCAGTCGGTGGAACTGGGGCTGTAACCGGACGTGGTGGTATAACAATATTATGGACCTCCTTTTTGTGTCGGTTAAGGCTGCTCCGGGTCGAGAGGCTTTTCTGGCACACATCGCAGGCGAATACTCTGATGGATTCCATTGTAATCTGCACAATAAAACAATGTCTATTACTCAGTTTAAAACACGTATACCACAATGTTTTGTGGTCGTAGAAGAAACACAAAGGAAAATGGGCTGAGACTACTTATAAATAGCCAAATGATCAGAAAATAGACAAATTAGAGCGCATGCGCACAGTCAGCCAATATATAATGTCGCCCCAGGATTCTAATGTAATTTGCACAATAAACGACGTTTAATACTCAGTTTAAAACACGTAAAAAACAATGTTTTGTGGTCGTAGATAAAACACAACTAAAGAAAGTGGGCTGAGACCACTTTCAAATAGCAAAATGATCAGAAAATAGACAAATTTGAGCGCATGCGCACGGGTGGCTGATAAAACGTCGCCCCAGTGGGGATACTCCTAGAGGAATGGGGCGCAGCGACGTCTGGGGAACTTGCGATACAATAAATAGGCATTTTACGCTTTCGGGTCTTATACAATATAAGTCCATGGCGCCAATCGCACTAAATGCTGCTCTAACCTTTGATCAAACTGTCCCATATATGTTTCAAATTGTCATATTTACTAAGTAACTTACTACAGTTAATCACAATAGCATATTGCAATATAAAGCCTAGGGATGGGGAACGACAGTTATTTATAGCTACCAGGCAGCGCTTTCTTTATACTGTATATACCTGGCATTTTAAGAGATAACAACTTGCTTTGTACGCAGGGATTAGAATCATCCAATGCCGATGCACTCCCACATTGTGGTACCTATCGTATAAAGATGGCCAACCACCAGTTTAAACCCCAAACTAGGTACAAACATGAAAACAATCCCAGTCGATGCGTCATACTCAAATATTAAAATAATTGTTCTTGTAAAATTTTGCTCTCTCTAACCGTTTTCATGCTATTAACAAAAAACCAAAACGGCACTATGTACAAATATGAAAATTATATCAATCGATGGGTCATAGTCAAATATAAAAATAATTGTTCTTGTAAAATTTAGCTATCTCTAACCGTTTTCATGCTATTAGCAAAAAAAACTAAAACGGCACTATGTACAAATATGAAAATAACCCCAGTCGATGCGTCATACTCAAATTTAAAAATAATTGTTCTTGTAAAATTCGGATATCTTTAACCGTTTTCATGCTATTAGCAAAAAACCAAAACGGCACTAGGTACTAATATGAAAATTATATCAATCAATATGTCATAGTCAAATATGAAAATAATTATTCTGGTAAAATTTGGCTATTTCTATCTGTTTTCATGTTATTAGTAAAAAACCTAAACCGGTACTATGTACAAATATGAAAATTATATATAATTGTCTTTGCAAAAATTAGTTGTCTCTAACCGTTTCAAATTATCATGTGACCTTGACTCATATAAAAACTTTTATAGCAATACGCCGGCGACACTGACCAAACCTAACAACCTATCTCCATCTAGTGGTGGTTAGCGTAACCATTATAATTTGATTCCTACTTCGTATAAAACATTATGTTAATGTTTTCTGTTAGCACCATCAGATAGACAAATGTGTTCAATCACGATACATATATGATTATCAGTATTTTGAAAAGGCTTGACTTTATGCCATTCTATTCAATTCACGTTTATATTAATACTTGTAAATTTAATTGTATAATAATAGTATACAGAGTGGTTAATATATCCATCATAAAAGTGTCTCCAGAGTGTTTTTGTGTAAGTAGAAACTTAGCTCCGAATGCATGCTTAAGAACATTTGTAAAATTTTGTCTATAAAGATATTGCTATGAAAGTTTTTATATGAGTCAAGGTCACATGATAATTTGAAACGGTTAGAGACAACTAATTTTTGCAAAGACAATTATATATAATTTTCATATTTGTACATAGTACCGGTTTAGGTTTTTTACTAATAACATAAAAACAGATAGAAATAGCCAAATTTTACAAGAATAATTATTTTCATATTTGACTATGACACATCGATGGGTATAGTTTTCATATTTGTACCTAGTGCCGTTTTGGTTTTTTGCTAATAGCATGAAAACAGTTAAAGATAGCTAAATTTTACAAGAACAATTATTTTCAAATATGAGTATGACGCATTGACTGGGATAATTTTCATATTTGTACATAGTGCCGTTTTGGTTTTTTGCTAATAGCATGAAAACGGTTAGAGATATCTAAATTTTACAAGAACAATTATTTTAATATCTGAATATGACGCATCGACTGGGGTTATTTTCATATTTGTACATAGTGCCGTTTTGGGTTTTTTTTTGCTAATAGCATGAAAACGGTTAGAGATAGCTAAATTTTACAAGAACAATTATTTTCATATTTGACCATGACACATCGATTGGTATAATTTTCATATTTGTACATAGCGCCGTTTTGGTTTTTTGCTACGATAGGTACCACAATGTGGGAGTGCATCGCCATTGGATGATTCTAATCCCTGCGTACAAAGCGAGTTGTTATCTCTTAAAATGCCAGGTATATACAGTATAAAGAAAGCGCTGCCTGGTGGCTATAAATAACTGTCGTTCCCCATCCCTAGGCTTTATATTGCAATATGCTATTGTGATTAACTGTAGTAAGTTACTTAGTAAATATGACAATTTGAAACATATATGGGACAGTTTGATCAAAGGTTAGAGCAGCATTTGGTGCGGTTGGCGCCATGGACTTATATTGTATTAGACCCGAAAGCGTAAAATGCTTATTTATTGTATCGCAAGTTCCCCAGACGTCACTGCGCTCCATTCCTCTAGGAGTATCCCCACTGGGGCGACGTTTTATCAGCGACCTGTGCGCATGCGCTCTAATTTGTCTATTTTCTGATCATTTTGCTATTTAAAAGTGGTCTCAGCCCACTTTCTTTAGTTGTGTTTTTTCTACGACCACAAAACATTGTGGTTTACGTGTTTTAAACTGAGTATTAAACGTCATTATCAGTTTCTTGTACACCGTGAAGTAGCACACAATTTCGCCGGGAATGGTTTTCTAGATCATCAGCTTTAATTTCAATCGCAGATAAACGTTCGCCTAATTGTTTTATCGCGTCTTCCATATGTGATTTAAAATTAGCGAAACTAATAGCCAGTTGCTTAATATTATTTGAATTATCAGCTGGTGTATCCAACGTTGCTGCTAAAGCAGATTCAAAACTATCCATCCTTCCTTTGAACATATCTACCAGTTGTTGAATATCTTTGGAACCCATTATTCATTAGCACCCACACGGTTGGTCGTTCTTATCAGTTCTAACAAAGTGCGTTCACTTGGAGGCTACTACTCGCTATCGCAAATTTAGTAATTAATATAACAAACTACCACTGATTAATAATAGGTTTAAGCAGGGGCGCTTCACATCACATCTATTCACTTGCGACCATCTTATCAGCTGTTCTGTGTTTTTAATACAGACCTATAATGTATTGTGCACATATGAACAATACGATAAGATATATTATCTAGTACGTGGGCCGTGTCCGTTAGACAGATAGCGAATGTACGTTATCTATATATAGCAATTTTATTTTATATCGCGAGTCTGACCATATGGCCATATAAATTACATAGTCTACGCCTTATAAACACCGAGTTTTATCTGATTAAAAAAAAAAGAACTATTGTATTAAATAATAATTATCTTACGTTGGGAAATCGAGATGGTGTAGTGGTAGTCCCATAATCTTTGATCACTAAACCACTTTTAAATCACAATAATTAAATAAAAATCACCAGAGACCGAGAAACACGTCCTTCTACAACGGCCCCTCCGAACTCAATTTTATGTGTATAATTATCTATAATTTCTGCAGTGTGGTTATATAAAAGACGTTTTATTTATTTTGGAGGATAGTTGTTTTTTATTAAAATATTAAAAAGTTTGTTTAAATTTTTTTGATAAAATGTATGGTGACTTATTGTTTTAATTCTGTTTTTTAGTGTTAAAATAAAATTTATTTTTATTTTGTAAGAGTGATACGAGAAGTAATTTAAGTACCTTCCAGAGTTAGTTGGTTTTTGATACCAATCTAATAAAATAACATTATTTGTATTTCTAATAAGTAACGTATCTAAAAATGGTACTGCGTTTTTATTCTCGTGATAACTGTTAATATATATATATATATATATATATATATATATATATATATATATATATATATACATATATATATATATAGGCAAAATTTAAATGATATACTTCAAAAAACACAATATCCAAATCTATACAAAGTTGTTTTATTATATGTTTCAACAACCTTTTATATTATTTTATTTATATTTTTGATGTCATTTCATATATCTATACCTCAATTTATACCAGAGTTATGCTTAAAATTTGATAAGTAGAAATTGACTATATTAATTACTTACAATTGCGAGTCTATCTAACGAGATTCTAAATTACTTTCTTCTTAATATAATTTTCTCGCCAGTAAGCAGTATTATTTTATTTTTACCTTCTGAGCAATTTTCAGTAATTTTCTTGGACCACCAGCTATTAAAAATTTGAAAATTATAATAATTTGTATCTCCTGAATATTCTATTCAAAACTCAATTTTGACAAGTGAAACTATTTTATAAATTTTTTGACAAGTAATGAAATCCTTGGAACTACCTTTACGATAGCAAATTTTAAAAATGAAGTTAATTCGCAGCATATCGAATATCCCTCCAAGTTCTCTGTTACACTGTTAAAACTAATAAATTGAATAGATATTAATAAAATAGATATAAATAAAAAAAAACTACACTCAAAATTTGTCAAACTTTATAATTACAAATCTACTTATCTGACAATTCTTGGGCTCATCTTCGGTAATATTCTACTTCCTTATTCTCCTTCTGTGCTCGGTGTTTTATCCTAATTCTATTTATTTTCTTCTTTGCCACTGAATTATAAAACATAACTGTTGAATAGGAATAATTCTGCAAACAAAAGATGTTGTTGTGGATGGGGTATGCAGTATTGTGGTTGGACTTAGGAATGGCAGTAGACGTAAACAAAGGCAAGGTGTGTGTATTTGAGCATCATTAAAATTGGAAATAATTAAGTTTACGTTATTTTAATTAATTTTATTTTACGTACCAAGACCTAATGTAGTAACAAATGGGTGTTTATATAAATCTGACTTTATGCAGAGATTATTAAATACAGACAATCTGAAGTATATAAACCACCTACCTTGGTTGAAGCGCGGATGTTATTTGAGACCGAAATGAGAACTTTCATCCTCGAAGTAACTTCTAAGTACCACTTGGAATGTTATTCAAAATTCGTGGTAAACATAGATGGAAATGATAATCTTGCCTAGCGCTGTGTATCGCAAACAAAATATTTATGAAAACATGGATTGATAAGGTAGTTATAAACAAAAATGGATTTTAGCAGCACATTCCAAGGTTGTGGCATTCGCCTTGTCAATCTAACATCGGGATCCTAACACAATTATTTCCAAGAACGCAAGGTAAATACAGATCCATTACCGGTCAACTTAAAGAAATGAAAGTAATTATTTTTGTAACAACATAGATACTCAGTGACAAGTAGACTGTTAGAAACAATAAATTGGTAAACTTAAAATAGTAATAGGGAATGGTAGAAAATTGTACTACAGGATTTTAATAGATTGCAGTAATCAAATCATTTATCATAATTCTTACAATTGGTCATAAAAAAAATGGGTGGGTTTGCTGGAGATGTGACATAATTATCAACAAGTTCAAATGTTTACTTATTATTTTGTTTAGGAAGCATAAATAATGGCGATGAAACGAATTGTGACTAAATAATAAATTTGTAGCTATAGTTCGTTCAATTGGAAATGAGATAATGCAATAGGTACGCAAATGTTTAAGTCAATCTAATGTCTTGTGGTTTCATGCTTAATGTTTGCTAGGTATACAATGCATTACCCTACATGTTGTCATGTAAACATCCACCTCCTGAGTTATACTTGTGATATCATTTAATTTATTTAAACTTTCTTTTAGTGCAGTTAAATGATAAATAAATATGTAGTTGTTGTGCACTTAATTGCACTTGGAACTACAATCATACAATAGTTATATAAATACCCAAGCTAATCTTATGTTGCAAACTATGACAAATTAAATCTGGGCATCTGATATTTTATAATGCAATATCTAAAATACATCTGTTATGTTCCTTATATGTATAAGGCATATTTTTAAAGTAAATTTCATTTTAGTACAAATAATTAGCAAAGCATGTTTACTAATTTTTATTTTGTTGTGTCAGTTTTGGGCATGGAGCACGAGTAGGGTAAAATCAAGGATCCCACCGCCTCATTTCCCCCAGAATCCCTCATTTCCCCACACATCTGGACCAAAAAGTTTTCTTCGACTAACCATTTTTCATCTTTCGAGATAAATGAGCATCCACATTTCCACACACGAGATAAACCTATTTTTAAGATTTTTTTTTACCGCTAACATTCTGGACCAAATAGTTTTCTTCGACTAGCCATTTTTTTATCTTTCGAGATAAACCTATCTTGTTTGGTATTAATTAACATTAGAATTTTCTCAGCTACCCAAATTTCTAAGAATTTTTAGATATCATCACCCCAGGAGCTACCCCATTTTAAGATTTTGTAGCAAGATCAATTTCTAATCAACTCCCTTTTAATATCTACAGTCCTTTAACCAACATAAATAAATTAAGCACATAAATGTTTAAAATTTATTTTATCCGATTTACAGTTTAATAAACTAATTACAATTTTACAAAGTATAACATTATTTTGTTTGTGTAGCCGAATCCAAGCAGGTTAACCTGTAACAAAAAGAGATTAATAGGTTGTTTAAATAGCCCTGTAATAAAAGAGATTAAAGTAAAGAGAGGAAACATGTTTTCAGTCAATAAGACATATTGTTGTTAATCCAACAATATGTTTTACCGTCCGGCGAGACCACGTGGAGGTAAACACATATCGCCGGGAACAAAGGAATTATTAAGGATGGGAAGGGTAGATATGCTTATAACTAACTTACATACTATATATACACAATAAAATATAAACAACTATCTAATATCCTTATGCCCCCATGCATATGTGGAAGTACTACCAGGGATGACGTACCTTTTGTCATCTTCTGCCGATAAACTAATTTTATTAATTAATTGGGTGTACAAATCGTGTTTTTTACTCCGAATACATACCATGCTATGCATGAGGGCACCAGAATTATTATGCACAATGTCCTTAAAACTATCCACACTAATCCCAGCCACCACACTACGCGATACCCCTTGATCTTTTAATCGTGTCCTTCTCACTAAGAATGCAATAGGATTTTGCGCGAGTTCCAACAAATTGTAACACCAAGTCGCCGTTGAACTCGTCTTTGAACTTGCCAGGAATCTTTTGTTCACAAGAGGCATATTGTATTTGTTGTCTCGAGGGTAGTCACTAGTGTCGAAATTGTTAATGTTTGCACTAATATCACTATACAAGTCTTTTGTTTCTATACTATACACTAAAGAGTCAGTGTCTGTATAAAGTAGTGAGAGTTTAGCTCCATACAAATGTTTCATGGTGTTATAATGAAAATCATACATGAGGGTCTTTGAAATATCTAGAATCGAAAAACCTGCATATATGGGTTTGTTGTAAGTGACTTTTACCCTATCCATCTGTATAATAACCAAATCCTCACCTAGCACTAAACTACTGTTAAAGTTCGAGCGGGCGATAAGCCCACTCGCGCACAACTTTGTCCCTCGTGCTCCCACCGCGACACAATCTTTACATCAACACGTTTGTCCACGTTCTCCATAGTTTTACCAAAAACCGCATTGTTCATAAGTTTGAAAAAGTCTTTTTCAAACGCGTTAGTGGCAGAAGTACGGAGAGACGTGTTTAAATCTATGTAAGGTTTGAGCCACGGTGATTGCTCGAACTCAACACACGGTGAACTGTAGTTAATTGTAGACCATTGCGCAGAGCCTGTTGAAGTGTTCGGTAATGGATTACATATTTCTTCTTATCAAAAGTGTGGTGAGTAGCTTCGAGTCCTAGAAGACGGTGTTGGTGGAACCATGGTCTCGGGACAGAAAGGCAAGTCGTTATGCAGATCCTGAAGCTGTTGTGGGTAGTGCAGATCAACCTCTAGGATGTACCCCATATTGTGCGTAATGGGGATATTCAAAATGTTATCTTTTAGGTGGTTAACCTGATCGATGTTTAACCACCTGAAAACCCGTGTGGAAGTGGTTGACTCATAGCCCATCCATATAGGTTGTTGGCATCGAGGTATGTCAAGTACATGGAGGGTTCACTGGGGTTGTACTCCTCCATATACTTGTTGTTGGCACGAGCATACCGATGACTACACTGAGTGAGACCACCTCTAATGCCTTTCTTAACAAAGTGGTGCATATCAACATCGGTTAATAACTCCAGCTTCACCTCAGTGTGTTTCAGCATTGCATCAAAGGCGAGAGAAGGAGCTGTCACGTACTGGGCCGGGTCGAGATTGTACGTACTTAGACAAACGTTTCTGAAATTTTCAAAACGTCTGCCAACAGTAGAACATCGCTCTTTAAATACAGATCGCTGTATTCACCCAAGTTTCGTATGTGGAACTCCTCCACACCTTCTGCGCATGTTTATAATCCGCATCGCTAATAGCCGTAGAAGATAAGTCGTTGAAGAAAGCATGTTTTGCGGGCAAAGAGGTTTCATTCAATACACTTACACCGGAAATGTATGAATACGGGAAAACACCTTTCCTTGTCAGCAAACTACGCAGTCTGTCGTCTGAGAAAAATTTTGGATCTCAACAAACTGTTGAGGTTCTAAATTCTTCGTCAACTTATCCAACGATGATGTCATAAAACGAAGCGAATCTATGAAACGCAGCTGAACTGTGGAATTATCGGTTTCATCATCTTCTTCTTCTACATCTGGTTCTTCGCCATATAACCTCACATACTTTGTGAACGATACGAACCGCTCCTTATTGTTGGGGATCACCTCTACACGTTCTTTATCGCAGCCCAACTCTTTCACAATAAAATGGGAATCATACCCACTTAAATTGTGGAATATGACCGGTATGAAATTTGGCATCCGGTATTGAACGTTGCATTGGCGATGTGCTGCGAAGCGGAACTTTCCTGTTAGGTGGCAGTGATCCCTCACTCGATCATCACCCAAAGGTTTCCTGCAGATGCCGCAATCGTCAACCATGTGGAATAACAACTCCTCCAGAGGTTCAAGCGGTGCCATCGGAACGTTGGTTTTAAGGATTTTACCTAATCTGCAGGCCTCCTCCTTCAACTTTTCCATAAACACTTTAGCAGCTTCAGGCCCCCTGTACAATTCCAACTTATCCAAATCCTCGTCGTAAGAGCATTTAATATAATATGCGAAGCTGTATGGTTCGTGTTGGTGGGTGCTGTTAGTAAAGGAGCCGGAGGGATCCTGTGCTGCCGAAGAAATGGGCTTCAACACGCTTTCAAAGTCCGCGTATATAACAAACGGCACCCTCATTTGCTTGTGCACGCTCGTAAACTCGAGGATGTTGTTAAAGTGGTTGGGCATCTTTGTCGTAACGTGGTTGCAGTCTTGTTCAGAGTGTTGTCGTAATTTATCTTCGGATGGGAAGAACACCAAGCATCCATCGCAAATCCATTTGCGGGTGCGCTCACGAGAGATCTGCTTACCCACTAGCTTCCCCAAATCCTTGATCAAACAGTAGTGTGTGTTATTCTCATTCTGGATGTAAAGGAGGTTGACATGCCGATCCCTCTTTCTTTTGGTGAAGTGGAGGGGTCCAACGATGGACTTGCCTTCTACCCCAAAGACGTTGATGCTAATAGCATTTAATTCCTCGAACTTGGGTATGTCCTTTATGGGCATTGGGAACTGTAGTCCTGTCACGTTGAGTACAGTCGAGTAGTGTGGGTAGCTATGCACTCTTTGCGGATCGTGAGCACCAGGGTGTAGGGCTGCCACAACACACCAGGCAAAGCATGCATTGTCTTGGTTCTGGACATTAACCACCGCACACTTGTCTCGAATCCATTTGGGTAGCTCGATGTAGGACTCCCACGAAGAGGTTTATACTTGTTTATATTTATTTCTAAGTATAACACATTTTCAGCGTCCAACCTAAAATTTAAAAATTAGAAAAATTAATAATTTTCAAAACTTACCAGAATCTCGTTCTTGAAATTCGTCTGACTTGGCTGACATCCTCTCCACAAAGGAGTTGTAAACATTTCCTAGGTTGCTGGATGAGGTGACCACAACATTTCGGGTGTTGAAGGATTTGATATCTTCAACACCCTCTGCCGCAACCATCTTGGTGTAACCACCAAACACCTCCAGGTTCACCTTTAGGGAGGTGTGGATTGCCCGCTGTTCCCCGACTAAGCTTATGAATCTCTCCCTCTGGTTGCGGAGAAAATCCAACAGACCTAGAAATAACTAAGTTAAACACTAAATACTTATAAAGAAAATACGTACTTGTAGAGTCGACATTACTAATTCTGTATGTAGCGATTCGACTTTTAAATGCCGTGCTCACTACTTGTACACCCCATCCAGGACACGGTTAGCATTAGCTTTGTGTTCGTTCGAGCGTTGGTGGGCCACCAAGTTGGTTACATCCACATCGCACTCAACACATCTTCGAAGTCTCTTGAGCAGGCCCTCAACCGTGGACGCAGCCGGTCGTTTGACCCCGGATGGGCCGGCAATTGGTTCCACCACACAATGCTTGACATCCTTGTGACGTTTAAGGTTGTCCTTACAGTGAAGGATACCGGGCACACATCGCAGGCGAACAAGCCCTTTTGGTTTCGGAGACAAACCCATGTTGTTGGAGCAGATGTCTCTTCAAATGATCGTTTCTGGAAAAGCCACCCCCGCAGACGTTGCAGACAAAGGAAGACATTTTTCTATAAAGAAATTAAAAAACTGGTTAAAGACTTTATAGCTGTTGTAACTAGCCGAAGACTAAACAGATACTGAATTATATTGCATTGCACGGTGCTTTTATACCCTGTTGGTATAATTAGCTAGTTTACTTTTAAAAACCCAGCGTCGTTTAACCTTGAGTAACATTCCAAACTAGTCTATTCACGTCGGTGAAAACCAATTAGCTAGTTTACTTTTAAATTAGGAGAAACCCAGCGTCGTTTAACCTTGAGTAACATTCCATACCAGTCTAATCACACCAGTAAAACCTAATATTCTTAACTAACCTTGAATCGGATTACAAACTAGTTCATGCCTGTCTGTAACATACTGCAAATGATAATGAGGAGCATGCGCAACAACAACCCTGAAACATTTAAAAGGATGATCTGCATAGGATTCCTTCTCAGTCATCTCAGTGAAATCAGTGCAAAGCAATGGAGTCTGCAGGTGTTAATGATGCACAAGTTTCGTATACCGAAAATCTGATTAATAAGTTTACGTATAGTTTAAGTGAATTGGGTGAACACCCTCATAATGTGGAAATTGGGTTTGTTATAAACCAGAGAATAAAACCCGTATTACGATTGGTGTGTAGCAAGAAATATTGTGGCAGCCATGTTCTGGAATTGACATACGAAAATTGGTTAGCATTTACAAATTTCAAGTGGAATTTCAAATCAACGTATTTTCTCGTGACGTGCTAAACACTCGATTAAATGGTGCACCGAAATGGAAGATCTACACATACAACTAGGAGGTCCGTTCTTTATCACTCTGTCACCAGTGTCTGGATCAACCGAGAACGAAACGTTCCAGTTAAAAATAATAATGGGCGATAGCTCGATAGTTATAAATGAATTGGAGTGCCGTAAAATATTCCATATGCGAGAGTTGTTTGAGTATCAACTTAAACAGTTGGAAAGTCGTGACTTCCAGCATTATACAGCGAATTAGTAGGGTTTGTTGCTAATTCTAATTTAAATGATTGCGATCGGTTTAATACTATGACTGAAGGGAGAAACGAATTAAAATCTTGATTGAAGGCGAAGTTCGAATTGGCAATATTTTATTCTACAACGAATTGAATCAGAGCGCCCTAAATGCTTTGGAGCTGGTTATATGTTTTCCAGATATATTTGTGCGAGACGTGATACGTACAAGAACATTAGTGGAAATGTTTAGACGTTTAAATTTGTCGGAATCTGGAGATTCTGATTATGGTGATAACTAGAAAGAGTATTTTTATAAAAGACAGTCCAAGAGACGTGGATGTAAATGTATTGTTATTATAAATATATTGTAAATTTTTTGAAAAAGTATAAATAGACTCGTTGTTGTTTATTTACTTAGTATAGTTTGAGATTTTTGAGTAAACACATGATTATCTGTTCTGGAGAGGGTTTAATCAACAGCGCTATAAACAGGTTACCGTTTGAGCTGCATATTCCAGGTTATCAGTACTGCGGGCCTGGTACAAAGTTGGATGAGCGCTTAGCAAGAGGTGATCCTGGAATAAACGAGTTGGATAAATTGTGTAAAGACCACGACATTGCATACTCCAAGTACCCCGACGATCTTCCAGCCAGACACCGAGCAGATAAAATTTTAGAAGAAGAAGCCTGGGAGAGTTAAGTCTAAAACGCAAAGTTTGGGGAAAAAGCTGCAGCTTGGTTTGTGACAAACGCTATGAAAGCGAAGAGAAAATGGGTATGGGTTTAAAGAAGAAAATAAGTTTTAAAGGCGGATTCTTGAAGAAAATACGCTCCGCAGTAGACCGAGTTGGTTCCGACAACTTGAAAAAGCTGTTAGATGTTGGTATTCTAATTGGTAAAAAAATCATAAAAGGAGCCGGTGGGAGAAACAAAATTAAAGTCCCACGTATTATACCCGTTCCACAGAAAGGAGGTTTTCTACCATTGATTCCTATATTTGCGGGGCTAAGTGCCCTAGGAGCACTAGCAGGTGGTGCTGCGGGGATAGCTAAAGCAGTAAATGATGTCAAGACAGCCAACGAACAGCTTAAGGAGAGCGAACGACACAACAGATCTATGGAAGCCATTACCGTTGGGAAAAAAGGAAATGGAATGTTTCTAAAACCATACAAAAAAGGTACAGCATTATTCTTGAAACCGTACAAACAGGGGCGTGGCATTTGTAAAAAAGTATCAAAAAACTAAGCAAGTTACCTCGAAGAGCTCTCACCGATGTAGATATAAGGAAACACGCATCTAACATTCCTCATTTTCGCAACGTCTTTTCTAGAGATCAGTTACAGAAGATTAGACCGCATGTCAACGAATCGGGAGTGATTAATTTGGATACCACCAAAGGTTCGGGTACACATTGGGTGGGGTACCGAAAACGTAGAAATAGTGTGTATTACTACGATTCGTTTGGAGACTTGAGACCGCCGGAAGAAGTAAAGAGATATTTTCGAGGTTGTAAAATTTACTACAACAGTGTACCGGAGCAGACTTACAACACATACAATTGTGGACATTTAGTGTTAAAGTTTCTTAGTGACAATGGCTAAAACAGTGAGCGTGTTCGGGTATGGTAATGTCATATCGACAGGATCCATTTACCCACCAATTAAATTGAAACAAGATGGTGAATATGCTTTGGGTCTAGTGGGACTGTACACTTGTAACACTGTGCAAAACATACATCCAGGAAACAACAACTTGTACTTTAACGATCCAGAGCATCGCAAAATAACCATTGAACCTGGATCATACGAATTAGAAGAAATAAATGCATATATACAGGACGTCTTCAAAAAAATGGTTCAGTCAGAAGCCGGACATCAACGAGAACATTGAAAAAATATTTTAAACTGAGTGCCAACAATAATACATTAAAGTGTTCTATACGAAGCAGTATACCGATTGATTTTGGGGTAAACCGTAAAAACAATATTGGAAGCATCTTGGGGTTTACCAACCGCAAATTGGCCGCAGATACCGTACATATCGCTAATCAGCAAGTGAACATAATATCGGTCTCAAACATTTTTGTGGAAACCAATATCACCAGCGGATCGTTCAGAAACAATTTTCTTACGCACAGCATATTCGAATTCAGTCTATCTGTACCACCCGGGTATAATCTGGAAAAGGAACCTAACCACGTCATATATTATCCGCTGAGCGTGACAGAAATCGATAATATTACAATCAGACTAGTCGATCATTTGGGTGAATTGGTAAACTTTTCCCGGAAACATACACCTGTGTGAGACTGGAAATAAAAAGTAGCTGAAAATGCCTATCGATTTTGTATATAAAACACGCTACAACACCCCCAGACGACTAGTAGTGAATACGACATCAAAGCGTCAAGTTGTCGAGAGACTTACAGCAGAAGAAATACGTTTCTTAAAATCTTTGGGGTTAAAAGTTATAAATGATGGGAGGCAGAAGTAAACGCAGCTTAGATCTCCACAGTGATGAAAACGTTAAACTTGGAAGACTTAAATATGAGGACGTACCCAAATTGGATGTGTTTGGAGGTTATAAATTAGACGAAACCATAATAAAGGAAGATTATTATACATATCTTCCCTTTACATTGAACGCAGAAAACAACGATCGAATTTCAATTGAAATCCAGAGCAGTGATAACATCACATACCCTCATGAAAGTTTTATATTTATAAAGGGCACCTATAAACCTACGGAAACATTAAGGAAGCCTCAACAACTGGAGACCCGATTAGAGCAGCAGAACCAGACCCTAAAGCTTACGAATTTACTAGAAATGCGCCATATTTTCTGTTTGAGGAAATTCAATACAAATTGGGTAATAATCAAATAATAGATGTCTGTCGAATCCCTGGAATTACAAGAACTATTAAAGGTTTAGTATCCATGGAAGAATCAGAAACAAAATCTATTACACATACCGGGTGGAAGCCAGATACCATATTCCAAGATGGACGGTTTAGTTGTGCTATACCGCTTAAAACCATTTTTGGGTTTTTTGAAGATTACAAGAAAACTATCGTCAACATGCCTCAAGAGCTGATTTTAATCAGATCCAAGTCGGACGTAAATTGCTACAAGTCGATTGGAAATACAGTAACGTTCAAAATACAACGTATTTCATGGGAGGTTCCGCATATAACATTAAGCGACTTTGCCAAGGCGTCGCTGCTTTCGGAAATGCAAAATCAATCATCTATAATGGTTGCATTCAGAAAATGGGAACTACACGAATTACCGTCTCTAACACAATCAAAGTCGCAAGTATGGAGAATTAAAGTATCGAATGAAACAGAGAAGGCTCGGTGGATATTACTAGCGCTGCAAAATGGAAAATATGATAAGAAAGAAGAAAATGCTACAAGCTTTACGAATGCCAATATAACCAATGTCAAAGTGTTTTAAACTCTCAGATGTTCCCTCAAGGTCGATTAAATTTGGACTTCGAGCAGAATGACTACTTGCCGGCGTACCTGTCTTATGCATCTTTTATGGAAAAATACTACCCGAACAAATCCTCAAATAAATGTTTAATGGACTACAACAGGTTTAAGGAATCACCTGTCTTTGTAATCGACTGTCGTCATCAATTTGAAAGCATCAAGGATGCAACGGTTGATGTAAGAATGGAATTAGAAGCTTCAAGAAATTTTGAACTGTCGATGAAGGCTTATGCTTTAATTATACATGACTCTATGTTTGAATATAATCCGTTTACGGAAATTGTTAATAGATTTATTCACAATTAAATATTTTGTATATATTTTTTAATAAAATTGTATAAAGTCTATGTTGTTTTAATATTAATAAGATTTTTTGGTGATCCAAGACAGTTTCTCACGTACTCCGGTGTACGCCTAAGCACGCTTGTGCCCATGCGCACCCCTGCGCGTGCACATCCTGCCCATGCGCGCCCTGCGCGTGCCCACCTGCCCATGCCGGTATATAAGGGAATATTATTTTCAATTTGAATCAGTTTAAACTTATATTTGAAAGATGTACACCAAGGAATCTTTAGAGAAAGCAGTTAGTGAAATACAAAAGGGTATAAGTGTTAACTCTGCAAGTAGGTTATATGGTATACCCAGAAGAACGTTAAGCAGGCATTTGGATCTCCGTAAACCTCAAAAGAAGAATGGTGCTCCTAGGTCGGAAAATGTGAGAGACACGGGTGATGCTATACAAGAAGTTAAAATACCTATACAGAATTATGATAACTTTGCTATTGCTAGTGCAAGAGAGGATGGTAAACATGGTTCATTGTTCCCGTCTAACATACGAGCTATCTTCGCGGGACCATCGAGTTGTGGAAAAACTAATGCTCTAATATCTCTGATCTTGCACGAGAATGGACTTAGATTCCAAAATGTCTATGTGTTTTCTAAAAGTTTATATCAACCGAAATACGAATTATTAAGAAACGTTTTACACCATTAAAAGAAGAAATTGGGTACCATGAGTTTGAAAATTACGATGATTTGATCGAACCCAGAGATACCAAAGAAGATTCAATTATGGTTTTCGATGATATACCTGTAAACGAGCAAAGTAAAATCACTCAATTTTTCTCGTTCGGCCGACATAAAGCAATAGATTCGTTCTATCTATGTCAAACTTACGCTAGTGCCTTAAAACATAGACTCAGAGATAACGCCAATGTAATCGCATTATGGAAACAGGATGATACAAACCTTCGCCATATCTTTTCGGATCATATAAGTGGTGACATGACATATCCGAAATTTAAAGAAATGTGTTTACAGTGTTGGGGTGACTCAAAACATAATTTTATAACTGTTGTGAAAGATTTTGATTTGGATAAAGGTCGATATAGGAAGAATTTCGACGAGTATATAAATATTTGGCATTATTCAAAAACAGTTAGTTCTCATCCAAAGTTTCATGATGACGGACGTTAACAATTTTATTGCGAATAAACGCAGTCTTCATCTTATGCAGGATGCTGTACGAAAAAAGTTTGTAGCGTACAAAAAGGGAGATGCTACATCTCAGCAAAAATTCAAAGAAGTGCACAAACAATTGATCGATCCACTGCAAATAACCGCTTCCCAGTTGCAATCGATCACCGAAAAAATCCCCATACCTACAACAAAGGTTAAAGTCGAAAACATGGAGGTACCTATAAAGAAAATTAAGCAACTCGTTCCAGAAGAACCGTTCCATCTTTACTATGCAGATGTGTTAGCTAGAGACGAAGACGAAAATATTGACAAATCAATTTATGGAGTAAAGTATAATGCGGAAACCGATACATGGAGTTTGTGGAAAAGTGTATTGATAATTAACCCGGAAACTAGCGATATAACATTAAATAATGTGATATATCCAGGTACGAGGGGTTTATACAATCTGCTGGTTTACAAAGACATCAGCCCCGAAGATGGTGATTTCAATTTGCATGAAGATTTGCCGAATTACTTGGAAATGATCAAATCTGCCTCGATTTTGAGAAGAAAGTTTAACCCATTTGCGGTGCACGATTTAAGCGGGTTCCCAACAAATAACAAAAGTTTAACAAATATGTGCAAAAATATCTCACCGAATTTCGGAGGAATCCTGAAAGAAAACAGCCAAAGAGAAGAAAACAGTCCAAGGGAGCGGGTTTAGGCTTTTCTAACCGGTTTTACAAAAGTTTAAATTCAAAGCCGGTGCAATATGTCTACTGGAATAATGTACATGAACTTGTAGATCGGCTGAGATTGTTGAACGCATCCAACCGAGCTGGAAATACAAGCGAGGAAAACATTAACGAGATGGTGTCCATAATAGAAGAGTTGAGAGAAGAAGGTATAATACAGTGAGCTCAGTAAATAATTACACAGTTTTAAAATGCCTATCGACCGCTTCGGACGTTCAGAGCGTAAAGATGCTGATATTCGGCGCGGTCCTCCAGGTCGAGGATTTGTGCTAACGTTGGATGGTGATGGGTACGATATGCAGCAAAGAAGGTTAGTTGATGTAATGGACCCGAAAGAAGATAGTGATTGTGTTAATCAGAGAAGCACTATAGTATTCAAGTCTGGAGAAGAAACAATTAGTTTTCGTAAAAGAAGACTAGTGGATGTAATGGATCCTAAAGAAGATAGTGATTGTGTTAATAAGAAATCTGTAATCAAGCTCGTGAATCAAGCCTTTTCATACTGTCTAAAAGTTCTGATGATATACAGCGTAAAGATAAAGCCTTCAATGCAAGAAACCAGCGTATCGCAATGCTTGCTCAACCAGTTGAGCCATCTGATGCAGTTAATAAACAGTATGTAAATGAAAAATTGGATAAGCTTGTATCTGACTTTAAAACGTTTATACAGTTTTTATTAATTTGACTGCAACTTCTGAGACAAATGAGAAGGAGCTCGGTCTTGCAATAGCATCGATTTACGAAGCGTCACCAGCAGCTATAAAAAACAAATACTACAAACCAAAGCTTCAGTTTATGTCAAAGGTGCAATTGGATAAAGATAACCCTATTAGTTTAGCAACAGTGTTAAGCAAAATGAGTAAAGAAATCATCGTTAAGGAATTATTTAAACCTGCAAGAAAAAATTTTCAGCGTCGTCATACAAATCTGAAACATGTGAAACGTGATCTTATCCAATCGGACTTGTGTGAAATGCAACCTTACTCGCGTGTGAACAATGGGTACAGATATATTATAATAGCAGTGGACTGTTTCACAAAATATGCTTTAGCTGAACCTTTAGAAAATAAAACTGGATCAGAAGTCACAAATGCTATGAAAAAAATATTGGACAAAATGCTGCAAGGAGAAAATAACGTAAAAATTAATCTACAAACGGATTTTGGGAAAGAGTACTACAACCGCTGTTTTAAAAATCTTATGCAAAAATATAAGATAAACCATTACTCTACGTATTCCGCAATCAAAGCTGGTATGGTCGAGCGGTTGATTAGAACAATCAAAAACAAATTGTACAGAAGATTTTACTTGCAAGGCAGTCATAAATGGGTGAATATTTTGCCTAAGGTTATGGAAGAATACAATAATACACCACATCGGGCTATTAACATGACACCTATGGAGGCAGAAGAACATCCGGAAAGAATAAAACTTTACACCGCTAACAGCGTTTCTAAAAGTTACAAGTATAAGGTTGGAGACATTGTGCGTATATCAAAATATAAAGCAGTATTCGATCGAGGATTTCACCCAAACTGGAGTACAGAACTATTCAAAATTGTTAAAGTACAAAAACGAGACCGACAACCTATCTGCTACAAGATTTGGAAGGTCGGCCAATTCTAGGTGCTTTTACGGCGATGAAATTCAGCTCACAGCAGCACCCGACACGTACTTAGTGGAAAAGTTTTACGGAAACGGAAGCACGGGCGCGAATTATTAGTGTCGTGGTTGGGGATGGTAAAAGTTGGATTAAGAAAACAGACTTGCTTTAGTATCATCCAGATAATTACCTGGATGAAAAATCATAAAGAAGGGAGTAAAGTCCCTTAACTGGATATACGGGGGATATTTGCTTAGAACCCCATTCCCATCTGTGATTTGAAGCAGGAAGCATGTGTTTCATAATCGATTTACAAGGATATCAATACAAAACTAGTGATTTCTATTGCAAGGAGATTGCCATTTTAGATGTAGCGAATAATATAATATGGCATGAGATACTGGACATGGCTGTGAGTATAACACCCTAAGTGATGATTTCAAAAAGCAAGTTCAGTGGTTAAAGCAAAGAATCCATGGGCTTAGCTGGGATGGACAGTCCACAAGTGGATATACAAATGTAGGCGATTTGCTGAAAGAAGTCATACCACCCAATGCTACAATCTATGTTAAAGGCGAACAGAAAAGGCAGTTACTCTCAAAATATTTATCAAACAACATTTTAAACATGGAAAGTGTTTTCTCACTTCCAAAGCTCAAAGAATTAAGAAGATTCGGTAATAGGTACAATCACTGTTTAAACCATTGTTTGAATAATTTAAGCTGTTCTAAAGAAAACGTATTGTTATTGAGGTCTTTTGTTTAATGTATTAAATTTTTAATAAAATATTTTGTCAGAATTGTTTTTATTCTAGCAAAAGCATACCTTTAAAATTTGGAAAAATATATCTGTAAAACAGCGCATTACTTTGGAAAAATTAATGTTTTAAAATACAAATAAGAACCAATAACAGAATACATAATAATTGGTGTTTGCAAATAAATTCAGTTCTACTTTAATAATATTTTAATAATACTTACCCTTAAACCTTCAAAACTTCCCACAAAAGAACTACACGAAACGACGGTTTAAAATTTCGACGGGTTTTACACAAAGCGTGTGAAACTAATAGAATTTTTTTCTAATTACACCGCGTTATATACGTTTGAAATCCGTTAATTACACTACTAAATGACGTTTGTATTTTCCCCAATCGAAGCCAAAATAGAGTGCTCATTGTATGATTAATAAACCCGGGAATTTTCTAATGGGTGGCATTGAGCATATCTATTGTATTTTTCAAATCACATAGCTGCTAATTAATAAAAAGAAAGGCTACTTTCACTTTACGTAACATAATTGTAAAGCAATTAGTTTGTCCTCTACGCTACCTTCACTATACGTCACATAATTGTAAAGCGATTAGTTTGTTCTTGTCTATGTATTTTCCAACAATTTAGCATTGTACATGTAATTATGTTAAAACCAGAAAAATTTTAAGTCATGGGTTTTGCGACATTCTGAGAGAAGCACATTACTGTTTGAAAAATGATTTTAAATACTAAGCACTTATGGCTTATAAAGGAGTCGTTTCTAAAATCCTTGCGGTTTTAGATTTCTAGAAATAGTTGGTTAAAGCATATGTCATAGACGAGCAAAACAATTTAAAGTGGTTTGGGAGCTTTAAAGTATAACTTTGTAAGGGATGGTCCGATTTCAAATCAGTTTGCAGATTCGGGATGTGTATAAAATTCTAAGCTAACAAGATGTATCGCGTGACTAAAAAAATGTTTAAGGATTGTCAGAAATCGCAGCAGGTAAGAAATCTTAAAATGAGGGTAGCTCCCTTGGGGGTGATGCAATCAGAAAAATTCCTAGAGATTCAGGTAGCTGAGAAAATTCTAATATTGATTGATACCAAACAAGATAGGTTTATCTCGAAAGATGCAATGGCTAGACAAAGAAAAGTATTTGTTAGTTTTGCTTATAAAGCAAAGAGCAAAATTTAGAGGTTTGAGAGCTTAAAGTGTAACTTTGTAAGGGATGGCCCGATTTTAAATCTGTTTGCAGATTCGGGATGTGCATAAAATTCTAAGCTAACAAGATGAATCGCGTGACTAAGAAAATTTATAAGAACGCTCAAAAGTCGCTACAGGTAAGAAATCTTAAAATGGGGGTAGCTCCTGGGGGTGATGCAATCGAAAAAATTCTTAGAGATTCGGGTAGCTGAGAAAATTCTAATGTTAATTGATACCAAACAAGATAGGTTTATCTCGAAAGATGCAATGGCTAGACAAAGAAAAGTATTTGGTTCAGATGAAAGATAAAAAAATGGCTAGTCGAAGAAAACTATTTGGTCCAGAATGTTAGCGGTAAAAAAAAATCTTAAAAATAGGTTTATCTCGTGTGTGGAAATGTGGATGCTCATTTATCTCGAAAGATGAAAAATGGTTAGTCGAAGAAAACTTTTTGGTCCAGATGTGTGGGGAAATGAGGGATTCTGGGGGAAATGAGGCGGTGGGATCCTTGATTTTACCCTACTAGCACGAACAAAATGTTTAAATAGTAAATTTTGTCTAAAGGTGCTGTTGAGGTGTTAATAGATTCTTTTTGAAATCTGTTCACAGACGTAGGTGATAGAATAAATAGCTAACATAAATGAAAAACTTCCACAAGAAAAAATTTCTAGTTGGTATTAGGACCACAAAAGACATGAGCGAGAGGGGATAAAGATAATGGGAGTCATCTAACTGGGGTAAAAGGCAAAGAAAAGGGATTAGGGACCCTTCAAATATAAGCTAAAATCAAATGGAAATTATATGCTGCAGTGAGTTGAACAGGGGCTGCACAAAAAAATCTTGATCTCGTACAAAAGAACTTCATAAGTTATTATCGCATATCAAACATTGATTTATACAGGGTGTCCGGAAAATACGTGTACAACGTAAGAACAGAGATTCTTTGGCTCGAAATAGATCGATTTGAACCAACTTACCTATTATACAAGTTGCTTCATTTAGCCGCTAGAAGGCTTCAAAAATCGCGAAAAATATTTGATATTTTAAAATAATTCGAAAACGCGTCGATAGATTTTGACCGTTTTTGGGGTGCAAGTTTCTATTTTTAATTGACATCTTTTGGTGGTGTACGCAATAATTTTAAAAGCATACGAATGTCCTAAAAATGATGTATTGTATAAATATCCGACCATTACCTTTTTCCTGTTTATGCAATGACTACCAATTTTTTTTATGAGTAGCCGACTTAATTTGGAAACTTTTTTGTCTCTTGTAAAATTTTGATTAGACGAGCGGTTTGACAGAAAAAAATAATTTCAAATGTCTGTTTTTTTATTTTTATTTCATTGTTTTGTTTATTTTTTATTACTATCATTGAAAATTAACAACGCGGTACAAGTGTTGGACCATTACAATAAATTTTCAAAATGGCCGCCATTTTCTTCAATGCACAAATTAACTCTTCGTAAGAAGTTTAACTGAACCCTCTACATTGTTTGTGCATTATTTTTTAAAGAGTTGGCTGCATTTAAAATTTGTCTATACAATTCTTCTTTGCTATCAAGTGGAGACAAATAAACCTTAGATTTTAAGGTATCCCACAAAAAATAATCACAGGGCGTCAAGTCCGGCGATCGTGCTTGCCAATTTGTATGAGCATCATATCCCCTTCCGATCCATCGATCCGGATATTTTTCGTGTAAATGTTGTCGAACAGCTAGAGTAAAGTGGGGAGGAGTACCATCGTGCATGAACCACATGTCTTGGCGAAGTAACAATGGCAGATCTTCCAATAAATTCGGCAATGTTTGTTATAGAAAGTTGAAGTAATTGTCTCCATTTAATCGATTTGGTATCACAACAGGACCAATAATAAAATTATCAATAACTCCAGCCCAGACATTAATCTTAAATTCATGTTGATAGTGAGTCACTTTAGTTGCATGAGGATTTTCTACAGCGTAAACATGTTCATTATGTATGTTAGTAATATCAGATCTTGTAAAAGAAGCTTCGTCTGTAAATAAAATTTTGCGACTGAAATTTGCTTTTTGAATTCTCTGATTGTAATTTCTTTATTTACCTACCGCGTGAGGGTATCCAATTAACAATAAATAATAAATGACAGGACCTCTAACACTATCGTACCCTCACGTTTCGGGACGTTGCCTCGCAAGCTGCAGCAGTCGGTGAAAGGGGGGTTCATTAAACAAACACACGGGGAGACGAAAATTCGATTGTTTTATTGAATGGGCTACTAACTAAAACTTCAACTAATTACATATGCATAACAAAAATATACAATAAATAACCTTATTTACAGTAGGGCGCCACCATGGGAATTAAACGGCCCATGGACCAATCGCGGTAATAGCTCTCGTCGCACTTTGTTCGTGGGCAATGAACCAAAATTGCAGGACAGAAAATAAGTCACTTTCACAGGGGATTTTAAAGTCTCCGGCTAGCACAAACACAACTTAACTAAACTTAACTAACAAACATATTTTTGAACAATAATACAGTTCTAGGTGTAAACACCCCAATAACAAAAATTTATTAATGCTACCCTAGTCTACCTAACTTGCATAGTGCGACGACCCTTTTTTAACCACGGAGTCATCTACACCAGGAAAAATACGACCTTCTCAAGGGTCAAATAGTACCGTAACGTGACTTCGGACCTGAGCTTTGCATTCTCAGGTAGTCTCGTGGATTAGTGATTAACGGCTTCTGACACCGTCGAAACACAATATAATAGAAGACCCTTCTAAAACGATGCGGTCTCCAAAGCAATAATCTAACGGATCAATTTACTTGAACTGGGCTTTCACCCGGAGGTGTATTTTATGGGAGTCGACAAATACTGTATTTAAACAAATAACTGACTTATGCTGCATAACACAGCCTTGAGTTCATGGTAATATCACATATACTAATTACTTACTCAGAGAAATAATTAACTTAGAACATAACGGCACGCACTTGACTTCAGAGAAATAAAATACTTCACTCAATCTGGCAAATAACAGCCCTTTAACCTCTAACGCGTCTGGAAATAAACAACCCCGATTACCACCGGCTGGCATCTTTATATACATTTAAGTTAATTGAAAAATAACCCCTTGCCTAGCTCTCATACTCGACAAGGGATACGCCGGTCGTAAATCTTTAAGATTAATTAAACTGCCAATGCCTAAGATAGCCACACAAGTAGCTCTCGGAACTAATTTTTAGTTGAGTGTTCCGCTAATTGAAAAATTCCTTCCGACCACCCAGACATAAATAGGGTCCTAGAACATGATTGACATCTAATCATAGATAGCAACTAAGCTGACATGTTTAGTGCCTTTCACGTAAAGTGCCTTTAGAAAAATTAATTAACTCTTGGATTATATCTTTCTGGAGCTTCGCAAGCACGCTACTTGGGTGATCTGCAGCGGTTTACAATTGCAGAATATTTATGCTATACGACCTTCATTCTAATAATTAGCATGCTAAAATTAATCTAGAAAATAACTATTTTTAGAAATAATAGAACTATTAGAGCGTATTAAAACAGTATGTTACATGATCTTGAATAAATTGACAGAAAGCTAGACGCCTCTCAGGATCGATAGGCAAAAGGTCTTGTACCTGTTGAACGTGGTATGGGTGTAATAACTGTTCCTTTAAAACGTCATGAACAATACTTTTAGGAACTTGTAGTTCAAGTCCTAAGCATCTGGTGCTTATTTTTGGGCCTTCTTCAACTCTATCAAAAATTTGTTCCTCCAGATCCGCAGTTTTTCTGGTACGTTGACATCCTTGATCCGCATTTCTTGACTGAAAGCTACCATTTTCAAGAAGGAGTCTTTCAATATGTGTGAATGTTTGGTGGTTTGGCATTCGGCGAATAGTAAATCTTTCCCTATAGACTCTGACGCTTTCACGACCATTGCCTTGACAAAATCCGAAAACCAAAAGCAAATCCACCTGTTCGTTGTTTGTATAAGTACTCATAATGTAAGATGCAAACTTTTATTGAATTAAGCAGAAATTCACGACTTAACAGGTAAACTGAGGTTAAATGACAAACAATTTAAATAACAAATAAAAAGCAAAGCCAACTACTAAACTATGCTTTTTGATTTGCCCCGTTTTATACTTAATGCAGCAATGATGACGAAAGTATGCAGACATTTGAAATTACTTTTTTGTCAAACCGCTCGTCTAATCAAAATTTTACAAGAGACAAAAAAGTTTCCAAATTAAATCGGCTACTCATAAAAAAATTGGTAGTCATTGCATAAACAGGAAAAAGGTAATGGTCAGATATTTATACAATACATCATTTTTAGGACACTCGTATGCTTTTAAAATTATTGCGTACACCACCAAAAGATGTCAATTAAAAATAGAAACTCGCACCCCAAAAACGGTCAAAATCTATCGACGCGTTTTCGAATTATTTTAAAATATCAAATATTTTTCGCGATTTTTGAAGCCCTCTAGCGGCTAAATGAAGCAACTTGTATAATAGGTAAGTTGGCTCAAATCGATCTATTTCGAGCCAAAGAATCTCTGTTCATACGTTGTACACGTATTTTCCGAACATCCTGTATAATTTTGAACTAAACTGCAGCAACATCCATGCACTATTATTTGATATGCCAACAATGAATCGACATGATCAGATCCACACACCACACAAGTAAAACTAAACATCTACATTCTCAATTTAAAATAACACGCATTTGTCATAGTAACATTTAAACTACATGACACATTATCTGTACTTTTGTAGTGCTGCAAATCAAAAGTGTTTAATAAGAGATTAAAATCATATGGTTTTTTAAGAACTTACCCGCGATTGATACATTCACGAAACTAAATTTCGTAACTTTAGCCA